>JACEFZ010026797.1:0-265000 GCA_014155875.1 Cepaea nemoralis
AACCCTTCCAAAAAGGTAAAAAGGTAAAATTAAAAAACCCATAAAACCCCCTGATGTTGGACAATAGGATGTATCACCCGACATACAGGACTTCACGCTGGAGTTCACAGCCAGCGAACACAAGCAAGCAAGAAAAGCACTCATGACATTCCCATACGGGCATGAAAAAAAGAAATTGGCATAATTTTGGTCAACAATTTTACAACAGTTAAATATTTTGGACATTCTCAAATACAGTGCTGTTAGTAAAACCCAACCAAAACTTTAGACACAGTGCAATAGGGGCGTTTTGTACCCACAGCAGATAGCACAGAAGAAGTTTTTGACGTATTTAGAGTTAGACAAACGGGACTTAGACCAGTGCAAAAGTTTCATTACAGTGGACTCCGTGAATTCATGGCAAAAGCGGCAATGAAAATGTGAGCGGAGTAACATGTAGAAGCTGGGGGTTTAATAGGTGGGCAAAATGTGGGGAAGTATTAAATTAACCCCACCCCCCCCTCTCCACACACACACACACACACACACACACACACACACACACACACACACACACACACACACACACCACACACACACACACACACACACACACACACACACACACACACACACACACACACACACACACACACACACACACACACACACACACACACACACACACACACACACACACACACACACACACACACAACACACACACACACACACACACACACACACACACACACACACACACACACACACACACACACACACACACACACACACACACACACACACACACACACACACACACACACACACACACACACACACACACACACACACACACCACACACACACACACACACACACACACACACACACACACACACATATATATATATATATATATATATATATATATATATATATATATATCCCTCTATATCTGGGTAACGTGAAACCACGGGAGCAGGTGTGGATAGAGTCGGAGATAAGTCAACAGACAATTGTTCGTTATGGTCTCAAGTTTCACGACGGTAGGCAGAGGATCTCTGTACAGAGACTATGGCTATGGCCACCGACCTGTTAGGTCACTGCCAAGAAGGAAAGAAATGACACACTACCGTGTTTACAGACGCCTAGAATGCCATGATTCATCAGCTCACCACAACTAATTCACGACTGGTGATGATATGAGAAAGCGAACCATAAGTGTCCACATTTATCGGCTTGGCATGATGTTACCTATTATATTCTCCCTACCTCTGTTAAAGCAAGCGCGTCACACCTAGTCAGGCACCTCATAGGTCAGCGTGTCCGACTTGGACATGCTTTTATGTGAGGGTTGCTTCCACATGACAGATTCCACGCAAGGTAGAATCCATACAGGTGGATTTAAAAAAAAAAATGACCTGGGCTCCCAGGATTACCTGGCCTAAAACGGATTCCAGCAAATATTCTGGAAAGTTACAGCGGCTGGTGTGATACTGACCACATCACAATTAAGTGACGATTGATTTAGTGATATACTCAATGTGAATTCCCAGCAGTCTCAGGATTATTTGATTACGACCAGCAGGGTTTTCGGTTCGAACAAAGCTCTTTATACGGGTACCGGATAATTTCACGAGTTATTTGCTAACTGTCTGAGAAGGAACCGTGGCGATGAAGGGAACCAGCCCCTCATCTCATCATGCCGCGGCCTAAATTATAAGAAGGCCTAACAATTCACACACCAGTATTTGCAGTTAGACGAATTTTAGTTTTATAGTAAACTAGCTGACCTGGCCCGGCTTCGCCCAGGCCCTGGAGGGGATCTATCTATCTATCTGTCTGTCTGTCTGCTTGTCTGTCTGTCTGTCTGACCCGGCCCGGCTTCGTCCAGTCCCTGATGGGGAGCATCTCATTTAATTCCTATAAGTAGTCATATAAGCTCCCGTTCCCGACTGTCTGTCTGTCTGTCTGTCTGACCCGGCCCGGCTTCACCCAGTCCCTGGTGGGGAGCATCTAATTTAATTCATATAAGTAGTCATATAAGCTCCCGTACCCGTTCCCGACTATCTATCTATCTATCTATCTATCTATCTATCTATCTATCTATCTATCTATCTATCTATCTATCTATCTATCTATCTATCTATCTATCTATCTATCTATCTATCTATCTATCTATCTATCTATCTATCTATCTATCTATCTATCTATCTATCTATCTATCTATCTATCTATCTATCTATCTATCTATCTATCTATCTATCTATCTATCTATCTATCTATCTATCTATCTATCTACCTACCTACCTACCTACCTACCTATCTATCTATCTATAGTCAGGGGACTTAACCTAAGATATAGCAATTCTACTAAAAGTTATGTCCCTTTATATAACTTTTCTTATGTTAAGTCATGTAATTACAAAATTAAATTTCAGTAAGTAAATAGCTGATTGTACACTACCAAACTATGACAGTTGGCTGCACGGGAATGAAAAGAAAACATGTAGAAAATTTCACCTCAATCGGATGGACCGTTATCGAACGCATCCAATACATCCATACGCACATACATACATACATTCTGTTTTATAGATATAGATAAGAAGAAACAAATAACACGTTGAGTAGCTTGCAATAGATACACTCCGTGTGTGGTTGGCTCTCACCTGGTCTGGGCTTACAGGAGATGGCCGCTTTGGCGATGACATAGTTGTGGTCATAAGCTTGACTCTGGTAGTCCTCCAGGTAGGTGGCAGCACCTGGCCCCAGGCGGTAACTGGACAATAGGTCGTAGTCATTGCGGACAAAACTGTCCCACAGCTCGTTCTCCGTTGTCGTGTTCTCTATGTGAAATTGAGATGGAAGAATGGAAGTTGAGTTGACGAGAAGGTCATTAATATTTTTGGAAATACACTGCTGCAGCTGATACTATTAATGCTGTTGCTGCTGCTACCACTACTACTGTTACTACTACTGCTGCTGTTGTATTACCACCACCACCACCATCACCACCACCACCACCACCACCACCACAACTACTACTACTGCTGCTGCTGCTGCTGCTGCTATTAGCTTTCAATTCTTAAACTTTTCATCGCTTTTCCTATCCTACCCTAGGATGTAGAGGTGCTGAACGGCCCTGTGATTCCATTGTTGGCATAGTTGCGCACGTATATATATATATATATATATATATATATATATATATATATATAGTATATATATATATATATATATATATATATATATGTGTGTGTGTGGTGTGTGTGGCTTCAAGACCACAGAAAACGCAGTCGATATATATATATATATATATATATATATATATATATATATATATATATATATATATATAACCCACAACACACATATACACACCCAAACACACACACACACACACACACACACACACACACACACACACACACACACACAGACTCGCTCATTTATAATTCAAGAATGAGGAACAATCGCGTTTTGTGTGGTCCTGAAACCAGTTTGAGTCTGCAAATCTGTGGTGTTAATATATATATATATATATATATATATATCTTCTTCTTCTTCTTCTTCAGCATTCCGAGCCATTGAGGTTCTTTGCTGCAAATACAATCTGTCTCCATTCGTCTCTCTGGTGGACCTTCTCTTGCCAGTCGTTGATTCCAAGTGCTTGTAGGTCTGTATGTATATTATCTCTCCACCGCCTTCTTGGTCTACCTCGGGGTCTACGGTCATTTATTTCCTGAGTGTAAGCGAGTTTTGTTTCCCTATTATCTTCCATTCTTTCTATATGCCCCAGCCATTGTAGTCTATTAGCCTTCATGATACCAGTGATTAGCGGGGACTTAAACAAATCATAAATGTCTTTGTTACTTCTTCTTTTCCACTCTCCACTTTGTGTATCCCTAATGGGTCCAAAGATGCGTCTTAAAATTTTGTTCTCAAAGGTTTGTAACAAGGCTTCGTCTCCTTTCGTTGTACTCCAGGTTTCAGAGCCATACAGCACAACTGGTCTGATCAGTGTTTTGTATATTGTGATTTTGGTGTTACGAGATAGCGCCTTTGATTTTAGTAGATGTTGTAGTGCATAGTATATCTTATTTCCAGAGTTGATTCTAGTTTGTATTTCTTCCCTTATGATGTTGGAGCAGTTGAAGATTGTACCCAGGTATTTGTATGTTTCCGTTCTTTTAATGGTCATATTATCTATTTGTATGTGGCCAGAGTTTTTAGCCATTCCGTCTCTTGAAATTACCATATATTCTGTCTTATCTTGGTTGATAACCAGCCCCATCTGTTGGGCTTTTTCCTTTAAGTGAGTCAATATTTCTAATGTCTTTTGTTCACTTTGCCCTATAATATCTATATCATCTGCATAACCAAGCAGCTTGGATGTTCCTCCAATATCACATTCCTCCTTTACCTTCCTTACAACTTTCTCTAGAGCCAGATTGAAGAGTAGCGGCGATAGTGCATCACCCTGTTTCAAGCCAGATGTTATTTGGAAGGGGTCTGATTTCCTGCCTTTATATGTTACTATATTATAAGTATCTTCCATGCATAGTTTGGTCATGTTAATTAACTTCCTTGGTATTCCAAATTCCTGCATAACATTCCATAGACTATTCCTATGGACACTATCATAAGCCTTTTTAAAATCCACAAAAATGTTATGGAGATCTCTTTTATATTCCCAATGTTTCTCGGCTATTTGTCGTAAGATAAATATCTGATCTATTGTTGATCTGTTTTGTCTAAAACCCGCCTGGTAGTCACCTAATATGTCTTCTGAATATGGTTTTAGTCTATTTAGTAATACTGCGGATAGTATCTTATAGCTTGTGGACAGTAGTGATATTCCTCTATAATTTCCACATTGGAACTTGTCTCCTTTCTTAAAGATAGGTATCAATAATGACTCTTTCCAGTCATGGGGTAATTCTTCTGTCCTCCAGATTTTTATTATTAGTTCGTATAGCTTTAGATGTAATGCATGGCCACCTGCCTTTATAAATTCAGCAGCAATTCCATCAGTCCCAGTTGCCTTATTGTTTTTAAGTCGTGTGATTACATATAGGATTTCTTCAAATGTAGGTTCTTCAATTTGTGGTTCGCATGTTAGAACCTCTTCCTGTGGGAAAATGTTACTTGGAGCTTCACAATTTAGTAATTCAATAAATATTCTTTCCATGTGTTGCACATTTCTTCAATGGTATTTATCATATTCCCATTTTTGTCTTTTAAACCATATGTGTTTTGTTGGTGCCCTCGTTTCATTGACTTCAGTACTTTAAAAAACTTTCTGGATTCATTTTTCTGGTGATTAGTTTCCATATCTTTGATTATATTACTCATATATTCTCGCTTCTGCTGTCTGACTATTTTTGTAGCCTCTTTACATTCATTTCTATAATGCTCTTCCTTTTGGATGTTATTGATGTCATTTTAACCATACATGTCTGGCATTCTTCTTCTTAGTGACTGCTTCTTCACATTTTTGATTGAACCATCTGTTCTTTCTATGCGTGCTTGACACACCGAGACATTCTTCTATATATATATATATATATATATATATGTGTGTGTGTGTGTGTGTGTGTGTGTGTGTGTGTGTGTGTGGCTTCAAGACCACAGAAAACGCAATCGATCCCCTTTCTATATATATATATATATATATCCACAACACCCATATACACACCCAAACACAACACACACACACACACACACACACACACACACACACACACACACACAGACTCGCTCATTTATAATTCAAGAATGAGGAACAATCGCATTTTGTGTGGTCCTGAAACCAATTTGAGTCTGCAAATCTGTGGTGTTAATCTCCTCTCCCCCCGGAAACCCTAAAATCCCTCCCTTCCCCCTGGAGGGGGGATTCCCCACCGGTTGAGAACCATTGATCTAGCACAGGGGTGGCCAACACGAGGCCCGCGGGCCGCAAGCGGCCCGCCGGTAGTCATGTTGCGGCCCTGCGGAGTGGGAAACGACGATGAGGTCGAAGCTGTAGCACGCTTGCTTGTTTACTTTAATTTAACAAACACATTAGGTGCGTGGCCCGGCAGGAAATATTATTTCTAAAATTTTGCCCGCCTGCTGAAAAGGTTGGCCACCCCTGATCTAGCACGTCCTTTGAACATCGCTCTCATCACGGCCCGCCGTGATGTTTCTCAATGGTGGAAGGCATTAGCACTCGGTGAAACATGATCCCCATTGTATGTTTTAGGAAATGAAGAACATTTTGTGAATAAGTCATTGTCCTTGAAAGTTAGAAAAAGAGTTCGTGCATATTACATAGAACTAAGTTTAATATACGACTGCGAACCCTGGACAATTAATACACAGGAAAAAGAAGAAAAAAAAGACAACACGCACACACATCAGAAAGAAGCAGTCATCATTTGTTGGTCACACTATGAGAAGACAAAACCTAGAACATGTGACAACCGGAAAGATTTGTGGAAAGAGATATAGAGTGAACTAGTGTTTGTCAAGACATGGAAGGGAGTCAACACACGGATTGATCCATACCGTCGGAGATCGCAATTTGTGGAGAAGTATGGTCGCCCACGCCAACCGGCAAGGCACTGAATGATGATGACATTTTAGGAGCAAACAGGATGACCATTGCGCTTCTACTTACCAATGAAACTGTCCCATATTCTAGACTCGTTTTCATATTTAGCCCACATGGCCATCTGTCCAGGCTCTCCGGCCTCCATCCACACCACGTGCTCTCTGATCATGTCCAGGTATATTTGCTGCACAGAAATGATGGGTACACGAGTGATGTTCACGTAAGGGATGTTCACAAGATAGATATTCAAATGACGGATGTTCACAAGATTGTTCATGCTAGGGACGTTCACAATACTGATTTTCATATGAAGGATGTTCACAAGACAGATGTTCATTTGAAGATTGTTCACAAGACATATATTTTTATGATGGATTTTCACAAAACAAATGTTCATACTAAGGATGTTCACACGATTGACATTCACATGACGGATGTTCACAAGACAGGTGTTCATTAGAAGATGTTCACAAGGCAGGCGTTCATCTGAAGAATGTTTACACGACTGGTGTTCATTTATAAGATGTTCACACAACTGATGTTTATATAAAGGATGTTCACATGACTGGTGTGCATATGAAGGATGTTCACATGACTAGAGGTCATATGAAGAATGTAGGTCCGCATTGCCGAATGGATAAGAATGCGTGTTCTTAAACATCCGGTGTGCTAATGCCGAGGTAAGGGGTTCAACCCCTACTACCGGACACTTGGACTAACATGTCGACCCATCGTCCTCGACTTGGGACATAAATTATAAGTATCTCTGAAGTCGGAGTGGGTTCGCCTGATGACGAGGGACACTGTTAATTGGGGAAGCTAATCCACGCGCACAATTCAGTCTATCACTACTAGAAGTAGTGCGTATGGATTTCATTTGGGTTCAGAGCGAGCGAGCGCCAAAAATATAATATGAAGGATGTTCAAGCGACTGATGTTCATAAGAAGGATGTTCTAAAAAGGATGTTCACAAGACAGGCGTTCATATGAAGGATGTTCACAGGCCTGATGTTCATATGAATGGTGTTCACGACTGATGTTCGTATGAATCAGGAGCGGCTGGCCGAGTGGTTACAACGCCGGACTCGGGTTCGATCCCTCGGTAATGTGTGGGATTTTTTTTCTGTCGGGGGCAAAAAGAAAATCCTAACCTGCACAGTTCGCGGCGACTGCACTAGCCAGGCGGCCTTAATTCCTCAGGCTCAAAGACCCCTCTGCCATACACCGCAAGGTACTAACTATATTGGCAGTCAATGACAGTTTTAAATGACAGTTCATATGAATGATGTCTACAAGGCTGAATTTCATATGAAAGATGCTCACAAGACAGGCGTTCATATTGAATGCTATTCACACGACTGATGTTCAATTGAGGATGTTCACAGTTCTGATGTTCACATGAATGATGTTCACAAGACTGATGTTCATATGAAAGATGCTCACAAGACTGGTATTCATATGAATGATGTTCACATTACTGATGTTCTTATGAATGATGTTCACAAGATTGAAGTTCGTGTGAAGGATGTTTTCATCATGGATGTTCGTGTAAATAATGATGCCCTGAAAATGTTCACACGATGGATATTCACATAATGAATGTTGCCATAATGGATATTCACATAAATGATATTCGCATAAAAAGTGAACACATAAATGATATTAACATAGATTGAACACAGAAGTGATAGTCACATGAAAGGTGAACACATACGTTATATTCACGTAAAGGATGCTCACATGAAGAATTCCCACATGCTGGATGTTGACATGACAAAAGTTCGCATAATGGATGTTCACATAATTGATGTTCACGCAATGGATGTTCATATAAAGAATGTTTACATCGTGGATACGCTAAACAAGCACATTTTAATTGTATTCTCTAATTGTGTTAAAAGCTGTCGTGTCTTTAATTAGTGTTGACATATAATGGAAACCAAACAACTTACGCACGTGTGTTTATGAGAGGGAGAGAGACGTAGAGAGACCCAGAGAGAAAGAGAAGAGGAGAGAGAGAGAGAGAGAGAGAGAGAGAGAGAGAGAGAGAGAGAGAGAGAGAGAGAGAGAGAGAAAGAGAGAGAGAGAGAGAGAGAGAGAGAGAGAGAGAGAGATAGATAGATTAAACCCAGAACTCATGGCCGGTATGCAGTCACACTAACCACTCTACCATGACAGCTGCTGTCCCAGATTTGCACGAGGTACTATTCTGTTAGTTACCTTCCTTATCACTTCCATCACCTATCTGTATTCACCGACCTCTCAGCAAAAATATCAGCAGTCGCCCAAAGCGCTTTCATTTTGTGCGCCGGAAACTATCGACTCATACCATAAAGACGGGATCTTAGTGACTGTCACACGTCGTTCTTGATGATAATATCACGAAGTTCTTAAGATGATATGCTCATGACATTATTGTGTGATGGTCGTTGTCTAGGTAACGATACTCATGGTGTGTCAATGGAGATATCTGTCTTGCAATGTAACTCACCCCCGCAGTGCATATTCACCAGTCATGAAACAAGATTCAGTTGGCGCACATAATCCTTTATTACAGAAATAATACAGACTCACGGAACATATGTATATATCCAGAAACAATGTAATCCATAGATTCTAAATATCCTCCTCACAATTTAACCAGCACACATCAATGCCTTCTCACGGCCTGCTTCATATCTCAAACTTTCAAGACAGGTAATCCAGCTACTATCCACGGCTGGATCTCCCACAATACAACCCACACATTGGGTTGGAGCCACTGCTCAACTATGCAACCCACTCTGGGTTTAGCCTGTCTTCACAACTCCGAGAACAACACAACACGGAGATCTCTCTTAAACGACCTGACCCGCAGTCGGTCTCTTCTCTCACTGCCCTTCCAGTCTCCTGACTTCACACAACACACCACTGTCTTTCGACCCATCCCCTGGGATCCACACTCACCCTTCCCATTATTTCTAAGGACTGGCTGTTTATTCATATCCAGGTCAGTCACTTTACTGTCTCCCACTTTCATCTCCATTCTTTCTCATGCCCGGCCACTCAACTCAATGTCAATGACCCAGGCTTATGTCATCACCCCCCTCTTAAAAGAAAACTTCGTTTTCAAATATTGGGAGACTAAAACTTACTAAACATGTGACCCAGACATATTGCCTGGGTAGCCCTAAGTATGGCTCCATCCCACTTTAGCTACCACCCTAAATAATACATCAAATGCTCATATTACACTCCTATATTCATCACACATAAATACAACCATCTATCTTGTGTATCAATGCATGAACTAATACATTACATAATAATAATACATCATAGGAAAACATCATATCTGTGTATCTGCAGGTCTATTAACATCTTCAAAAAGACCCAAGCTATTTCTGTACCGACCATATATCAGGTGGTTCTTTTCTTGCATCAACCCACCTCTGATTCCTGTCGATGCTGTGTCTACCTTTCATGTACCCATGACTCATGGTACCTCTACAATTACAACATCTGTTTGCTATCCCTAGCCCTGGGTCAGTAATGTCGCGAAAACTCTTTTGACCTGACTCAACTTTCCTATCTGCATATTGCACCGTTACACTTGAGTCTCTGTTTAGTCTGAGCTCTTTATTCAATCTTGGCCCATATACCTGGCACCTTGCTTTCTGCTGCATACGCCTTTTGCCTATGTGCCCTGCACATGCACTATCCTGAGCTGTTCTAGTATATCGGTCTCTATGTGCTAAAGGTACTGCCTCCTTGCCCACGTGCAGTTCTGCTATCTGACAAACCTGCGAGTGAGAACATTGTCTTCCTCTCGAAGCACCATCTACCTTTCTTTGACTGCCCTAAGTTCTACTCTCCTACACCCTTGGGAACATTTGTCAGAGTAGTATCTTGTCTCTGGATTCACTAGCACTATATATGGGATCCATTCTCATCTGCTCCGCTGTACTATCCTTGTCCTGAGTTCCTGTGTCTACTTCAAGTGCCTCTCCTACCTCAGCTATACTCTCTAATTTAGGTTCTCTTGTGGTAACTACCTCGTTACTGCTTACACTATATTTTCGGTCCCAATAAACTACGTCCTCTTCTGTACACTCTTTAACTCATTATAACATTTCCTATGACCAAATCAGCCACTGGTGAGTCCAAAACACACGCTGTCACTCTTCCAGTGATATATGGTGTTTTACTGTTATATGGCTACTGGGTAGAACTCTACGTGCCGGTTGAATGTTATGCATCTAATTTTTTCCTTAAATCCGAGGGGTCTATTAAACTTTTCTCACTCCGATAGACGTACATCGGAATCCCTAATTGTTAACGCTGGTCTATCATTGACAAATCTGATGCAGCTTCAAACTGCTCCCTTCATGCACTGCTGATCTGCTTTCACTGTATGACCACATATTAGGACTGGCTGACTGTTTTTTCAAAAAGAGGTTTGCACCCACTACAATCTTCATTTTCAGCGTCTCAATTACTTGCGCTGCATTTTAGTGCTCTGTTTCTCTATCCTACATTGATGGGTGATATGCCCCTTCTTTCCCCTTTTAAACAAGTAATCTCCCTTTTAGTGTTGTTCGTTGGTCCATTGGGTTGTGCATCACACTCTGCTGCCCTGTGTCTCCAGCTCCCACAAAATTTCCCAAAATCCGGCAAATTGACGTTTGGAAGTTCCCTCTTTATATGGGTACCCTCCACTCTACCAACTTTTTCCTCGGAAACCATTATCTTGAAGTCTTTCTGCTCACATTTCTGTGCTGAATCACACTTTCGCCCTTGGTTGATGACTGGATTCTGGTCCTGTTTAGGTACGCTGCACAGGGCTATTTCCTCCTCATTAGTTTCCCAATAGAACTGTTAGGATGTGCAGTCATAAGTTTGCCCTAACTGAGACATTGTGCTTGTCCTTGCTCCTCCAAAAAAAACGCCAAAATTTGAATTGATGCATATACTACCCCGTCTCTAACATTAGATCTACTAATTTATTTTAAAAACTTTCCTATTTTGCAAGCTCCATCCATTGTTAAATGTGTTCTTGACTGTGTTTAACAAAGCGTGAAATCTTGTTGTCTCTGGCACTACTGTCTAAACTTTGTCCTATATCCATGCTCAGTGAGTGGAACGTCAGCAAACGTTGAGTAAGATAGTGTAGTTGTTCCTTTCTCTACAGGTAAATTGAACATGGTGTCTAGTGCCTTGCCCGTAAGAAATTCGCCAAGTCGCACGCATACTCTCCCTCTGGAATCCCAAATTTTTTTTACAGACGATTCAAATCTCCCAAGATAGGATTAAAGGGCAATCCCGGTCCATAAATATGGCAGTTTTAATCTCTGTGACGACTGCGACGGTTTTCTATTTTCCCTCACTTTGACCCTTCGATGCAAATTCTAACTTTTTAATAGCAATTTCCGCTTCCATCTTAATCTTCTCTTTCTCAATTTCCATTTCATGTGTGTCTCTCTCTCTTCCTGTAGACGCTTGGCTTTCATTTCAGTAACTTTACTCCTGTAGGCGGTTGGGCCCCGAGTTTGCCTGTCCTTTTTCTCTTTCGGCTTGTCTTGGTTCTTTCAATCTGTTGTTTTCTTTTTTTCGGCATACTCTTGTAACCCTTTTCCTTTCAGGCTATTCTTTCACCTGCTTCAATATAATCCATTAAAGTAGGCATCTTGTACTTGTGGAACGTTGCTGTGAACAGCCAACTATAAATGTAAGACTCTGCTGTTAGCTTTGTGTCACTTCCCTAAGTACCCGCATCCCCGTGTACGTAAATCCGTAGTGCTACAATATCACTTGTACTCCCCAGTACTCTATAAGCACTAGGTAGTGAGGGGGGAAGTATCACCTAATCCCTCGTATATATATCTATGACCACCCAATTTATAAAGTCCCGGAAATATTGTTAAAATACAATAAATACATTAAAAAACAAATGGATGATAACACTAAGGATGACTATCCAACGCTAGACTTCACAAGTGAGTACACGGAGACGATGATGACACAGAAATAAATCACAGTAACAACCACAAGCTTGTGTAGGGAAAACCACAGTGCGCGTAACATATAAACTGACTCAGATACACTAGATAGTAGACAGGGACAAAAGTGCACGATAATAACATTATCCGAACACAGCAATTATCATATGTAAATATAACGAAAAGAAGAAAGAGAAGGAAAAAAATTTATAGCATAAATTATACAAAAATCTGACAGTAAACACAAACTGGCACGTTATAAAATTCGGACGTCCCTGCAGAACCAAATAAACCGACCTTTCGATTTTTTTCCCCAGACATTTATGGTGCACCTCAGAAAGAAAATTTTCGCCCTGTCTCCCGGCTTCGAGAAAAAACACAAAAACCCCCTACTCTTGACAAACACTGGACCACATACAAATAATTGCGTAACACCCGAAAAACAATAAATATGACGATGGGAGCAAAACAAAAAAAAATAATAATGTGAAAATGGTTGGCCGACAAATAGGGGCCCTATTAATCCGTCGCCAAAAGTTCTTTTATTCAGTCACCAAAGTTTTTGTTCTTTTTAATAGTTATTCGCAATCCGCTGGAAATGTTACGACACTAGATTTCAAACCGACTTCTTGTTTTGTTGAGTGGTTATTGAATTCACGTGGTGATACAAGTTCCAACTGTCGACAAAAGTTGAAGATGATAGTGATATCCAAAAATGTTCTGTCTCGACACAGTCCGTAAAAGTTATTGTACTTTCTCTGTACGTGGTGGCACCACAGTAATAATCCAAAATGTTCTTCGATTTGTTGTTACTCTCGTTGCGGAGATGGCCTTCGCTGTTCATTAATGTTTTGGATTCCCTTATCCAACAAGATTCACCAAAAAAGAAAAAGGGGAATGGCAGCCAATGTTCAGCGCTTTAAATTTGGGTATATAAATCCTATGGCAAAGCAATACAACCATGGTTGCGATGATGAGCGTTAAAACGTTTGCTCATAAAAGAATAATGATGACAATAATAGAACAGTTCAACAAAGGCGAAACATAAAATCTGGCTTTCTTTCAAAAAAACCTTGTTGTGTTTATTCCCAATGAGTCATCTTGACCACACTAGGCCGTGGAAATTTTTTCTGAGTAACTTTTCCCCCTTCCACCCCAACTACAATGTACCTCAATTTCTCTTTATCACCTCAGTGAGAAATTCCCCGTAAAACAGTTTTCACATAAATTTACAGCCCACCCGGGGCGGTAGGGGTAAAGTTACATCCCTTCAGTCAACTGTCCGTCAAATCAGCGACTGCCAATTTTCTCTGTTTTCCAAACAGTACTTCCCGTACCTGGGGCGTGGTGTACCCACCCGTCCTATTTACTGCGTCGAAAAATCTGACCAGTCAACTTGCGACAACACAGTGCGCTTGCCCCCAGCACACACACACACCCCCCAAATACCCACCACACACAGGATGTTGAGACGAAATTCTCGCTGTCTTCAATCTTTGGTTCAACTGTCAAACACACACACTCCGGACTGACCCACTTGTTGCAAACCCCTCACTGTCCACGCGACTTTTCCTCTGTGCTGTCCGTGACCCAAACCCCTGCTACTGCAATCGAAATCCCCCGGCGATTGTGCTGCGTTAATTAACTGTCATGAACTTCACTTGAACTGTCTGCATCTTGTGATTTTCCCCCGGTCCCCCCCCGCGCGCTGACAGTTTTTCTTCGATGTGGGTCTTTCACACACACCGATCCCTCGCCACTCTGGATTCAAATGGTCTTTCATCGCCGCGTCTGCTAGTTTTTGCACTCTGCCTGTATCAAATTTACCTTCACCGTAATGGACTCTCCCGGTTAGTCTGTATGGCGTGTCTTTATCACCCCCCCCGCTTCAGCGATATGGTTGGTTCCAATCACCTGTAGTGGATTTGACGTGAACTGTCTGTATCAGTTCCCCCACGGAGAAAAACTCAGTGTTTATAGGGGGACACACTCCGCGCCCCCCTCTCTCCGCGAAGAGCCCCAAACACTCAGAATGACAAAACTGTCTATAATGTTCTTAATCGGACGTAGCCCTCAGATGTCACACGTCGTTCTTGATGATAATATCACGAAGTTCTTAAGAGATATGCTCATGACATTATTGTGTGATGGTCGTTGCTAGGTAACGATACACATGTGTGTCAATGGAGATATCTGTCTGAAAGGGAACTCCCCCCCGCAGTGCATATTCCCCAGTCATGAAACAAGATTCATTTGGCGCACATAACCCTTTTATTACAAAAAAAAATACAGACTAAACGGAACATATGTATATATCCAGAAACAATGTAATCCATAGATTCAAAATATCCCCTCACAATTAACCAGCACACATCAATGCCTTCTCACGGCCTGCTTCATATCTCAAACTTTCAAGACAGGTAATCCAGCTACTTCCACGGTGGATCTCCCAAATACAACCCACACTTTGGGTTTGGAGCCACTGCTCAACTATGCAACCCACTCTGGGTTTAGCCGTCTTCACAACCCCGAGAACAACACAACACGGAGATCTCTCTTAAACGACCTGACCCGCAGTCGGTCTCTTCTCTCACTGCCCCTTTCCCGTCTCTTGACTTCACACAACACACCACTGTCTTTCGACCCATCCCCGGGATCACATACCCTTCCCCTTATTTTAAAGGGCTGGCTGTTTACTCATATCTAGGTCAGTCACTTTACTGTCTCCCACTTTCATCTCCATTCAGTGACATAAGCCTGGGTCATTGACATTGAGTTGAGTGACCGGGCATGAGAAAGAATGGAGATGAAAGTGGGAGACAGTAAAGTGACTGACCTGGCTATGAGAAAACAGCCAGTCCTGAGAAATAAAATAGTGAGGGTAGAGAAAAAAACCCTAGGGTGGATGGGGCGAGAGATAGGGTAGGTGTGTGTGTGAAGTCAAGGGACTTCAAGGCAGTTGATGTGTAGATGCCGAACTGGTCGGTAGTCTAAGGAGAAGCGGAGTTAGAGATCTCCGTGTTGTGTTGTTCTCCTAGTTGTGAAGACAGGCCTGAACCAGAGTGGGTTCTATAGTGAGTGAGGGCCTGAACCCAGAGTGGGTGATATAGTTAGTGGAAACTAAGACCCAGTGTGTGGGTGTATTGTGTGAGGTCCAGCGGTGGATAGGAGGTGGATTACCTGTCTTGTGGATTTGATATGAAGCAGGCTTGAGAAGGCATTGATGTGTGCTGGTTAAATTGTGAGGAGGATATTTATATTCTATGGATTACATTATTTCTGGATGTATAAACATGTTCCGTCTGTCCGTCTTATTTCTGTAATAAAGGATTATGTGCGCCAACGGAATCTTGTTTAATGACTGGTGAATATGCACTTCTGGGGTGAGTTATATTGCAAGACAGTTAGATATCTCCATTGACACACCATGAGTATCGTTACCTAGACAACGACCATCACACGACAATATCATGAACATATCATCGTAAGAACTTCGTGATATTATCATCAAGAACGACGTGTGACATCTGGGGTCTCTCCTGGCAAGGACGACGGGGATATATTGATTATTTGGAAGGCTACGTACCGTCAAGAACAATATAGACATTGGTGTCATTCTGAGATAATTGTGGGCTCTTCGCTGAAAGAGAGGAGTTATTATCTGTGACTTCGTTCCATCAAACTAGTCAGCGCGCGGGGAAAATACGCGGCAGAAATCACAAGCGAACAGTCAGTTCACGTCAAGTTCACTACAGGTGAATTGGATACCAACAATATCGCTGAAGCGAGAGGGGGTGTCAGAGATTTAACGCAGCACAGATCAACCGGCAGAGTCGACTACGATGACAGGGGTAGTCACTAGTCAAAACAGCACAGAGGAAATGTCGCGTGGACAGTGAGGTGTTTGCAACAAGAGCGGTCAGTCCTAGTGTGTGTGTGTTTGACAGGACAGGATTGAAGACAGCGAGCAATTTCGTCAGCAACATCCTGTGCGTGGTGGGATATTTTGTGTGTGTGTGTGCGAGGGCAACGCACTGTGTTGTCGCAAGTTGACTGGTCAAGATTTTTCGACGCAGTTAATAGGACGGGTGGAGACACCAGCGTCCAGGTACGGGGGAGAGTTACGTTAACCCTACCACAGCCGTGCTGGGGCAGAAGTGGAAAGTGTTTGTGTATGGCGGAAAAGTTCCGGGCAGTTTACAGACAGATTAAGTGTGATTTTCCACGAAGTTAAAAAGAGCAGCCGTGTCGGGGCTGAGAAGGTTGTGTGGAAATATTTACGGAGGATTTTTCCACTGATTGTGATAAAGATGTACTGATGTACAGACGGAGGTACTGACTGAGGTTGACTGCGAAGGTCAAGGTCAGGGACAGTGGACATTTACTAAAAATTTTCCACAGGAGATCTGGATAAACAAGTTGTTTTGAAAGAAAGCCAGACTTGATGTTTCGTCTTTGTTCAAGCCCTTTGTTATCATTATTCTGTTATGAGCAAACAGTTTTAACGTCTTTGGTTGCAAAACGGATTTAAAGCGCTGGATAATTTTACTGCCATTCGTTGGTTTAACCTTTTCGGCAACAGTGAAGCCATACCATCACTTCAAAGCAACAGCGACGACACAGTTAAACATTCATTGACTTTAAAGGTATTTTCGTCTCCCCAAAACGCATCAGAACACTAATTCATTGTGGGAAGCTAACGTCGTAATCTTTTCAAAACAATAACTGACAGACATTTCTAGGCGATTTTCGGAGACTATTGAAAACAAAATAAGGACTTTTATGAGATTTCACCATCGCATTGTTGTCGGCTACTTTGTTTTTGTTTCTCTTGCTCTCATCGTCCTAAGTATTGTTGTTGTGCGTTACGTAATTATTTGTATGTGGTCCAGTGGTCGTAATAAGTAGGATATTTTTGCATTGTTTCGCGACGTACGGGAGACAAAGCAAAGAGAAATTGTCTAGGTACACATTGTATGTTGTTGAGAGGCAGCTGACGAGTCAGTTTGTTTTGTGCGGTTGAGCATTGGGTCGTCTCGACTTTATACACGGTGTCCAAGTGTCTATCGTCAGATCTATGTACATTATTCATGTTATATTTGTTCTTTTTACTGTTTTCTTCTTTTCGTTATATTTACATTTGATATTTGTTGTGGTCGGATATATGTTATTATTGTGATCTTTTCGTCATGTCTGCTGTCTAGTGGTCTTTGTCAGTTTATATTTATATATTACGCGCACTGTGGGTGTCCCTACACAAGCTTGTGGTTGTTACTGTAGTTTATTTCTTTGTGATCACCGTCTCCGTGTACTTCGCTTGTGAGTCTAACGTTTTTATAGAAAACACTTAGTGTTATCATTCATTCGTTTTGTATATGTATTTATATGTATGTTTAACAATATTTCCAGAAATGTTATACAACTATTTGTTATAGATATATGCGCGGGAGTAGAGGTGATATTTTCCCCTCACTACCTAGTGCGTGAAGAGTGACTGCTACAGGTTGACATTATTAGCACTACGAATTTACGTACACAGGGAGTTGTGGTGTACTTAGGGAAGTGACACAAAGACTAACAGCAGAGTCTGTACATTTATAGTTGGCTGATTGACAGCAACGTGTCCACAAGTACAAGATGCCTACTTTAATGGACTATGTTGAAGCAGGTGAACGAATAGGCCTGAAAGGTAAAGAGTTACAGGAGTATGCTGAAGAAAAAGAACAAAAACAGATTGAAAGAGAGGAGAGGCATAATGAACGCGAGGCAAAGCGTCTACAGGAAGAAAAGTTAGCTGAGAGAGAACAAAGACAGGCTGAAATGGAAAACAAGCGTCTACAGGAAGAGAGAGAGAGACACAAATGGACCTTGAAAAGTTAAAACAAACAAATGCGGCGGAAATCGAGAAAGAGAAGATTAAGATGGAAGCGGCAGAACAAGGGCGAAAAGTGTGGATTCAGCACAGAAAGGTGAGCAGCAAGAACTTCAAGATAATGGTTTCCGAGGAAACAATGTTGGTAGAGTAGGACGGTACCCATATAGAAGAGGGAACTTCCAGAGACGTCCAAATTATGCCGGATGTTGGAATTGTGGGAGCTGGAGACACAAGGCAGCGGAGTGTGACGTGCAGCCAGCCAGTGAGCCAACAAGTAACGCAAGGAAGGAGATCACTTGTTTAAAATGTGGAAGGAAGGGGCATTTCAGCCATCAATGTAGGATGAGAGAAACAGAGCACTCAAATGCAGCGCAAGTAATTGAGACGCTGAACAATGAAGATTGTAGTGGGTGCAAACCTCTTTTTGAAAAAGACAGTCAGCCAGTCCTAATATGTGGTCATACAGTGAAAGCAGGATCAGCAGTGCATGAAGGAGGCAGTTTGAAGCTGCATTAGGGATTTGTCAATGATAGACCAGCGTTAACAATTAGGGATTCCGGATGTACGTCTATCGGAGTGAGGAGAAGTTTAATAGATCCCTCGGATTATACAGGGAAAAAGATTAGATGCATAACATTCAACGGCACAGTAGAGTTCTACCCATTAGCCATAATAACAGTAAAAACACCATATATCACTGGAAGAGTGACAGCGTGTGTTTTGGACTCACCAGTGGCTGATTTGATCATAGGAAATGTTATAGGAGTTAAAGATTGTACAGAAGAGGACGTAGTTTATTGGGACCAAAAATATAGTGTAAGCAGTAATGAGGTGGTTACCACAAGAGAACCTAAATTAGAGAGTATAGCTGAGGTAGAAGAGGCACTTGAAGTAGACACAGGAACTCAGGACAAGGATAGTACAGCTGAGCAGATGAGAATGGATCCCAAATATAGTGCTAGTGGCTCCCAGAGACAAGATACTACTCTGAACAAATGTTCCCAAGGGTGTAGGAGAGTAGAACATAGGCAGTCAAAGAAAGGTAGATGGTGCTTCGAGAGGAAGAACAATGTTCTCACTCGCAGCTTTTCAGATAGTGGAACTGCACGTGGGCAAGGAGCAGTACCTTTAGCACATAGAGACCGATATACTAGAACAGCTCAGGATAGTGCATGTGCAGGGCACATAGGCATAAGGCGTATGCAGCAGAAAGCAAGGTGCCAGATATATGGGCCAAGATTGAATAAAGAGTTCAGACTAAACAGAGACTCAAGTGTAACGATGCAATATGCAGATAGGAAAGTTGAGTCAGGTCAAAAGAGTGTTCGCGACATTACTGACCCAGGGCTAGGGATAGCAAACAGATGTTGTAATTGTAGAGGTACCATGAGTCATGGGTACATGAAAGGTAGACACAGCATCGACAGGAATCAGAGGAGGGTTAATGCAAGAACAGAACCACCTGATATAGGGTCGGTACACAAATAGTATTGTGTGGTCGTGAAGTAGTAAGAGACCTGTGGGTACATAAGTATAATGCTTTCCTATGATGTATTATTATTATGTGATGTATTAGTTCATGCATTGGTACACAAGATAGAAAGATGGTTGTATTGTATGTGTGTGAATATAGGAGTGTACTATGAGCATTTGATGTATTATGTAGTGTGGTAGCTAGAGTGAGGTGGAGCCATACTTAGGGCTACCCAGGCAATATGTCTGGGTCACATATTTAAGTAAGTTTTAGTCTCCCAATATTTGAAAACGAAGTTTTCTTTTAAGAGGGGGGTGAATGACATAAGCCTGGGTCATTGACATTGAGTTGAGTGACCGGGCATGAGAAAGAATGGAGATGAAAGTGGGAGACAGTAAAGTGACTGACCTGGCTATGAGAAAACAGCCAGTCCTGAGAAATAAAATAGTGAGGGTAGAGAAAAACCCCTAGGGTGGATGGGGCGAGAGATAGGGTAGGTGTGTGTGAAGTCAAGGGACTTCAAGGCAGTTGATGTGTAGATGCCGAACTGGTCGGTAGTCTAAGGAGAAGCGGAGTTAGAGATCTCCGTGTTGTGTTGTTCTCCTAGTTGTGAAGACAGGCCTGAACCAGAGTGGGTTCTATAGTGAGTGAGGGCCTGAACCCAGAGTGGGTGATATAGTTAGTGGAAACTAAGACCCAGTGTGTGGGTGTATTGTGTGAGGTCCAGCGGTGGATAGGAGCTGGATTACCTGTCTTGTGGATTTGATATGAAGCAGGCTTGAGAAGGCATTGATGTGTGCTGGTTAAATTGTGAGGAGGATATTTATAGTCTATGGATTACATTGTTTCTGGATGTATAAACATGTTCCGTCTGTCCGTCTTATTTCTGTAATAAAGGATTATGTGCGCCAACGGAATCTTGTTTAATGACTGGTGAATATGCACTTCTGGGGTGAGTTATATTGCAAGACAGTTAGATATCTCCATTGACACACCATGAGTATCGTTACCTAGACAACGACCATCACACGACAATATCATGAACATATCATCGTAAGAACTTCGTGATATTATCATCAAGAACGACGTGTGACACTTAGTATATCCAAATGGACTAACCTTCAACACTATACAATATACAGGGTGAGTTTTAATGACTGTGGGGTTATGAATATATTGCCTTTCCAAGCTTTGTATTTACCTTTTATGTTGCATGAACTCCACAGAGGGTGAATACAAAACTTGGAACGGCAATATTAAAAAAAAATAAAACACTCCACAGTCATTAAAAATATACCCTTTAAAAAGAGTCCATCCATCCATCATGTGCCATACCGGTAAGTATAGGGGGTCATGATTCGCTATTTCACTTGATCACCAGAGTCGTGAATTAGTTCAGTGTTCTTGTCTCGACCATGCCACGTGGTCAAGCCATCCATATATTTACTTCTCTGTCTTACCCTGTTTCCCTTCTCCTCAATCTTGCCAGTTGTCACCAAGTTTTCTAATCTATTTCTTCTCATACAAAGAGTATGTGTTTATTATTGCGTCACTGTGGCTTAAGGATTAATGAGACGCGCAGTTTCACAACTCTTCGCCATACAGAGTAAACTGCTCAAAATCAGCTACAGGCGATTTGGAAGAATACCGCTTTGCGTTGATCTCGATGGCATGAAGCATCCGCCGTTCAGAAAGCAATGTCAAACGACTGAACCAACATTGCCTAGTAGCTCACAAACAATCAGTAAGTGCTGGGGATGATAGCAACGTCATATAAAGACCGTATGGGTATATTTAGTTGTGGTAAACAGGAACAAGTTAGCTGCGTGTCCCTCCTTACCGATCACATTTTCCTTATGGACGATAATCCCTTTCAGATTAATGTCCGAAACTTGGCTGATTCGGCCACGAAATTATTAATCTAAGGCTGGGATGGGCCCTAATTATAACTTCTCTTTTGAAGTTGAACCGAGTAGGGGTGATGGAGAGTAGAGAGAGAGAAAGAGAGAGAGAGAGAGAGAGAGAGAGAGAGTAAGAGAGAGAGAGAGTGTGTGTGTGTTTGTGTGAGTGTGTGTGCGCGTATATATATATATATATATATATATATATATATATATATATATATATATATATATATATATATATATGTGTGTGTGTGTGTGTGTGTGTGTGTGTGAGTGTGTGTGTGTGTGTGCTTATCCTTTACAAGATATAACAATCAACGCCAGCATGTCTTAAATATTGCTGGAAGTGATGTTCTAGCCAATATGGTCAGTAGTTTGCCATTGCTTTCTGAACGACCGACTATTGTGAAAAAGCAAAACTACCTGCTTCCAAATCACCTGCAGCTGACTTCGTACCGGGGCTATGTCGAGATTGTGAATCCACGCTTACTACCCCTAAATCTCAGACGCTGATGTGGTAAACGGAACAGCTAACAACTAGGTGATTACCTCGGGTCTGGACAGAATAAAATCGCAGCAGTGGTAAGCGTATGCCAAGACAAAGTTGTTCACATTAGGGAATTCTGTCTTGGGCGGGAACTCCCGCAGATCTGGGTTGTGAAACACTTTCAGCTTCTCCAGACTGAGAAGACCTTCTGTGGGCAGGTGCCGGATCCTGTTGTACCCCAGATTTCTGAAAGAAAAGGGAACGCCTGCTGCGGTTATGACTGTCACAACACAAGACACCTTCTGATCTGCTAATAAAGTTCATGCATCATTTCCTCTGGAATAATCCATCACATGGTATACACTGCCAGCATAATATAATTTTATGTAGATATTAACATGTTCTATATCTCTTTAATCTTTGCCCACATTGTCAAAGAACATTTCGAGCCAAAATAGGCCTTATCAGCCATCTTAGAACCCACGGCTCCACACCTTCAACCCCACTGGATGAAATGAATGGTCATCATCATTCTTGATGGACAAACAACATAAACATCTCTTTAATAGATCAGTAATGAGCTAAGGTGACTGAGTATCTTATCCTTAGTTTTGACTCGGGCTCCGAAGGTTGTTGGTTCGATTCCGGGCCGCGTCCTTCGGTTCACGAGTGAAATTCCTCGGAGACTCCTGTGGGTCGTCGCTAGAGCTAGGAGTTCGTGCTTTGTGCGACGCTTTCCGCGCTTCGGAAAAAGACCGAACCATATGGGATAAAACCCGGTGTAATGAAGTCGACCATGTCGACTTTTAAGGACCTTTTTAAGTGACTATCTTATCCTAATGTATACATTGTCTTACTTCTGCGCATCTTCTTGGTATTGGGAATTTCCGCAATGGCATTCTTCACTGCACTTGACTGTGCTAATTATGCGTGATGTCATAGTGTCTTTCTGAAGTTGGCAAACGATTACTTGTCGTCAGCTGTTAGCTGTTTGATGATGCTACAATTCCATGCTTCCTAAAAATTAACTTTTTATGGAGGATCTACAAGTGTTACATTTGGATTTCTGTTCCGTGTGATAGGTCGGAATCTATTTTATAATAGTATGCGTTCGGACTGGAGATTCTTTTTTTTTTTACTTGTGAACAAAAGACGAAATGAAAGAGTTGTGTCATTTTTGCATTGATAGGTCTTCTGTTAATTAGGCTGTAGTAGGAAATCCTGGAGAGGAATATGGCTAGAGGTCTTGCGTTATTCTGTTTAACATGTTTTCCAGGGCTCTATTGGATCTTGAGATTTCACTAGGAATCTAGCTCGTCAGGCGAATATATATCTTTTGACTCCCTTCTAGGGAGTGAAAATCCATCTTTTCATAATCATGTGACGGTGCCAAGATCCCGAGTCTTACATATACTGTGCCTCGTCGGGTTGCGTTGGTCTCTGCTATTCATATCTCTTGTATACTATCCTATGAGGACAGGTTCTGAGAATAAGATGAATTCCTACCACTATTTCGTGTCTAATTTAGCAATCCTACAAAAGGAAGATGTCTCTTGGTCTTAGATCTTTTAGGCAAGAATATCTGTTATCTAAGAGAATGATGTCTTGCAGGGCAGATTATATCTTGATCTGATCATCTAAATCTGAAGGGATCAAAAGTGTGTTTGTAGTGGGATGGGTGAATGGGGGAAAAATCTGGGTATAACTGATGGTATTCCCGGTTTTTCCTTTTGTTTCAGGATCCTCATGGTTGTTGATGTACGCTTGGCTGAACTACCACTCGGTCATTACCTTTGCATGTTTGAAAGTAAGAATTAAAAATATCCAAATCTCTACAAAAATGTCGACGCGTTGACTATGAAGTTGTGCTATTAACGAAAGCACTTGTCAACTGGGATTGATCTGTGTCATTCATTCTAAACAAAGAGACTGTAAACCCAGGTGGTTGAAATTCCAGTTGGGTCGGAGTTCTAGTCTTACAGACACCTACCTATACACTTCACATGCTACCGCTCTAACGACGATTTCCTCAACATGACGAGTTCGTAGACGAATCCTATCTACTCATCAGTGACAATTTGTGTCCTTTCAATAGTCTTACCAACTCCACTGAGGCTATTTTATTTTCTCAAGTTCGAAATTAAATGTATCTTGTGACACTTTTACCCAGAATCTTGCTTTGAACTAGAACATAGTCCACGCAAGACAGCATGGCCAAAGGAATAAGAGCGCTCGTTCTTAAACATCCGGTGTGCTGACGCCGAGTTTGTGGGATTAACCCTTACACTGGTTAGTTGGAATAAAAGGTTGCATTCTCGTCCTTGACTTCGGGACGTAAATTACAAGTTCCTCTGAAGTCGCGGTGGGTTCGCCTGATGGATAGAGACACTGGTAATAGGAAAAGCCAATCCACACTCAAAAATTAATCCGTGCACTAGAAGTAGTCGCGCGTGTGTAGACTACGTTTGAGTTCAAAGCGAGCGAACAACAAAACAAATCACTATCATGTTGCAGATGCTGTGCAGAACGTGGCACTCATCATCACCCCACGGAAAAGATTCTTGAACCGTTGCCAAACCCCCTGTCTCATGTCATGGTACCCCCAAGCTGTCTGCAATGTCCCATGTCCATCTTTGTGCTGACCAACTCCTGCCCTTTCTTCCAAGAACCATCCTTCCAATCACTGTTCTTCCCAAGTCACTGTGGCATTTAACATGACCAAAGTATCTCAATTTTTAATGAGGATTTCTATAGACTGATCAACACTCTAACATTTTGGGCCTGCGGTTAATATTCTCCAGTAAAATCCTGACATCTCTCTTGGGGGAAATTTCTGTCTGGTCGAGAAACACTATTTTAGTGGGGCGACAACCACATGCAAACACAAGAACTAGGCACAGAAGCATAGACAAAACAAAACACATATAAATAACACGCAGATAAAACTGATTAAAGGATTGACACTTTTTTGGAGGGCGTTCGATGAAGGGATTGATACTTTTGTGGAGGGCGTTCGATGAAGGGATTGCCACTTTTTTGGAGGGCGTTCGATGAAGGGATTGACACTTTTTTGGAGGGCGTTCGATGAAGGGATTGACACTTTTTTGGAGGGCGTTCGCTCCATTTGAACTCAAACGCTGTCCATACACGTGCTACTACTTCTAATGCACTAGACCAGGGGTCACCAAACTTTTTTCACGACGGGCCGGATAACTGACAAAATGACGAGCGCGGGTCGAATACTCATTCTCTACAGTACTTACGCCTGCTCCGTGGCGAAGGTCTTACCGACGCGGTTCGTAAGCCCGTATACCCACATTCGAAACACAGCTGTGCGCGATTTGACAGCAGACCGCGTTGCGTTGATATTTTACGCTATGGTATGGGTGCCGGTCGTTCAGAAAGCAATGGCAAACTACTGAACGTAAACTTGCCAAGACATCAAAAATAGCAAAAAATGCTGGTGTTGACTGCAAACGTCCTGTAAAGGATATGCAACTAACTTTAACAATACTTGCAAGCCAGAACAAAAGCTCTGGTAAAAATTACGAAAAACTAAGTTAATCATGGGTGAGTGGCGTGCAATGCACAGTAAACAAAGACAACCAACATATTTAGTCGTTTAGTTTAGTCGTTGGATCAACATCACGGCACACGGTTTAACCCATAAGTGCTCCGTTTTCCTCCTAACTCAAACCTGAGTCTGGAGAAACTCAGCTCAATGCACGAACTCCGTTGCGAGGATCCTGAAATACTTTGGGTAGATTATTAACTCGAAATTTTGCCCGGGCAGGGACGTTAGGCTACTCTTTTTCGATTTCCAACTGTCAAGGGATTTTTTACGTGCACAACAATGCACACGGGCGTCCGATCTCACTACCCAGAGACTAGGGAAAATTTATTACTGGAAGTCCAGGTGGATTTTTTAAATAAATCCCGGTCCTCACCGGGGCCTGAACCCGGGACCTTCAGCACTCGAGGCGGACACCATACCCTGAGACCACTCAGCCCTCTACCACCAACATATTTATTTACTTTAAAAAAACAAAACAAGTAAATAAATAACCAACATATTTATTTACTTTAAAAAGTTATCAAAGAAGGCGACGTTAGCAAAAAGATAGTTACATCAGACCTTGTGTGCACATATCCGAATCTCACAAACTAAGCAGCAAAAGACGGTTAGTGAGATTTATGAAACTGATATTTGGCTTTCAAGATATCATCAATGTTTGGTTTGGAATTGCTGCATCCAATCAAGAGAATTGCTTTCAAATGTTCGTCAGTCGTTCGATGTGCTGACTTCACATACTGCATTTTTGAAAATGATTGCTCACAGAAATAAGTTGTTCCAAACACTGGTGCCATACCAGCGGCAAATTTCTTCAGTTTCGGAAACTCAACATCAGATAAGCAGCGGTGAAATTCAACAAGTGTTCCTTTTCTGTGCTTCTCTTTCAACAAGTCATTTGCTTGCAAATCAATGAGCTCCAACTGTAGTTCAGCTGGCACATCATCAAGGTTACAATCGAGCGGATTCTAGAACAGAAGAATGTCACTCTCAGTTCTGTCAAGATCTGAAAATCTCTCCAAAAATGCCGTTTCTAGTCACGAATAATGTTGTTTTTTTTTCTTTCGGAAAAACGAGGTTGGCATCTTCGGCGATTGTAGCGCATAACTCTTTGAAACTGCGAAAATGAGAACAGTTTTCTCCTTCCAGTTGTGCTTCAAACAATGACAGCTTTCTCCGAAATCCTTTGATGATTCTGTAGAGATTACAGACGAGGTTTATTCATGTGGGATGTGATGTCGACCAAACAATACAACTTTGTGACCGCCAAGTAGGATCTGACAGCTGGGGATCAGCTCTATATTTTTCAGTGAGGAAAACATCTATTTCGTTTCTGAGCTTGTGAAAACGAAACAGGACTTTACCGCAGCTGAGCCACCTCACCGATGTGTGATAAGGCAAGTAACAGAATTCAGAATCAATTTCTTCAAGAAAATCCTGGAACTGGCGGTGATTGGGTGCATGTCACCGACACAGCAGAAACGACTGGTTTCAGTACACAAGAAATATCTATGTCTTTCCCACAGATTGCTCGTTGATGTATGATGCGCTGTATGAACTGAGTCCCAATCATCCCCATCCGACCTTTCCTCACTCCAGCCATATATTTTCCTCCATCAACTGTAACACATCGAAGCCGATTCCACTGAAGGTTATAGTCTTGCAAAACATTTTTGCACTTCCATGACAATGTATTTTCCAGTTGTTGTTCCATGCATGCTGCAAACGGATGCCAACTCTTCCATTATCTGAAAGTCCAAATTGATACCACGCGTGAACACGAGAAGTTGTGACGTACTAGAGAAATCAGTAGACTCATCCAGCGCTAAAGAATACCTCAAAAAGTTCCCAGTTTTCTCGCGGAGCTGTTGCACTATGTTCTTTCCAAGTTCTACTGTTCTTCGCACAACTGAACTTGCCGAAAGGCTTATAGCTCCAAACAAATCGGCTTTCTCAGGACACAAGTCATGTGCTGATTTTATCATGTACTTTTTGATGAAGTTGCCATCAGTAAACGGGTTTCCTCGTTCTGCCATCTTATGCAGATTCATTTTCTTTGGTTGTTTCGGGATTTGAGATTTAAATATTGAGCACAACCCACTACCGGCAACGCTGATCGTATTCTGGTATGAACCTAAGGCCTATCCACGTCAATGTGGAAGCACAATACTCGAGTTTCGCTCTCGTTTGAGCTCGTCAGTAGTGCATGTCCTTGACCGGAACCGGAAAGAAACCCCGGATCACTGGCGTGTGAAGCGGGTGTGTAACCATTAGACCATGCGGCACACGCTGGACGCGGCCAAATTATCACAACAGAATATTACAACGCCACCCATCGTAGGCAGTAGCTTAAGATTTGCCCGATAACCGCGACTGACGTCCGTCAATCGATGTGGACCCGAACGATCAGGTCTTCTCACTGGCAAGGCACACCAGGCCGCCTAAATTCCAGACACACCCGCTTCACACGCCAGTGACCCGGGGTGTATTTCCGGTTCCGGTCAAGGATATGCGCTACTGACGAGCTCAAACGAGAGCGAAACTCGAGTATAGTGCTTCCACATTGACGTGGATAGGCCTTAGGTTCATACCAGAATACGATCAGTGTTGCCAGTAGTGGGTTGTGCTCAATATGTATATTCATTTTCAGCAAACCTTCTCGTGAAGAGATCTCTTTATGTTTCTAAACCACGTTTCATGGACTCATATTTCTCAGAACGTAGCTTTCCAGAAAACTGTGAATATGTTGATAGATGTTTTGTTTTGCAGTGACGCCGAAGATTGTACTCTTTCAAAACTGCAACACTTTCGCTGCATATCACGCAATTGGTTTTCTGGTCCTTTCTTTCTACGAAGAAGTACTGTACTCCCCATTCTTAATTGAAAATGCAACACTCGGCGTCCACTTGTCTTTTCTTAGTAGCCATAATGAAGTGTGAAGTACACGGGATCTGAAAATGAAAAAGACATTGAATTAGAAACATAACTATTAAAACACAGGAAAGGCAGAGGACTAAGGGTCACTGGTGAAACTACGGCTCACTAAAAGTACATATAGAATTTATAGGTACCTTTGGTAATAGAATATATCACATAATAAGGTGTGCAAAATATATAAATAGGGCCAACCTAAATAGAGCAGAGGTTTTCAACCGGGGTTCTGCGAGTGAAAGCCAGGGATTCCGCCGAAACAGACCGAAATCGCCTAAATGCAACATTTCGGCCCATCTGGTTTATTACGTAAAGTAGTACAGACACTTGGGTCATCGCACAGAGTTCCATGAGAAACGTAAACATTTGCGTATGGATCTGCTCCAGCAGAAATGTTGAAAAACACTGGCCTAGAGACCAGCTCGATTAACACCTTGACCGGTGAATTCTTCTGAGCAGGGGATAGTATTTTCGTAATAACACGAGGCTTCTACGGCATTTTTATGCTATGTTTGCTATTGTATTACCTCTATTCACACTTGTAGTTCACTTACCTATCACTATCGAACGAAGAAATCCTTGTTACATACCTATAAAATGGATGACTGGCCAAAAAAAAGTAAATATTTCTGGAGCATCGGACCTCTGCTGACAGCCGGACGCATCTAGGGAAGAGAAAGATGCGCGCGCGCGCGCGTGTGTGTGTGTGTGTTGCCATGGAAACCATGGTAACGTCAGAATGTAGGTGACGCTACCACGAACCAGGGAAGGACTTGGGATGGCGGGAAATAAGCAAACATTACAATAAACCATAAAATCTAGATACAATAATTTATAACTGAAAATAGTAAACTTAAGACATATAGCCGCCAGGAGGTCTCCGCATGTGTGAAGATCTGCTATTATTCAAAAAATAATATTTACATTTAAATTGTATCACAACCTCTCGTGTTACATACATCATATCATGCAAGTTCGAGTACCGTCGGCGGGCCGGATGAAGTGACGTCGCGGGCCGGATCCGGCCCGCGGGCCGTAGCTTGGTGACCCCTGCACTAGACTAATTTTTGCATGTGGATTAGCTTTCCCTCTTACCAGTGTCGCTCGCCATCACGCGAATACACTCCGACTTCTGAAGTACTTGTAATTTACGTCCCCCAGTCAAGGACGAGAAGTCAACGTTTTAGTCCAACTGAGCGGTGTTGAATCTGCTACCTCGCCATCAGCACAGCGGAAGTTTTCAGAGCGAGTGCTTTTATCCATTCGGCCATGCTGACCTCCATTTTACACTTTAAACGGAAAGCTTTATAATACATTTACATCCAGACAGTTGTTACTGAACTCATTCTGTTCCAAGGTGTTGTATTTGTAAGTTATAAATATTAGAGTCGGAAGGAGTAACCATTCTGACAGACACGGTTAATGTAGCGACTGTTTGGGACACAAGGAGTAGCCATTCTAATAGAAGAGGCTAATGTAGCATGTGTTTGATACATAAGTAACCACTCCGACAGAGTGGGTTAATGTAACAGCTGTGTAGGAGAGCAGTAGCATTTCAAATAAGGTAGATTAATGTGGCAACTATCTGGGATATAAGTGGCCATTCTGATAAAGTGAATTAATTTAGCAACTGTCTGGAATGGAAGTAACCATTCTGATAAAGTGGGTTTACGCAGCATCTGTCCGAGACAGCAAGAGCAACTGTTCTCACACAGTGGGCTGATGTGCAACAGATTTCGTGAACTATGGTGATATTCTTCTCACGGGATCTGTAGGGGGAGACTCTCATGGGATCTGTAGGGGGAGACATCTTTCGGATCTGTAGGAGGAGACTTCTCATGTGATCTGTAGGGGGAGATTTATCATGGAGTCTATAGGGGGAGACTTCATATGGGATCTGTAGGGGGAGACAATATGGGATCTGCATGGGAGACTTCACATGGGATCTGTAGGGGGATAATTCTCATGGAATCTGTATGGGGAGACTTCATATGGGATCTGTATGGGGAGCCCTCACATTGGATATGTAGGGGGAGACTTCATATGGGATCTGTGTGGGAGATTTCACATGAGATCTGTAGGGGGATACTTCTCATGGGATATGTACGGAGGGACTTGACATGGGATGTGTAGGGGGAGACTTCATATGGGAACTGTGGGGGGAGACTTCACATGGGATCTGTAAGAAGATCGTGATCATGTGATCTGTAAGGGGATACTTCACATTGGCTCTGTAAGGGAATATGGGATCTATAGGGGGAGACTTCACTTGGGATCTGTGGGAGGAGACTTCACCTGGGATCTTTGGAGGGAGACTTCACCTGGGATCTTTGGAGGGAGACTTCACCTGGGATCTGTAGTGGGATACTTCTCATGGGATCTGTAGGGGAAGACTTAACATGGGATCTGTAGGGGGGGGGGGGGGACTCTACATGGAATTTGTACAGGGAGACCGAACCACTTACAAAAGTATTTCTTTGGAATTACAGTAGATCTGCATAAACCTAACCAAACAGCAACTAATTATGCCAGGAAAGTGTTGGCAACAGGCATAATTGGCATTGTAAGTTGCCTGGTAGAGAATGAGTTAAATATATGTCTGGAGTTTCATATCCAAAAAATAGATATTACAAGGTGGGACCTGAGACTGAGCTCTTGTGTGGGTTTACGGAACCCCGCACAAGAATTCTGTTACACGTCCTCGTTGTACAGCATCGATAAATAGCCACCATAAGGATGAACTGAACTGAGAGGGGATTTCGGATTTGATGGTCCCTATAGATGCCGTATCCAGAAGCCATGAAGTGGAAATGTCTCTTTCCATCACCAGCCTACTTTCGAATTATGTTTAAACAATGTCGAACACACGTGGACCCTAATATTCTGACAAATCGGTTAAAATGTCCCTCGATTGGAATTTATATTGAATGACACTTCCGTTGAGATGTCCATAGAACTAGAATCTGAATAAACGTCTAGTCCGAATTCAACTCAGATATCCGACAGATGCCTTCTGCTGAAAACAGAGTGGGTTGATATGTCCACCACATGTATTTTACTAAACAGAGTGGGGTCATGTGTCCACTACATGTCTCACACTAAATATAGAGTGGCTTCATATGTCCACCACATGTCTCATACTAAATATAGAGTGGGTTCATATGTCCACTACATGTCTCATACTAAATATAGAGTGTCTTCATATGTCCACCACATGTCTCATACTAAACACACAGTGAATTAATGTGTCCACTTCATGTCTACTACTAAATAAAGAGTGGGCTGGTATGTCCATTTCATGTCTCCTACTAAGCATAGAGTGGGTTGATAAGTCAACCCCATGTCTCCTGAGTGGGTAAATATGTCCATGACATGTCTCCTATTAAACACAGAGTGGGTTCATTTGTCCACCTCATGTCGCCTACGAATCATAGAGAGGCTTCATATGTCCACTACATGTCTCCTACTAAAGAAGAAATCTGTTCAAATGTCCATAAACAGGGCCAGGAACAAAACGCCGCGCTCCCCATGGTTTAATTGTCATATTGTTCCCGTGCTGCAGATGTCAGTGCTCTGTTCGATGCATTCTGGACAATTTTCAAGATTTGTTTCTTCACGACCTTCTTCACAACTACAAGAGCAGCAACAATAAAGACGACGACGACGACGACAACACCAACAACCTAAACTTACAAATCTTTCAACGACTTGAGAGGTACAAATGCCAGTGGGTGTATGTTGTTGATTTGATTCTCTGCCAGATTTCTGTGGAAATGCATGCCATACATATTAATAACAATCATGATGACAGGTAACACGAAGATGCTTTCGACAATACCACTTATAGTTCATGAACTGCTTCTATTTCAGGCGACCCAAACTTTACAATAACAGCTCCCTTTTAATATGGCATACATAGATATTGATAGACAATAGACAAATATCACGTTTACAAATACTCCGAGCAACTAGTACCATATAGTGAGTAGAGATAGTCACATTTATAGATACACCAGAGCACCGTGTACAATAGAGTCACCAGACATAGATCACACTTACAGATACTCCAGAGCACCCAGTACAATATAATCCGTAGACATAGATCACATTTATAGATAAACCCGATCACTGAGTACAACAGAGTCACTTGACATAGATCTCACTTACATATACTTCAGAGCGCCGAGAACATTTGAGTCAGGAGACAAAGATCGCAGTTATAGATACACCAGAGCACCGAGTACAATAGAGTCAGGACACAAAGATCGCAGTTATAGATATACCAGAGCACCGAGTACAATAGAGTCAGGAGACATAGATCGCATTTATAGATACACCAGAGCACCGAGTACAATAGAGTCAGGAGACATAGATCACACTTACAGATACTCCAGAGCACCGAGTACAATAGAGTAAGGAGACATAGATCACACTTACAGATACTCCAGAGCACCGAGTACAATAGAGTAAGGAGACATAGATCACACTTATAGATACACCAGAGCACCGAGTACAATAGAATCAGGAGACATATCACACTTACAGATACACAGAGCACCGAGTAAAATAGAGTCAGGAGACATAGATCGCATTTATAGATACACCAGAGCACCGAGTACAATAGAGTCAGGAGACATAGATCACACTTACAGATACTCCAGAGCACCGAGTACAATAGAGTAAGGAGACATAGATCACACTTACAGATACTCCAGAGCACCGAGTACAATAGAGTAAGGAGACATAGATCACACTTATAGATACACCAGAGCACCGAGTACAATAGAATCAGGAGACATATCACACTTACAGATACTACAGAGCACCGAGTACAATAGAGTAAGGAGACATAGATCACACTTATAGATACACAGAGCACCGAGTAAAATAGAGTCAGGAGACAGATCACACTTACAGATACTCCAGAGCACCGAGTACAATAGAGTCAGGAAACATAGATCACACTTATAGATACACCAGAGCACCGAGTACAATAGAGTCAGGAGACATAGATCACACTTACAGATACACAGAGCACCGAGTACAATAGAGTCAGGAGACATAGATCACACTTACAGATACACAGATGGCCGAGTACAATAGAGTCAGGAGTCATAGATCACACTTACAGATACACAGAGCACCGAGTACAATAGAGTCAGGAGAAATAGATCACACTTATAGATACACCAGAGCACCGAGTACAATAGAGTCAGGAGTCATAGATAACACTTACAGATACACAGAGCACCGAGTACAATAGAGTTAGGAGATATAGATCACACTTATAGATACACCAGAGCACCGTGTACAATAGAGTCACCAGACATAGATCACACTTACAGATACTCCAGAGCACCCAGTACAATATAATCCGTAGACATAGATCACATTTATAGATAAACCCGATCACTGAGTACAACAGAGTCACTTGACATAGATCTCACTTACATATACTTCAGAGCGCCGAGAACATTTGAGTCAGGAGACAAAGATCGCAGTTATAGATGCACCAGAGCACCGAGTACAATAGAGTCAGGACACAAAGATCGCAGTTATAGATATACCAGAGCACCGAGTACAATAGAGTCAGGATACATAGATCACACTTACAGATACACCAAAGCACCGAGTACAATAGAGTCAGGAGACACATATCACACTTACAGATACACAGAGCGCCGAGTACAATAGAGTCAGGAGTCATAGATCACACTTACAGATACACAGAGCACCGAGTACAATAGAGTCAGGAGACATATATCACACTTATAGATACACAGAGCACCGAGTACAATAGAGTCAGGAGACATAGATCACACGTACTGATACTTCAGTGTGCCGAGTACAATAGAGTCAGGAGACATAGATCATACTTACAGATACTCCAGTGCACCGAGTGCAATAGAGTCAGGAGACATAGATCACACTTACAGATACTCCAGTGCACCGAGTACAATAGAGTCAGGAGACATATATCACACTTATACACAGAGCACCGATACAATAGAGTCAGGAGTCATAGATCACACTTACAGATACTCCAGAGCACCGAGTAAAATAGAGTCAGGAGACATAGATCACACTTACAGATACACAGAGCACCGAGTACAATAGAGTCAGGAGACATAGATCATACTTACAGATACTCCAGAGCACCGAGTAAAATAGAGTCAGGAGACATAGATCATACTTACAGATACACAGAGCACCGAGTACAATAGAGTCAGGAGACATAGATCATACTTACAGATACTCCAGAGCACCGAGTAAAATAGAGTCAGGAGACATAGATCACACTTACAGATACACAGAGCACCGAGTAAAATAGAGTCAGGAGACATAGATCACACTTACAGATACTCCAGTGCGCCGAGTCCGATGAAGGCATGTTCAGGGATGGAGTCGATGTAATTGATGCTGAGAGTGAGGTCCTTGAGATGGTCCATGCCGTTGAAGAGTTGTCCGTCTATGGATGTCAGCTCATTGTTGGCCATGTTGCTGTAGTAGACAACAAGATTGTTTGTGTGAGACTGCAGTTCTTCACCTGCTTCATCCATATACTCCTCTATCATTTATACACTCGCACACACTGGGAGAGAGGACGGGACAGACAGACGCACGGACGGACGGACATACATTCAGGAGAACAGAAGGATGGACGGACAGACAGACACACAGACAGAAGGACGGGCGGACAGATAGACAGGCGGGCGGATGGACAGACAGAGAGACAGGCAGACAGACAGATGGACGGTTAGACAGAAAGGCAGACATACAGAAAGACAGACAGGCAAACAACCCGATCGATCGATCGACAGGCAGGCAGGCAGACAGGCAACCCAATCGATAGATCAATCGATCGATCGACAGACAGACAGGCAACCCGATCGAACGATCGACAGACAGACAGGCAACCCGATCAATCGATCGACAGACCGGCAGGCAGCCAGACAGACAGAATATAGATAGATAGATAGATAGATAGATAGATAGATGATAGATAGATGGATGGATAGATAGATAGATAGATAGATAGATAAGATAGATAGATAGATAGATAGATAGACGGACAGATAGAAAGAGAGAGAGAGAGAGAGAGAGAGAGAGAGAGAGAGAGAGAGAGAGAGAGAGAGCTGGGTCCGACTCCACTTTCGCGGTCTTCTAGTGTCTTATTTTCGTTAATGAAAAAGAACATTGATTCTAGGTTGTTTTCTTTTTGAAAATCTCCAAACACACATTGTCAAGTACATCGCATCAAGACGTCGGGGTAATTATTAATTGTTCCTCTATTATTCATGGGGAATTTATTCCCAAGGAGTTTTGAAAAGTGAGAGTATCAGGGGGTCCGTGACATATTAATTACATTGTTTATACATAATTTCTCAGTTTCTAATGTTTATAACTATTTTGTTACTAATAGAGCTTGTGGTATAATAAAACATTATATCTTCACCGATTTCTCTAGTCCTCCTCGTCCTCCTCGTCCTCGTGTTCCTCCTCTTTGTCCCCTACTCCTCCTCCTCCTCCTACCCCTTCTTCTTCTTCTTCTTCTTCTTCTTCTTCTTCTTCTTCTTCTTCTTCTTCTTCTTCTTCTTCTTCTTCTTCTTCTTCTTCTTCTTCTTCTTCTTCTTCTTCTTTTTTGCTGTTGCTTCTTCTTCTTCTTCTTCTTCTTCTTCTTCTTCTTCTTCTTCTTCTTCTTCTTCTTCTTCTTCTTCTTCTTCTTCTTCTTCTTCTTCTTCTTCTTCTTCTTCTTCTTCTCGTCCACCTCCTTCTTGTTGTTCTCCTTCTGCTGCTTCTTCTAACATACATGCTTCATTTGGAGCAGACTCTGGTGATTATGATTTCCAAATCTGCTCTGTCATCTATTACTATGTTGATGTTGCTTATATTCTTATTTGTGGCCCCACTGTTTAAGCTTTCCAATCACTCCTTTCTCTGTCTTCCACTGCCTCTGTCCATAAAACCTATTCTTCTACACTACCTCGTCTGTTGATATTCCCCCAAACATTTCACGTGTCTTTTCCTGGAGGTTTTGATGATTCATTAAATCCTCAACGCTCTCAGCTTCTCAACGATCTCAACCCCTCAACGCTCTCAACGTCTCAACGTTGTCACCTTAATGCTCTCAACTTGTCAACGCTCTCAACTTCTCAAAGCTATCATATCCTCAACACTCTCAACCCCTCAGCGCTCTCAACTCTTCAACGCTCTCAACTCTTCAACTCTCTCAACTCTTCAACTCCTCGACTCAACGCTCTTAACTCTTCAAAGCTCTCGACTCTTCAACGCTTCAACTCAACGCTCTCAACTCTTGAACGTTGTCAACCCATCAGCGTTCTAAACCCCTCAAACGCTCTCAAATCCTCGACGCTCTAAACACCTCGACACTCTCAACTCCTCGACGCTCTCAAATCAACACGCTCCACTTTTCAACGCCGTCAACTCAACACTGTCAACTACTCAACGCTCTCAGCCCCTCAACGTTTGTATTCGTTTCTGCCAATGACACTTTCAAGATTCTTCTAAAAACCACAAATTCACCATCTCCATTTTTCTCACCGAGGAATTAGAGAAGAAGGGCAGAATGTCAGACAGGCCTGTGTGCCCAATTCTTAACACTTTGAAAATAAAATTGTTCGTTCGTTCGTTCACCATTTCATGACTATCTGTGCATCATTCGCTTTTAAACAAAAGAATAGTCCAGCTTCATCAATGTCAGACTCCTGCATCGTTTCCTATCATAATTCCCTCGGTATCCTTCTCATGGCACTCATGTCTTATCTCCAGTTTTCCATTGCATGTGCGCATTAATCTCATTATATTCTTCTTCTTCTTCTTCTTCTTCTTCTTCTTCTTCTTCTTCTTCTTCTTCTTCTTCTTCTTCTTCTTCTTCTTCTTCTTCTTCTTCTTCTTCTTCTTCTTCTCTCTTCCGATCTTCTCCCAGACGAGCATGTAGCCATTACTCTACCAGGGTTCCTCTTTCATTCCAGCTTAGATTATAGGGAAGGGGGTGGGCGCAGCAAGAGGTTTAGCTCAACGAAGTGGCCTACACACTGCAACCGCTACACTCTACACTCTACAATACTCTACATCAAAGAAATGGAGTATTTATCACTAGTCATTGTTGCTATCCGTCTGTGAAGTAATGGATAGTGTTAGTTTAGTCGACGGATCAACATCACGGCACACGGGTGTAACCCATAAGTACTCCGTTCTACTCCTAACTCAAGCCTGAGTCCGGAGAATCTCAGCTCAGTGCACGAACTCGTAGCACCGGCGAGGATCCTGAAATACTGTGAGTAGATTTTTAATCTCGAAATTTTGCCTGGGCAGCGCCGTTAGGCTACTCTTTTTCGATTTCAAACTGCCAAGGGATTTTTTATGTGCGCAACAATACATACGGGCGTCCGATCTCACTACCCAGAGATCAGGGGAAATTTTGTTACTTGAAGTCCGCGTGAAAAAATCCCGGCCCTCACCGGGGCTTGAACCCGGGACCTCCAGCACACGAGGCGGACACCATACCTCGAGGCCACTCAGCCCCCTGAAATAATGGAAAGATCGTGTTATAATTGTTTGTCCCATGCTCAGTCTTCGTTGACTTAAATGGATAAGACACATTAGGAGGATTTACAGTGGTAGAATGCCAAAGGACAGGTTTGTGTTATGTGTAATACAAATAGTTGAAAGCTCTGGGGATCCACCTCTAAAACGGTACACAAATATGTGTGAGCGGGGAGTGATTGATACAGGCATTGGTATTGGACATTGGGTGCAACTCGAAACTGATCGTGTTGCATGGAGGGCAAAGATCAGAAATGGAATAAAGACAAGGGACACATTTATTGTATATAGGTTAGACACTCAGCGTGCGAGACGTCAGATGATGTGTGATGGTAGACATGACCATGTGTTCACATGCGTCCATTGTGGACGAACACTCACCACGCAAATTGGTCTGATCAGTCACATTAGCTACCGCCATGGGGTGTGGTTATTGTGCCCTTTTTTTTGGTTTTTATTGAAGCACAACGTAACAAACTGTCTTCAGTTAAGAAGGCCGGGTTTCAGTAGAACACCATAAACAAGTGCCGAGAAACAGAAGGGAACATATCAATCGCTTGCTATTTAGGGAGCCAAAGTAGCGAAGTTGCTAGCACTCTCTCTTGCTGACCCACTGAACATGTGTTCGAATCCTTATTGATGTGGATTTGTTTAATTAGCTAGGTTCCCAGATTAACAAAGTTTAAAATATGTAAATAAAGTGTTACTGGAAGTAAACGCAATCGGCGAGATACTAACTATACCACTCATCGAGGGCCAATGTATTCATAACAATATGCAGCTAGCACCACATACCCTAAACGACTCCGTGAATTGGTTATAGGGAAAGCTAGCCCATAAGCAATAATCAGTCCAGTGCACTAGAAGTAGTAGCAAGTTTTCGGACTACGCTTGAGTTCAAAGCTAGCGAACGTCCACAAAATAATAGGAAAGATGAAAATGTAAAGCTGTAGGTATAAATATATGAATGTTGTATCTCATGTCATTTTTCTAAAATATAACAAGTACTAAAATAGATGAAAATGTAAAGCTGTAGGTATAAATATATGAATGTTTCATCTCATGTCATTTTTCTAAAATATAACAAGTACTAAAATAGATGAAAATGTAAAGCTGTAGGTATAATATATGAATGTTTCATCTCATGTCATTTTTCTAAAATATAACAAGTACTAAAATAGATGAAAATGTAAAGCTGTAGGTATAAATATATGAATGTTTCATCTCATGTCATTTTTCTAAAATATAACAAGTACTAAAATAGATGAAAATGTAAAGCTGTAGGTATAAATATATGAATGTTTCATCTCATGTCATTTTTCTAAAATGTAACAAGTACTAAAATAGATGAAAGTGTAAAGCTGTAGGTATAAATATATGAATGTTTCATCTCATGTCATTTTTCTAAAATATAACAAGTACTAAAATAGATGAAAATGTAAAGCTGTAGGTATAAATATATGAATGTTTCATCTCATGTAATTTTTCTAAAATATAACAAGTACTAAAATAGATGAAAATGTAAAACTGTAGGTATAAATATATGAATGTTTCATCTCATGTCATTTTTCTAAAATATAACAAGTACTAAAATAGATGAAAATGTAAAGCTGTAGGTATAAATATATGAATGTTGTATCTCATGCCATTTTTCTAAAATATAACAAGTACTAAAATAGATGAAAATGTAAAGCTGTAGGTATAAATATATGAATGTTTCATCTCATGTCATTTTTCTAAAATATAACAAGTACTAAAATAGATGAAAATGTAAAACTGTAGGTATAAATATATGAATGTTTCATCTCATGTCATTTTTCTAAACTATAACAAGTACTAAAATAGATGAAAACGTAAAGCTGTAGGTATAAATATATGAATGTTTCATCTCATGTCGATTTTCTAAAATATAACAAGTACTAAAATAGATGAAAATGTAAAACTGTAGGTAGACATATATGAATGTTGTATCTCATGTCGTTTTTCTAAAATATAACAAGTACTAAACTAGATGAAAATGTAAAGCTGTAGGTATAAATATATGAATGTTGTATCTCATGTCGTTTTTCTGAAATATAACAAGTACTAAAATAGATGAAAATGTAAAGCTGTAGGTATAAATATAGGAATGTTGTATCTTATGTCGTTTTTCTAAAATATAACAAGTACTAAAATAGATGAAAATATAAAGCTGTAGGTATAAATATATGAATGTTGTATCTCATGTCAGTTTTCTAACATATAACAAGTACTAAAATAGATGAAAATGTAAAGCTGTAGGTATATATATATGAATGTTTCATCTCATGCCATTTTTGTATAAAGAGAAAAAATACTAGGAAAGATGAAAATGTAAATCTGTAGATATACATATATGAATGTTGTATCTCATGTCATTTTTCTAAAATATAACAAGTACTAAAAACATGAAAATATAAAGCTGTAGGTATACATATATGAATGTTTCATCTCATGCCTTTTTTGTATAAAGATAAAAAGTAATAGGAAAGATGAAAATGTAAAGCTGTAGGTATAAATATATGAATATTGTATCTCATGTCGTTTTTCTAAAATATAACAAGTATTAAAATAGATGAAAATGTAAAGCTGTAGGTATAAATATATGAATGTTGTATCTCATGTCGTTTTTCTAAAATATAGGAAGTATTAAAATAGATGAAATTGTAAAGCTGTAGGTATAAATATATGAATGTTGTATCTCATGTCATTTAAAAAAAATATAACAAGTACTAAAATAGATGAAAATGTAAAGCTGTAGGTATAAATATATGAATGTTGTATCTCATGTCGTTTTTCTAAAATATAACAAGTTCTAAAATAGATGAAAATGTAAAGCTGTAGGTATAAATATATGAATGTTTCATCTCATGTCATTTTTGTATAAAGAGAAAAAATACTAGGAAAGATGAAAATGTAAAGTTGTGGGTATATGAATGTTGAATGTTGTATCTCATGTCATTTTTGTATAAAGAGAAAGCTCTCTCTCTCTCTCTCTCTCTCTCTCTCTCTCTCTCTCTCTCTCTCTCTCTCTCTCTCTCTCTCTCTCTCTCTCTCTGTCTCTCTCTCTCTCTCTCGCGCGCACACACACACACACATACACACACACACGCACACACACACAATATGAAAGTCAAGGGTGGACATTATTCTTGTTCTTGTTCTTCCTCTTCTTATTTCATCTTCTAATGGAGAATTGGCCGTCAGTTAACTCATGCCATGTCATGCTCATGCGAGGGTGGATGTTACAGATGGTATTTTACCCTCGCTGTTCATTAAACTAAAACAGCGTGCCTGCTTCCTCATTGTCTTCTGTTTCTGCCTATCATCTTCCAATGAAGCACAGGCCTTCCAGAAACACACGCCAAGTCCCGTTGCAGACTTAAAGATAAATTGGGGAACCCTTTGAGGCCGCTAAGCCAGTTCATAAATAAAAATACATGTATTGTTTGACGCTTTAAAAAAAGAAGACAGAAGACAGTTGTCCTCTAGTCGCTACTTCTTTCTACTTCAGTGAGCGCCAAACAATACACGTGTGTATATTTATGAACTGCCTTTGTAGACCTGTTCATGCTTGGTAGCAATTTTGCAACTAAAGTTTTTTATCTGCTGAAGTAGCCATTTTTAAAAAGACAACACCCCCCCCCCCCCCCCCACGTCGTCTCTTATGACATGCTTGGTCGGTTATGGCGTTACTGCTTATGTGCTTATGTGCCTTACTAACAACCGGCTAGTGCGGGTTAAAGCACACCAATTAAATACATTCTAGCCTAGTAGTTCAAAGGTAGAAGAGGAAAGGCCATAAAGGAATGAATAAGTACTTACAGCATAGTCAGGGACTTGCACTGTGACATTTCAGGTATAATCCCAATCTTGTTAGAGTGCACATCACTAAAGGAAACAACACAGAAAATATGGGTTTTGTTTTTGATAATGTTAACAATATCATATCTTTGGCCAAACATGTGGTTTATAATGATCATCATCGTCATCACTATTCGTCAACATCATCATTATCATTAAATCATCATCATCATCATCATCATCATCATCATCATCATCATCATCATCATCATCATCATCATCATCATTACCATCGCCAAAATCATCATCGTCATCAACAGTGTCATTGTCATCTCCACACTGAAGATCGCTTGTCAGGAGATTACAACACACTCTGCCCTGTGTCTTTAATGTACACTCCTACGGGCTTCTTCCTGTCCATCTATTGATGATTTACACCCATATATTACACTATCTCCCTCTCGTACAGGGAACATAACAAGGGGAGGCAGAGAAGTAAATATATAGATGGCCTGGTCGCGTGGCATGGTCGAGACAAGAACACAGAGCTGATCCACGACTCTGGTGATCGAGTGAGTTGGCGAAACATAACTGCCAACGCTTATCGTCATGGCACATGATGATAATGATAATCCAGTGAAAGAAGATATTCTTGTTTCTGTGCACCTCTCTTGCTCGCCTTCAGCCATGCTTTACTAGCTTTCTTCCGCACTGTATTGGCGCTACTGCATCGGGTCTCAGATTCCTTTCATTGCATGCTATTTGACTTTCATTCCCAATGTGCAGTGACGTCGTTCGACATAACATAAAACAACATAACACAATTTAACATAACATAACATAGCATAACATAGCATAGTATAGGACAGCATAACATAACATAAAATAAACTAACATAACATAGCACAACATAGCATAGTATAGGACAGCATAACATATGATAACATAACGTAACATAACATAACGTAACATAACATAGCACAACACAGTGTAAAAGGAAGTTTTTTTTACCCCAACACTAAATTTCGAACCGTGACTAGTCATAAACTGATTTCTTGAACAATATGACAGTTGTCTCGTGACTACCACAGCTATGTGTGGATAGTTTCTCACACTTTTAGGGCTGCTACCAAACTATGATGGGGCGCCACGGTGGCGTAGTAGCCACTCGCCTGCCGACCCGTTGGTCATGGGTCCGCACCGCAGCTGTGCGGATTTGGAATTTTAAACATCGGTCTGAGCTCTCCATTCGACCCAGCCTAAAATTGGTACTAAGAATGTTATGGGAAGTAAATGCGGCCGGTGTGATACTGACCACATCACCCACCTAGTACCGATTGGTCTATAAACATATGGGTCTAGCACCGCACGCTCGATGCGCCTTAAGGCGTGTATACCCCCCTCCTATCCAGCGATAGTGGATCAGAAGTCCTACCGTCTCGGAAAAGGGCTGAAAAACTAGGAGAATACGAGCGCACGTTGCGAACATTAAACAAAAAGTCTATCGGCATTTGGATATAGAAAATAACACGGCGAATGTAGCTTTACACAAAAATTTCAAAAATGAGAAAAACTATCCATAAAAAGGAATATTTGTGCCACGAGCGTTTCTGGTGTATACACATTTGAAGCCTCAACGGTACTACGGAATTAATACACTCGCACTGAGATTCGCCCTTAAATTCAATGGGAGGAGGGTGGGGTGCTTATAGAGCTATTCGTGTGAAATGAAAGAGATCTTTGACAAAACACAACAAAAGGTGAGAGTATATATAATTATCCGGTTTCCGATTGTGTAAGAATAATTCAGAATAATATCCCTCTTCCTCCTTTTATTACCTCCCCCTCCCCAACACCAGCTGGGTTTACGGCATCTAGTTAGTTAGTACAGTGCGCTTTCAGATTGGTTATTAAAGCAAATAAAATTAAGGAGAATTCAATATATTCGGAACGTAAAAAGACAAACATTTGGAAAAGATAGTTATGGAGCGAGGATACCCAGGAATTGGAGAAAAGGAAGACCACAGCGTAGATAAATTCAAGATGGGATAGAAAATGTACGAAAGCAACAGACGCATGGCATCTATCTGGCTTTTGATAGAGAGACATTTAGAGAAAAAAAAAACACATAAGAGCAAAATTCTGCAATGCACAGGCTACAGGATGCTGACTGATTGTGCGGCTAAGTACAACTGTTACCTCAACAAAGCGTGTTCTTCACATGGAGCGGCTGAGTGTCTGGGAGATCCTTTGGGGCCTCATGAAAGACCCTCAAAGTAGCCAGCTTTCATTGCGGAATAGACACTTAATCGATTATTCCAGCTGCGCAAGTGCTATACATATTTAATTTTCGGGCAATCAGGAGGCCACTGAAACAGCGGGAGAAGTAAATTTACCGATATTGATTGGCACTTATAAAGTATTAGTTTTAACATCCTCTTCTGGGATTCTATCTGGACCAGCAGCTGTCCCATCCATGGCTGCCGACCTCTTGATGCATGATAATGAGGCCTGTGCCAGCAGCTGACTTCTGCTTACTGAAAATAGTAGTAAAGGACTATTTTAGACGCCTAAAGGACAATTTAGCAAATGGTGCTAGACTTATAGGTAGAGATCAACAGACAAACTAGAGTATAACAATTAGAGTCTTCAATTGGCCAAACGATGCAGCGAGGCGCTGTCGTCATTTGAAGCCAGCAGATTTGAATCCCGGTGTAGCCGCAATATATTGTTTAATTGCTATATTGTACAAAGTATCCTCTAATATCAGCTTCTTCCCTTTTACTTCTCTGTGTGTTTATCATTACCTGTGAATGTATTTCTCATTTAATACATATTTGAGGCAGACCCCATACCTATAATATTAGCTTTATCATAATTTGTGAAAACTAATAAGAGAACTTACAATGTTTTCAGCTTTCTCAGGTACGCACACACGTCTTTAGGAATGGACTTGATCTTTGCTCTGTCCAGTTGGAGAACCGTCAGATTCATAGTTCCGGTCAAATCCGGGAACTGGGTCATATCATGCACCTCAGAGAGTTTCCTGAAATAGAAGATTCAGCCGTGTTGGTTAGTGTAAATATTAATATTAACAGCCTCTTCTGGGATACCATCTGGACCATGAGCTTTCCCATCCTTCAGAAATATCATAGCTTTTATAATCTCTTCTTTAGATGGCTTCTCGCAGTTGAAATCCAGGTATAGGCATGCTTCACGGAAGAATTGACAGAGGTCTACCCACATGACGATAAATACAAGACATTAAGAGCATCCCTGATATGAAAATGGACGAAGGGGAGAGCTGGTAACAACTCACAATCTTTCCAGTGGGTTGTTATGAGAGCGAAGTTCTGCAGCGGACCTGCTGTATGATAATGATAATGAGACCAGTGTGAACAGCTGAATTCCGCAAACATTTATGGTCCTTTTTGGGAGGTCAGCATGGCGGAATGAATAAGAGCGCTCGCTCTTAAACTTCTGGTGTGCCAAAGGCGAGGTAGTGTTCTCATGGTTCAACCCCTACACCAGTCAGTTGGACTAAAATGTTGACTTCTCGTCCTTGACTTGAGGAACGTAAATTAAAAGTACTTCTGAAGTCGGAGTGGGTTCGCCTCATGGCGAGGGAAACTATTATAGGGAAAACTAACCCACACGCAAGATCAGTCCAGTACTAAAAGTAATGTTTGAATTATACTTGAGTTCAAAAGGAGCGAACGAAAAAAAGGCCATATCTATAAACCAATAGAAATTGTAGTAAGGGAACCTGTCACACGCCTTAAGGAGCACTGGGCATGTTGTGCTAGACCCATATTTCTTGGACAACCGGCACACGGTGGGTGATGTGGTCAGTATTATCCCAGCCCCTTTACTTCCCAAAACATTTCCTGGTATCCATTCTAAGCTTTGTCGACCTGGGAGCCCAGGTAAATTTTAAAAATCCTCTCCGAATGCGGATTCGAACCCCTGATCACCGTTCCGCCAGACGAACATCTAGCCACTACACCACCGCGGTTCTCCTATAAACAAATAACGCCCTCCAAAAAAGAAGAAAAAAACGAACAAACCTCAATGAAATAATTGGAGATGTCCTGATTAATTTGTTGTCGACATTAAGCGATGTTACCCAGTTAGGAAACTTTCACGTGTTTGCGTAAAAAATAACAAAATATCGGATATGGGGGACTTTACATGTTCCATTTCCTTTGCACGCGCCAGGAAGAAATGTAAATATAGGGTCACAGGCAAACACAAACTGGAGACCTGGTTGCGTGAAAGTGCTGTGTCTATATTATATAAGAGACGTTCATTTGAAATCCCTTCGTGCCGCACCGCGCGTAATTGCGTACGTTGAACATGATCATGTCATGTTCATGTGATAAGTACTGACCAATGAATAAAAGAGCAAGTGCTTATCGTCCCATGATGCACAGGTTCTGTTTCTGACCGTTGAGAAAATGGCCAGGTTAATCCAAAATCCGTCCAAAGAAGCTCAAAGAGCGGTGATTCAGTTTCTTTCATTTGAATGATGTGTATCAGTGGGCATTCATCGAAGAATGCAGGCAACGTACGGTAACAAATGTGTGTTGAAGACACAGTGACAGACTGGGCACGAATGTTTCGGAAAGGACGTCAGTTCACGACAAATCTTCGACGGCCGGGTCAAGCGCATATTGTTGCAACAGAAAGAAGAAAAAAAAACCATCGCCAAAATTGATGTGGCAGTACAGATGAACCGTTGCCGAAGCATACGTTCGCTAGCGAAAGAATTTGAATTGTCAATAGGGACAATCCAAAAGGTCGTTAGTAAGAAACTGCAATATCGGAAGGTGTTCACAATGGGTACCACGTATGTTTATCGACCGTCAAATACAGGGAAGATTATGACAGTAGCGATGGACTGAATTTTGCTTTCCTTATTAACAGTGTCCCTCGCCATCAGGCGAACCCACTCCGACTTCAGAGGTACTTGTAATTTACGTCCTCAAATCAAGGACGACAGGTCAACATTTTAGTCCAGCTGTCCGGCGTAGGGGTTGAACCGCTTAACTCAGCATCAGCACAACATATGTTTAAGAACACGCGTTCTTACACATTCGGCCATGCGGACCTGCAAATTGGGTTTGGCTCGTGGGAAAACAGCATATCAGCTATCACTAAGGATCGAGACCGGATCATTATGTTGGTAATCAAGAACACAATGTCACCACTGATGAAATTATACTATAGTTTTGTCAAGGAAGGATACACGGCTGGATGATTAGAAGATTTTAAAAGTTCCTCAAAGTATTCAGCCTACTTGCTAATTTTGCCTTGAAAGTTAGTTCTTCTTTCTTTATCGCCTCTACGAGAAGGACAGTATTTATGCTATGCTCATTTATAGCAAACCTGCGATACATGCTTCTTTGCTTGACACATCCGACCTCCGCACGGCATGGTTTCGAAGCCTCATTGGATTCCTTGCTAGATTTACCTCCCACAGAGCATTGCGTTGAAGCATGTTGTCGATGAATTAGCCAAAACCGGTCGAGGACACATGACCATTCTAGGTCTAAACCCAGTCAGTCTGTACGTGTTGTGCTGAATCAGGTCATAGTTACATTCACATTTGACTCTCCGCAATTGGAAAGTTTTAGCACCAGTCGTGCACACCACGCTTGTTTGTAGGCTAGGAGAGGGGACAAGAAGATCTACACAACAGTCCTCAAGTCGGGAGTAAAAGTCTCTACACCAACCTCACGCTGATACATGAAAACCCTTTACATGGCTCACATGACATGAAAGCCAATATTTCGGACTGTGTTAAAACTCAAGTCTACTTTTCGGACTTAGGAGTTAAGACTCAGTCTGCTAAAAGCCTGACAGCCAACCAACGAACCAACAAACCAGCTAACTGACCAACCAACATTGGGTAGTTCTGGTTCATTGACCCGAAAGCAATCTATACAAGCAGTCAAGCTACGCTTTGCTGGACATTAATGTCGTAGTCCACATCTCCGGTGTCGGCTAATGTTTGGTTTTGCTTTTGATAAAATTTGATTAAAGTAAACTTGTTCTGTTTCTCTCTCTTTTTACTTTGATACTCATTTTGTCTCCTCCCCCTCCTCGTCCTCCTTCCCCCACTCCTCCTCCTCCTTCTTCTTCTTCTTCTTCTTCTTCTTCTACTTCTTCTTCTTCTTCTTCTTCTTGTTCTTCTTCTTGTTCTTCTTCTTGTTCTTCTTGTTCTTGTTCTTCTTCTTCTTCTTCTTCTTCTTCTTCTTCTTCTTCTTCTTCTTCTTCTTCTTCTTCTTCTTCTTCTTCTTCTTCTTCTTCTTCTTCTTCTTCTTCTTCTTTTCCCCCTTCTCTCTCCTCTTGTTCGTCTCTTCCTCCTCTCCTTCATCTTGTTCTTCTTCTTCTTCGTTTTCTAATGCCTTTCATCTCCCAACGGAGCATACACAATTAACCAACTCAAAAGCCAAGCCCCCTATGCATGTCCGTCTCCTGCAGCCTCTTTCACTTCTTCCTGATATTATTCATCTCCATCTCTAATTCTCTTTGCCACATGTTTTAAGCCTCTCCATGTTTCTTGTCACCGTGGGCTCCAGGAAAACAATATTCCTAGTTATACTATTAGCAAGTTTTCTTAACGTGTGCCACGTGTTACCTGAAATAAAGGAGAGAAAGAATAGTCACACTTTAACCTGCTATGCTTTCACAACACAATTCTTGCGATCATGATATCTGCAAGTTGTCAAGTGCCACTACCAATGCAAAGTGGAGACGCGGTCATCTTCATTCTACCAGCAACCATTAATCAATATTTTATTGACTCAGACGAATACAAACTCAACTTACAATTCCTGCAGAGAAGGTAGGTTAGTGAAAGCTTCATCTGATACTTTAGTAATCGGATTGCTTCCCAAAATTAGCATAGTCAGCTTCTCTTTCTTCTGGAAACTGTTCTCCGGGATTTCTGTCAGTCGATTGCCCTCAAGATTCCTACAGTTTGAAAGAGATGGGCAGTTATATATATCGAGTTAAGGAAATAAGATAAGCAGTTACATAGATCAAGTTAAGAAAATTAGAGTGTGATTACTTTAGCTAAGCAAATAACATCCTGACTGCTGATCAGAAGAGACGATGGGAAGCAGCAGGCCGAAGTCTTAGATTACCGAAGTCTGTTTACCCTAATACTTCAGACATCGTGAGGAAATTACTCTCCTGTCTGACCTTTGAAAAGACATTTAATGGAAATTTAACATGACTCTGCCCTTTCGAAGACGGCTTGTAATCTCGTGAATTTGATTATTTGAGACAGATGAGGCGATTTGCGACTTCTCTGGAGTTGTTAGGCGATACTTACGGCTTCTGCGTCACTTTAGACAAACAAATGTTGAACACACGGGGATTACGGCGGCCATCGAGATTTCACAATTAATCCGTTAACGGGCGGGAGTACATCATTTGGAGAGTATATTTTCTAGCGTTTGAGACAAGAGGATAGTGTTTGGGCCAGTGACTTGTGACAATGCTTTGTGGTCCGTGTTGAAATATTGTAGTTGTTTATGGAGCCGAGTAAAAATATGAATACAATTTGGTGGAAATGCCATAAAGATGAGAAAATGTAAACAATATAAAATGACACAAAGTAGTGCAGCTTTACATAACAGAATTACGACACATATAGGACGTTGCAGCGATTTGCTTTCATCAGCAAACAAACACATTCACAAAACACAACATATAGTCACGGAGATCTCCTATGACTACATTAAAACGTGACGACAGGACGAGAAGAATAAAAATATGAAAAAATGAAAGCAGTGAAAAGAAAATGAAAATTGGAAAAAATGTTCCTATTTACCTCAGAATTCCGAGCTGTGTATGTTTATGGAGCTGTGATGGCATTGTGGTTAGTGAGCTTGCCTACCAGACAGTGGTCTGGTTCAATCTCCAGCTGAGGCAGAATTAATTACTCCCCTCCCCCCCCCCCCCCCCCCCCCCCCTAGACAAGTAAGGCGCTGGAGCCGACCCAGAACATCAAGATAGGTGCCAGATAATTTTACGAATTCTATATTTCAGTTTGAATGATTTATCTATCTTAGTGGCAACTGGAAAGATCGAGGGGAAGAGAGACAGAAGGCAGACCACGAGAAATGATGCTGGATGGATTGCGACGATGGTATGGAGGAATATCAACGACAGCTTTCATCCAGAAATCCAAAGACAGAGATCTGCGGAGAGTCATGAACGCCTAAACCAATCGGCAGGACACTTGATGATGATGACTGCTTTAGTTTATGTTGTGTCAATTCTGCGGTATGCACCCGATAGATGCAGCGGAATGTGCAAGGCAATACATTGCGCAGTTCGTTGTTTGTGTCTTCGGTACTCAAATTCACTATTGCAAAACCAGGTTTTTAATATTAAGAATTAAATGGGAATTATCTGGGAATTATCGGAGAAGAAAAGGAGACGAGGATGGGAACGGACCATCCCACCTCTTATGTCAGGGTCTATCGTAAAATATGAAAAGCCCTGACATTGCACGCTGCAAGTGCAGTAACTACTGTTAGGCTGCCGTTACCAATGTGTAGTTGTAAATATCGACTTTATAACCACGAATACAGTTTTCATTGCTATTAGGACCCCTTTGAACACCTTGTGGCGCTTTTGGAGTTGAGTTGAGTCAAGAACCGACATCACTGCACTCAGGACATTCCCATACGTGCTCAGTCCCCTCGTTCAACAGCCAGCGAAGAGTCATACTACTAATCGTTACCACCGCTATCTGATTAAATGTTCTCCTGGTCTTCCCTCTCAGTTTTGAGATTCTTCCAGAACCCCCGCTGATCCCCCGCAATCTCATTCTTTCCACATATGGGTTCTCAATCTGTTCCTCCGCCGTCTCCACCTGGTCCCACAAGCGCACGACAACCTTCCCCTTGTCCATAGGCAAGATACCACCAAGAGGTGCATTCCCTGCTAGCCTATCAGCCTGTTCATTCCCCCGTACAGCCGCATGGCCAGGGCAAAATATCCATACAATTCTCACAATCTGTGACCTCTGAAGCGACGAGAGCCATTCCACACGAAACATTCCTTTCTCCACCTTGCTAAGCATATTCTTTGAATCCGTAATGAACACAACGTGTGTTGCAGTAGTCTCCTCTAGCCACCGGAATGCCGCTGTTACTGCCTCCACCTCCATTCTCATGCTGAATGTCGTAGTCTCATATGCCAGGCTCTCCTTTTTGATTTTGGAATATTGAGCTAGCCCATGTTTCTATAGATCAATCATGACTCCGTGGGTGATGTGGTCAATATCTCGTCCGCTCCCTTTGCTTCCCCGGAAGTTTTCTGGTACTTATTGGAGGCTGGATGAGCGTGTGAGCCCAGTACATTCTTTAAACATCCGATTTCTTGAGGATTCGAAGACATGACCATTGGACAGGCCAAGAATGTGTCTGAATATACTTTCAACTGGAATTGACGCTACAATGGACTGGCTTTGCGTAATGGACTGGCTTTGCGTGACCGGTATTCTTTGCGTTAAATGTCTATTGAGACAACCCTTGTGAAACTGCACTCATAGAAGTGAAAGGCAGATTAGTTAGTTGCATATCCTTTACAGGACGTCGCAGTCAACCCCATAATTTTTAGTTGTTTGTGATTTCTTGGCAAGTTTACATTCAGTAGTTTGCAATTGTTTTTCGTGTAGATGAGTAAATTAGTGGATAAAAGGGTTAAATTCGGATGTGCTACAAACTTTGTTTCCGTATCGTCAAATTAACCATCCGAGATCGAGTAAGAACAGCCAGTTTTCTGTTTTCGGACAGACAGTGGGAGCAACACAACGTGCTACATATCTTGCGAAGCAGAAGATCAGATGGTTTGGCCATCTAGTAAGAATGCCACATTGTAAGTTACCAGCATTAGCGTTACACCAAAGAAGATCTAATACGAGAGCAAGAGGACACTCGAGAAGAAAATGGATTGACGACACCAAAGACATTGTAAAGTCACATCAAATGGCATTATCACGTGCAACGCATCGGGCGCTGGAACATCAACTATTCTTCCTGCGAAGTTTGACGCAAAAATGATAGATGATGAGGACGACTATCTCCTTTCCTCTCTTATCTCTACTTGTTCCATCTTCTTCTATGAGTGCCCATCAATACCTGCGGGTTTAACTGTTAAGTTACTTCAGTTGCATCAAGAGTTCACCAGCCATTATATTTATGTTAACACTAACTTAACTGGGTACCAGAATTTGACATAATGAGTAGCTCTTATATTTTATCTCCTCTGTTTTTCAATTTTATTTCTCGTGTTTTGTTTGATATGTATATATAATATAAGAAAGAAACAAACAACATTCACTGGACATACAGTGAGATGAGAGACATTGGAGAACATCGTGATGACTGGAGAGAACGGCGGCAGAAGTAACAAAGGCAGACCGACAGAAATGAAATGTGATGGTCTAAGACGATGGCAGTGAAGAATGTCATCAGTAGAAATGATCCAGTACATTCAGGGCCGAGGTCTGCGGAGTGACCAGAACGTGCACGGCAAAGCATGTAATGATGACTATGATAATTTATATGGCAAAGAAAGAATAACATCAAACATTAAAGTAACCTACACACGAGTAACACGATGAAACTCACAGTTCGTCCAAAGACACCAGATGGCTTATGGCAGACGGCATTGTCCGTATTCTGTTATTTTGAAGTTGGCTGTAATGAAAGTATATTTTTAAAGAAAAAACATTTTGAAGTTGGTTGTTAAGAAAACGTACAAAAAAAAAAAAAGAAGAGTGTAACCAAGTCTACAAAGGTATTTACACTTTATCTTCAAATCGTAACGTAGTGAGTTTGTTCAATGTTGACTTCTCGTCTTTGATTGGGGACGTAAACTACAAGTAAATCTGCAATAAGAGAGGATTGTCCTGATAGTGAGGGACACTGGTCATATGGAGGAAAAAAAAAATAACCTACACGCAACAAGTTACCCAGTACATTCACTACTTGTAGCAACCAGTATTAGTAATAGCGCGTTTGTGGACCACGGTCGAATTAAAAGCAAGCCCCCCCCCCCCCCCCCCCTCTTTTTTTTTTTTAACAGTGTGCTTTGTCTCTTCGGATGTCCGCCAATTTTCCTTGTCTAATATGAATGCCGATAAGTACCTTGTGATGAATATATCACGAAGATAATCATTTTTGAGAACATGCATCTTTCCTGTGCCAGATTACGCGGATGCGAGACAACGCCCATTTTGCAATCACAGAGAAAGAAGGCTTTTAATGACGTTGTACAAGTTCTGAAATCTACACTGATAACAGTATCATGTCTTTGAAACTGGATGTCAGCATGGTTGAATGCTCTCTTCCCCTCGATCTTGCCAATTGTCACCAAGTTTTTCAATTTATTCCTTCTCATAACGTAACCAAAAATGTGTGACAGTCTACGTCTAATTTCTCTGATCAGTTTACGATTTTCATTTGTTTCTTGTAGGACATGGTCATTGGTTTTTCTGTCTGTCCAAGGTTTTCTTTGTATTTTCATCAGAAACCATCTTTCCACAGCAATCAGATGTTTTTCAGCTTGCTTGCTCATTGTCCACGCTTCACATCCATACAAAAGCACAGGTTCGATGTAGCACCTCAACACTCTTTTCTCGTAGGAATTGACATCTCTTTATTGGTCAGTATGTTTTCCATCTTGCAAAAGGATATCTTCGCCATGACGATTCTTGTTCTAATCTGTTCTAGGCATCTCCCATCAGATGTTATGACTGTTCCGAGATAATTGTATCGATTCACTTGTTTAAGAATATTCCCATTTACTTGTATTGTGATATTTCCTTATTCCTAGTGACGACCATAATCTGTGTCTTCTAACAATATAATTCGAACCCCCGTTGTTCACTGTGTGCAACAACCACATCTACTAAATATTGCAGAGCCTGCTCATTGTCTGCAATCAATATGGTATCAACCGTATATATATTGTTATTGGTATTTCGTCCTCCAATGATAATTCTTTTCATATCTTCTACATTTCTGAAAATATTTTCACTGTACAGGGAAAAAAGATCTAGAGACACTACACATCCCTGTCTCACCCCTCTCTTAATAGGCTGATATTGATCTACTTCATTATCAATCCTTATGGCAGCTTGTTGTTTCGAATATATGTTTTTTTTACAAGTCTAAGATCTTTCCCATAAATTTGTAGATTTAAAAACATCTTTATTATGTTAGCTTGTCTTATTTTATCAAAAGCCTTTTTGTATTCAATAAAGCAAAGATGTAGGTCATTGTTTACTTCTATAGAAAGCCAACCCACACGCAAAAATAAGTCCATCGTGGACTACGTTCATGTTCAAAGCGAGCGAACAAAAAAAAATGTCAAGGGAAAGTAAAACTTTGGCAAAATTAAACGTCACAGGTTTTCAAAAGAGCAATGAAGGAAGGCATGATCCAGGACAAAAAAGAAAGGCGTCGACCAACATGCAAACACACATAGGACATTGCAGATATCTTGGACGCGAAAATGGACACAGGACATTGCAGACACTTTGGACATGAAAATGGAAATGGGACATTGTAGACGTTTGGACATGAAAATGGACATTTTCACGATTGCCGTGTTGTCCTATAATACTTATTGTTTTATTTTAATACTTCAGTATTATATAATTATTGATTGTTTATGTTTTTTGATAAGCCACACTTTGTTTTCATCTGTGTAAGATGGAGGTCTCTGTAAGGTACGTACATCGTGTCTGTGGCTAGTATGTCTCGTCTTTTCGCAGGAGCTAAACATATCTAATTGTTTGCAATTCATATTGATATATCCTGCAGGTAGCGGGGTAGGGGGTATCCCCTATCAAAGGAGAAGTAAGGCGCCTCCTTCCCTCCGCTAGCCTACGGGACACCCTTGGGCAAGGTGGAGTACCCGTTTAGCCCCCCGATCAGGGTTACGTGAAGCCATGGGTGCAGGTGGTGGATGAAGATGCAGAGCAGCCGACAGATAGTTGTAGGTTATGGTCTTCACCTTCACGACGGTAAGCAGAGGATCTCTTTTTTGAGGAGACAATGGCTACGGTCACTGACCAGTATGGTCACTGCTAGGAAGGAAAGCAATGGCAAACTACCTTCTTTATAAATGCCAAGAAAATCATGTTGTGTGGACTCATCGATAATCAGATAATGAAGGACCAGCAATTTTGAAGATGGAGGTTCAGAATGCTCTTAACCATATGAAATCTGGCAAGACCCCCGGTTCAGACTGTCACAACAGAAATGATTAATGCTTTAGAAGAATATGGAATAGATAAAGTTACCAGTCTGCTTAATACAATATATGATACTGGAAATATACCTCATGAATTATGTAATTCTGTATTTATTGCAATTCCAAAGAAATCAGGAGCCTTGGAATGTTATCAACATCGAACAATTAGTATAATGAGTCACATCACTAAGATTTTGCTAAGAATTATCATGCAAAGAATTAGGAGGAAAATACAACCTGAAATAGGAGAAGAACAATGTGGGTTTGTAGAAGGAAAGGGTACAGTAAATGCTGTATATTTACTGAGAACCGTAATTGAACGATCTATAGAAGTAAACAAAGATCTACACCTTTGCTTTATTGACTACACAAAGGCTTTCGATAAAGTGAGACATGTCGACATGATAAGGATGCTTGAAGATCTACAAATTGATGGAAAAGAACTTAGACTTGTAAAAAACATATATTGGAAACAACAAGCTGCCATAAGAGTTGATAATGAAGTAAGCCAATATCAGCCTATTAAGAGAGGTGTGAGACAGGGATGTGTAATGTCTCCAGATCTGTTTTCCATGTTCAGTGAACATATTTTCAGAAATATTGAAGACATTGAAGGAATCAACATTGGGGGACGTTGCATCAATAACATTAGATATGCAGACTATACAGTCTTGATTGCAGACAATGAACAGGACCTGCAACATTTAGTAGATGCAGTTGTTACACACAGTGAACAACGAGGGTTAGAATTAAATTGTAAAAAGACACAGATTATGGACGTCACTAGGAAGATCGAAATACCACAATGTAATATACAAGTAAATGGGAATATTCTTCAACAAGTGAATAGGTACAATTATCTCGGAACAGTAATAACATCTGATGGGAGATGCCTTGAAGAGATTAGAACAAGAATCGCCATGTCTAAGGTAGCCTTTAGCAACATGAAAAACATACTGACCAATAAAAAGATGTCAATTGAAACGAGAAAAAGAGTGTTGAGGTGCTACATAGAACCTGTACTTTTATATGGATGTGAAGCTTGGACAATGAGCAGACAAGCTGAAAAACATCTGATAGCTGTGGAAATGTGGTTTCTGAGGAAAATGCAAAGAATACCATGGACAGCCAGAAAGACCAATGAACAGGTCCTTCAGGAAACAAATGAAGATCGTAAACTGATTAGAGATATTAGATGCAGACAGTCACAATTTTTTGGGCATGTTATGAGAAGAAATGAATTGGAGAACTTTGTGACAACTGGTAAGATCGAAGGGAACAGACCAAGAGGAAGACCTAGAAGCAAATACCTGGATCGCATGGCCTCGTGGCATGGTCGAGACAGAAACACATAGCTGATCCACGACTCTGGTGATCGAGTGAGATAGCAAAACATGACCGCCCACGCTTACCGGCATGGCACATGAATGAATGGATATCCTGCTGCAGCCGCTTCTTTTTCCTTTGTTGGTCTAGATAGAGCAATTTTAATGAGTTGTACTACAATATGATGGAAAGCCCATATTCCTCATGATTTCCAAATGTTTTTGATGATGTACACAGTGAAATGCTTTTGAATAATCCACAAAACATGAGCATAGATTTACATTAAATTCTCTGCACTTCTCTATTATTAAACGCGTGTTGAGTATGTGATCTCTTGTTCCTCTTACTTGTCTAAATCCAGCTTGAACCACGTTAATCTCTTCTTCCATTTTCTTACGAAGTCTTTCCATTATGATTTTTAGTAGAACTTTACCTCCATGACTGATCAGGGCAACAGTTCTATAATTGGTGCATAATTTCAGGTTGCCCTTTTCTGGTATCGGAATGAAGATAGTTCTCTTTCAATCTTTTGGCCATATACCATATCTTTTTCGTGAATTTTGTGTGAAATGCTTTTAAATCTGCCCTAGGTTGTGGAGCGTGAACTGCATGTTCAGAGCAATGGCGGCTGGCTATGTCCCAGAATTGACCGGTTTTTGTGCCTTATGCAGAAAAAAATGTGTGGCTGTTGGTCTTCTGGTTGACTGCCGCTTCCATTGACGATGAACTGTGCTTTCGCGGAGGTTTAGTTGTTTTGGCATTCTGGAGACGGCATTATGTACAGTGAAGGTTTTTTTTTTTTTACATCTGTCCGAGGTGATGTGGGGTGAACTGCATGCTCGAAAAAATGGCGTGGCTGGCTAGATAACATCTAGAAACGGAACAACATCTAGAAATATCTGCATGTATGGCGGCTGGTGTGTCGCGGAAGAGACCGGTTTTTCTTGCCTTATGCTGCTGGTTTTTCTAGTGACTGCCGTTTCCATCGATGATGATCTGTTTTTTCGAGGAGGACTTTTGTGTTGACATTCTGGCGACGGTATTATATACAGTGAAATGTTTCTATACATCTGTTCGATGTTGTTTTGTTGCGTGAACTACATTTCGTAGACAAGATGGCGTGGCTGGCTTAGAAAACATCTAGAATCGGAACAACAACATCTAGAAATATCGAGACTTTGTAAGCGAACATCTGGTTGGGAAAGTGACTGCCGCTTCCATCAAGGATGAACTGTATGTTTCGTAGAGGACTTTTGTGGTGACATTCTGGCGGCGGCATTATGCACAGTGTGCTTGAGCGGGTCGTTGTTTGTCGAGACTCCTGTCTTTTCCACTTTTCACATGGGGCAGTGGGGTACATTTTATGTGATATTCACTCGCACGGGAACGGAGCATAATGGGGACGACCTTTTGCTGTGATGTTGGAACTGCGACTAATGACTAACTATTACATACACGTCGATAACTGTGTCGCACGAGTTAACGTGTTGGTTGTGAGCGCATAGAATTTGATCAAACTAGACAGCACTTGTCTGTGTGATTCTCTCTAGCACTGATATTTGTTTATAACATTGACGCCAGTTGTTTGTTTCTTGGATAGTTCTACAAACTGACACCGCAGTCAAAGCGCAGCCTCGTTCTAGTCGTGTGTAATTGACTTGTTAAGTGTCTTTCATTTCATTGTAATTGTCAAAAATGACCTTGTTTTATTTTGGTGATCCTACAACATTCAATTATTCTGTGCAAGATTCGTATTTCGAAATTTGCCGTGGCACGGCTTGTCCGGAAATAGCTACTTCGCTGTCAATGTTAATTAGATTTGCTGCTGATATCTTCTCCGTCTTTTTTGTTTGAAGAAGAGAGTTTCTGTTGTGACATTATTGGATAGACGCTTCTACAGCCCTGCGTTGTCATCATATGGAGGTTATGTTATGCACAATGGGCATTCCTATGCGTGCCCAGTCCTCCCATGCAGCAGCCATCCCCAAGTACTTCTGCTCACTGTTCCCATAAGGAGCTGGATATGGTATCTCCTCTATTTCACTTGAAGGACCAGGCTTTATCTCCAGTTCATGTTGGAGTTTCCTCAGTGTCCGCCACACGAGTCCGTACTGCATTGATTATATCAGACCGGACCATGCTTCTTTCCGCGTGTTTTGGTGCATTATTTGCCAACTAGTCTGCGCGCTCATTACCTTTAACTCCGTCTTGTCCCGGTGCGTACATCCAGGTGAGGCAGGTGAAGCTATACTTCATAATGTTATCTATTAATTCGGAACGGAGGCTGCAGGTTGCCATGTTCTGTAGCATGGAGTATGACATTAATGATTGTGTGACTTCCTATGCTGCTACCCATGCTAGTGCTCTGAAGCCAACGTGATCGCCATGGTGAAGCTTGGTGTAGTTGTATTGAACACGCGGCTATCGCCTTTGATTATTGTCCCAATCGATTGTGCTGTGTAAGCCTAAGATGAGATTGAACCGCGCTTCAAGTACCCATCTGTGTAGATGATGATGTCTTTCGGGCACGAATGTTGTTCGACCGATTCCTTCATCCCAGCGTCAACAGATGCAGACAACTGACTTCGGCTATATCTCCCTTGTGTAATGACTACCTGAGAGTAGTTTTAGAAATCATGGCAAAATTGAGGTGCCATGCTCATCCTCATAACCTTCATCAAGTGCCATCTCCACATTTAGGGTGGACTGCAATGAATCTGTCACAGTTACTTGCAACGAGTACATGGAGAAAGCCAATAAACTAGAATCGTATGCAATATAAGTAGAAGACAAACGTTGTTCTCTGATCATATGATGAGACGACAAAATTAGGAAAACACATCGTCGACTGGAAAGATGAGGCAATGGCAGTCCAAGAGAATGGTGCTGGATAGAATGGAGTAATATGACCAATAGGATTGATCTAGAACACCAAGAAGGAGTTAGACAGTCAGTTGACAGAGTAAATGATGATGATTGTGATGATGTAATGAGTCTCGTAAATCCTCTGTTCTGCATCTTCAAGGTGTATTCATATAAGCTCCTTCCAGCCCATCTCTTGTGTTGTCCACCCACCTGTCACGCTGCTTACCTTCTTCCCCAACAGCGCATCCTTCGACATGGTACAACGTTATACGAATGAAGCACTTACATGTCTGGACTTGATCTCATTCTCTCATGATTACTCCAATTTCAGCAATACTTCTTTGTTTGTTTTCTTCTATTGATATGCTATTCTTCCCATTTGATAGTTTTCTTCTATTGATATAATATTCTTCCCATTTGTTTGTTTTCTTCTATTGATATGCTATTCTTCCCATTTGTTTGCTTTCTTCTATTGATATGCAATTCTTCCCATTTGTTTGCTTTCTTCTATTGATATGCTATTCTTCCCATTTGTTTGCTTTCTTCTATTGATATGCTATTCTTCCCATTTGTTTGCTTTCTTCTATTGATATGCAATTCTTCCCATTTGTTTGCTTTCTTCTATTGATATGCTATTCTTCCCATTTGTTTGTTTTCTTCTATTGATATGCTATTCTTCCCATTTGATAGTTTTCTTCTATTGATATAATATTCTTCCCATTTGTTTGTTTTCTTCTATTGATATGCTATTCTTCCCATTTGTTTGCTTTCTTCTATTGATATACAATTCTTCCCATTTGTTTGCTTTCTTCTATTGATATGCTATTCTTCCCATTTGTTTGCTTTCTTCTATTGATATGCTATTCTTCCCATTTGTTTGTTTTCTTCTATTGATTTGATATTTTTCCCATTTGTGTGTTTTCTTCTATTGATATGATATTCTTCCCATTTGTTTGTTTTCTTCCATTGATATGATATACTTCCTATTTGTTTGTTTTCTTCTATTGATGTGATGTTCTTCCTATTTGTTTGTTTTCTTCTATTGATATGATATTATTCCTATTTGTTTGTTGTCTTCTATTGATATGATATTCTTCCTATTTGTTTATTTGACCACATACTGAAAGCTCCAATTTTCACCCTCACATTGTGATTTCCATTGTGGATGTAGAGTTGAGCCTGGAAAGCACGTCACGGCACTCGGGACATTCCCATACATCCTAAACCTACTGGTTAACAACAAGCAGTACAACAGAAATAGACGAGTGAGGCACGAACAGAAACAAAATTGCTACAAACGACGGGAACAATGAGACGGCCGCATAAACTAATCTTGTTTAACAGCACACAGTGGTCATAGAGAAGGAATTAACGTCTCCAGGGTCTGGCGTCCCAAAGGATCTGGCGTTCCAAATGTTAGCAATATAAACATATAAACAGGAGAAATATCGCCTCCCTTACCTAACCGACATTAATCAATCTCTGAGTATAAACAGATATACGTTCTTCCCATGGTCATCTCAGCACGTTTCCGTTGATGCATGAAGTCGACAAACATTGTTACAGACGTACACGCACATATCACTCCATATATAACTTATATGATCTACAACAGACATTAAGGATTGCTTCCTAAGCTGATAACACGGGGCTGTCTAAAACGCTACCAATGGCTCTGCTATAACCTAGGACAGCACCCGACCTGCTACCAAACACCTGAACTGCAAGCTAGCTCTAACACGGGGTTCTTTCCTTCCATGTTATGGGATCCATTTGCTATACCATACAGTTAAATATGGAAATTGCATATCCTCTACAGGACGTTGCAGTCAACACCAGCATTGTTTGTTGTTGTGATCTCTTGGCAAGTTTACGTTCAGTAGTTTGCCATTGCTTTCTGAACGACCGGCACCCATACCATTCGTAAAATCCAACGCAATGCGGTCTTCTGCCAAATCGCGCGCAGCTGTTTCGAACGCGGGTATGCAGGATCACGAATCGCGTCTGTAAATTCTTCGCCACGGAGCGGCACACCATACAGTACAATAGGGTAAATATAACACGTATGTAATCATTCTTAGTTTTAATTCATAACTTCGCTGTTTAGATATGAAAGCCGTTTCACATTATTGAATATCACTTTGCTCATTCATTTTCTCTTTCTTATGTCTGTCACATGCCTGCCATAACCTTTTAATTAATCGGCAGACACAACTATTGACGTATTCAGATGTCTTTCCATTCACTTTCATTTAAAAAGAATTAGCGTGGTACTACAATTGCTGATAATCAAAATTTTTGTTTCGTTAGATGTATTTCTAAGCTGATTACAATTCCCAGTTTTTGTAATGGTTTAGTGAAAACGCTGGCCTTGTGGCAAAGGAATTACGATCGCAATCCTTAATCCCGCATACCGCATTCAAAACATACATGTGGGCGATATAGAAACAGACCGCCATGCGTTTGTTTTCATACAATGGTATGAGTGCCGGTTGTTCAAAACGTAACGGCAAACTACTGAGCATGAATATGCCAAGAAATCACAAACAGCCAATAATCCTATGGTTGACTAAGTCCTGTAAAGGATATGCAACTAACTTTTGTGGAGTAAAAATGCGTTAGAAAAGACAAATCTACTCGAATTACTGAATATAAAACCAACAGCATATAGACAAAACATACAAATACCACATACAATTATACATACAGACACCGCATTCAAATACAATACACAAATACAACACTCACAGACAATACACAGTCAACAAGAAGAGGAAGCATACGATGTACATTCAAATGTAATGCACACATATAACACACCGAGACAAAGCATATATATATAATACACATATAACACACCGAGACAAAGCATATATATATAATACACATATAACACACCGAGACAAAGCATATATATATAATACACATATAACACACCGAGACAAAGCATATATATATAATACACATATAACACACCGAGACAAAGCATATATATATAATACACATATAACACACCGAGACAAAGCATATATATATAATACACATATAAACACACCGAGACAAAGCATATATATATAATACACATATAACACACCGAGACAAAGCATATATATATAATACACATATAACACACCGAGACAAAGCATATATATATAATACACATATAACACACCGAGACAAAGCATATATATATAATACACATATAACACACCGAGACAAAGCATATATATATAATACACATATAACACACCGAGACAAAGCATATATATATAATACACATATAACACACCGAGACAAAGCATATATATATAATACACATATAACACACCGAGACAAAGCATATATATATAATACACATATAACACACCGAGACAAAGCATATATATATAATACACATATAACACACCGAGACAAAGCATATATATATAATACACATATAACACACCGAGACAAAGCATATATATATAATACACATATAACACACCGAGACAAAGCATATATATATAATACACATATAACACACCGAGACAAAGCATATATATATAATACACATATAACACACCGAGACAAAGCATATATATATAATACACATATAACACACCGAGACAAAGCATATATATATAATACACATATAAAGAATGCAGAAACAACATACACAAACAGCATATTGATTCAGCATATAGATACAATATACAGATACAACATACAGATACAACATAAAGTACAACATACAGATACAACCTTTCGGATACAACAGACAGAAACGACATAAAGGTACATAAACAAACACATACATCGTACAGATACAACATACAGATACAACATACAATAACAACATAAATATGCAACATTCAGATACAGCATGCAAATAGAGCATACAGGCACAACATAGTTACAATACATAGATATAATACACAGATACAGGATACAAACAGATACAACTTACAATTACACCATGCAGGTACAATATATAGATGCAACATACAGATACAACATACAGGTACAGCATACAAATACAATATACAGTTACAATGCATAGATACAATACACAGACATAGAATGCATATAGATACAACATACAGGTACAACATACAGATACAACCTACAGTTACAACACACACACACACACACGCACACACACACACACACACACACACACACACACATATATATATATATATATATATATATATATATATATATATATATATATAATACAGATACAACATACATATACAACATACAGATACTTAAGCTGCGTAAGTCCATACAGTGCATTCTCAGCAATATCTTTGATCTCATTGTTGGCCAAACGCCTGAAACATTTCACACACTGAAATTCACAAGTCGTAAATACGACATTCACCGGAATTACAGCTTCACAAAGTTGCTTAATATAAATTTGACTATTTTAATGAAATATTAATTAACAAATTAAATATATGCCATGATCATGATCATCATCAACATCGGCACACCTACCACCACCACTACTCCCACCACCATCATTATCAACATCACCATCAACATCATTATCATTATCATAATCAACATAATTATCGTCGTCATCATCTTCATATTCATCATCTTCATATTCAACATCATCATAATCAACACTATCATCATTCTTGTCATCATCATCATCATCATCATCATCATCATCATCATCATCATCATCATCATCATCATCATCATAATCATAATCCACATCATCATCATCATCATCATGATCATAATCATCTTCATCGAGTAAAACAAAAAACGATCTAAACTCTTCTCTCGAAAAAAAAACAAAAAAACACGACACTAGATCCTTCGTTATACATTTTTAAGCCCATAAAAAGACTCTTTCTGATACATATAGTTACATTAGTGATAATCTTAACATGTTTAAAGATACATATAATTTCTGTGGTAGTATAACTTATTCTATCAATAATAAATGTCATTCTATAAGTTCAAACTGCACTCTACCAACTATGTATTTGAGTAGATCAGTGGTAAATGTGATTATATCAATACATACGATTCTGTTAGTGACACACTATTATTTCTACTACATATGATGCCATGTGATCAGTATAATCGCTATACTGTCGACGATTAATGGTATTCTAATAGAATACGTGAATATCTGAGTGTATCATAGATTCGTATGTGCCTCTCAGTTTTCTATGTGGTGAAATATAAGACGAAGAGAATGAGTTAAGTCAATAAATCAACATCACAACACTGAGGACTTTGCCCTGAGCGCTCCGTTGTGAACTTCAACAACCAGCAAAGAGTTCCAATACTAATGATATCAGTTGCGCTATGATTCTATGTCTGGCTGGCATTTCCTCGGAGTACTGAGTGTCGGTCAGAACCTCTAGTCACTCCCTGTCGAACCATTCTCTCCATGCAATGTTGGTATATCTATTCTTCCCTACTATACACACGTTTCAGAAAAAAATCGCTGACCACATCTGCCTGGTCGTGCACAAATACCCCATCCAACTGTGCAGATGCAGCCAATTTGTCCTCATGCTCGTTTCCAAACACACCAGTATACCCTGGGGTAAAGATCCAACGGAAGCTCCCTATCTTTCATGTTTTACTTTCAGCTTGCACGACGCGTGACTGTCTCCGCCAGCTTCAGTAGACTGTGAGTCAACTACAATCACAACGACAGTGGACATGTGACGGTATACTCACAGCTGGAAGAGCCTGATGTTGTTCTGGAAGGCGTAGTTTGGGATGTCCACTATCTGGTTCTTAATCAGAGTTCTGGCAAGAACAACACGATTATTTGACTTAAGATACATACATTGTTGCACAGACAGACAGACAGACAGACAGACAGATAGACAGACAGACAGACAGACAGACACGCAGGCAGGCACGCACGCTCATACATACATACATACATACATACATACATACATACATACATACATACATACATACATACATACATACATACATCCATCCATCCATCCATCCATCCATCCTTCCATCCATCCATCCATCCATCCACCCACCCACGCACGCACGCACGCACGCACGCACGCACGCACGCACACACACACACACATACATACATACATACATACATACATACATTCACACACACACATACATACATACATACATACATACATACACACACACACACACACACACATACATACATACATACATACATACATACATACGTACGTACGTACGTACGTACATACATACATACATACGTACGTACGTACGTATGCACGTACGCACGGTTCGTACGTACGCACGCACACACTCACACACGTACGTACGTACGTACATACAAACACACAGGCACATATATCTCTACAAAGTGGGCTACAGTGATAAAAAAAAAGTGGAATAAAAAAAAAAGAATGAACAATGAAAAAGATATGTGCACTTGTATGTATCTGTGTATGCATGCTATAGACGTGATCTATAAAGCACCAGTCTGAAAACATCCCACAACCTCTGTTATATGCTATTTCAGTATGAAATAAAAACAATCCACACACAGATGGGAACATAACAAACGCAAGCTACATACAGAGCTTGCAGTCCAGTCAACTCCCTAAACGCCTGGACGGGAATATGGTCGAGTCTGTTGTCGTCCAGCCACAACTGCTTGAGATTGGTCAGTCCGGTAAAAGCCTCAGGTGGAATGGATGTGATCAAGTTAGCGTCCAGATGCCTGGTCAGATAACAAAGGTGGTAATGTTTATTTAATTCACTGTGTGACGTGGTCGGAAGGACAAGAGCGCTCTAGTGCTTAAACTTGCAGTGCGATGATGTGGTAGTGGGGTCGTTCCCTATATAGAAAGTTGGGATTTACATGTTGACTTCTCGTTCAGAAAGCAATGGCAAACTACTGAACGTAAAATTAACCACTCATTACCATATCAATGATGAGCTTCAATGGAATGGACATGGATTCCTTACCTGTGTCTACAACAAGAAAAACAAACGCAAGGCTCCCTTCCATATCACGTTTGTGACATCAAAATGTGAATTGCGCTGCACTGTTTCGTCAAGCATATGGCCCAGCACATCAGACTTGGACAAGCATTGTTTTCGGGTTTGCTTGCTGTCTGTAGTCTTTGACTGTTCCCCAGTCTACCCACAAGGCAGCAGCAGGTTTATCACTCGTCGGGTCCCTAACTCTTGACCTGTCCGACATGGAAGACCCTACCAGTAGCTGTGTTATCGTTGGAATGGCTCTTGGGATCATTGGACAACACACAGCGAACGATAGAAGTAGACGACAACTGCAACACGCAAGCTCCTTTACCTCTTCAAGTTGGAGATATAACTTTCACGTTCATATGGCAGTCATTGCCTGAGGGGACAAACAGCGTATACCATGCTCCAGATCTGCGTCTCGACGCTTAGTGTGCAGAGTTCGAATCGAAGTGGCTATACAATTGCATCTAATTTTCCAAACACCACTTAGGGTGGTTTCAATATTTGTCCTCATCATGATCATGTGTCATGCCAATACGCGTGGGTAAAGATGTTTCGTCATCTCACACGATCACCAGAGTCGTGGATAAGCTCTGTGTTCTTGTCTCGACCATACATTGTGGTCAAACCATGTAGATTTTTCCTTTTTACTTTTTATTTACTATTTGAGACGATACAAGTTGATAATCAGCATGAGATCTCTTCAGTGGCATTTTATGACGGGAAGAAGCAAGTGTGGGAAAGTCCAGAGTGCACTGATGTCAATGATTAAATTCAGTATTCAGTACATAGTATGTTTTACAAGTTCATATATTGTAAACTATATTGTTCATATTTCACTCCAGTATTTCTAAAGGGCCGAGCTCCGTGGCCAAAAGCTTGCGAACGCGGTTCGTGAGCCGCTTACCACGCGTTCGAAACGCAGCTGTGACCGATTTTGGAGCAAACCGTGTCGCGTTGTGTTATAACGTGTTGGTATTGGAGCCGGTAATTCAGAAAGCAATGGCAAACTACTGAACGTAAATTTGCCAAGACATCAACAACAGCAGTGCTGGTAAATAGGATATGCCAAAAAAAAATAATTCTAAAGGGCACTCCTGGTGAAGTGTGTTGATATGTGGTGGGATATTCATTTATAAGTCTATCTGAAGCAATTGGTAGAGTGTGGATACTGGGCATGGATGCTCTTTCTAGAACTTCAGTGTTTGGGATCTTGTCTTGCCATTTAATCTTCAATAGCTTCCTAAGGCAGACTGTGTGGAAGTGGTTTAATTTCCTAGCATGTCGCTGATAAACAGTCCATGTTTCACAAGCATATAGCAGTGCTGATAATACAGTTGCTTTATAGACTTTCAGCTTTGTTTGCAGGCTTATTCCATTTCTGTCCCATACATTCTTGTACAGTCTGCCAAAGGCCGCGATGGCCTTGGAGATTCTTGCATTCACTTCGTCATCAATTGTGGCAGCTTGTGACACTGTGCTGCCAAGTTAGGTGAATTTGTCCACAACACTTAGTCTATGACCATTCACCTTGATATTCGGCACGGTGTGATTATCCCCTGGAGCTGGCTGGTACATAACTACAGTCTTCTCCAAATTGATATTGAGCCCAAATTTGGCACAGGCATTTGAGAAAGCTGAAACATTGTGTTGCATGTCTGCCTTTGAGTTGGCGTATAGAGCGCAATCATCAGCAAATAGCAGTTCTCTGACGGTGACGCTGTTAGTTATGGTTTTGGCTTTCAATCTGCTGAGATTGAGCAACTTTCCGTCCATGCGGTAGTTGATGTCTATACCAATGTCATTTTTCTCGAAGGCATTTGTCAGCATAGCTGAAAACATGAGGCTGAACAGTGTTGGTGCCAGGGCACATTCCTTGCTTCACTCCATTGATGACAAGAAAAGGTTCAGACAGTTCACAATATTCCTGTACTTTTGCCGGCATACCATCATGAAAAAGCCTCACTATTTGGATAAACTTTTGTGGACAGCCATATTTCGCCATAATCTTCCACAGTCCTTCTCTGTTGACTGTATCAAAAGCCTTGATAAGGTCAATGAAAGTGGAGAACATTTCGGAGTTTTGTTCCTGACATTTCTCTTGCAGCTTGCAGCGAAAATCATGCCAACAGTTCCAAGTCTAATCTAACTGCTACATAAAGTCTACGCCTTTTGCTATTACAACATCAGCCCTCTGCTACACCAAGCGCCAGCAATGTGCTTAATCAATCCTGCGTATATTACTTCAGAAAGTCTCCGCCCAGTGCTTCAGTACAAGGAGTGGACATATCCAAGCTTAATTAATCTTCCTGGCTCTGTGAGATTCTTCATTTGTTCTCATCGTTCTTATCTGATTTTAGTGATGTCATTCCAGTGCAGCATGTGTATATTAGAATTTACATACTCTATCAATAATGTGCCGGTTTCCCTGGTCTAGGGAGTTACACGACTTTCTCCGTAATCCCGTATACTCTCGTGAGTAACGTGATGTGCGCGAGGATCGGTAGCGGTTCTCTCCGCTTCGGTAACTACGGAGTATGTGAGCCGGTCGCTCAGAAAGCAGTGGCAAACTACTGAGCGTAATCTTGCCAAAGAAATCAACAATCAGCTGAAAGATGCTGATGTTTGTCACAGACCCACGAAACTACCTAGTATAACCGAGGGCAGTACTGACTAGACACTGGACAGGAAAGACAGGTCAGTTGCAGGGACTGTAAGGTAGCAACGACAGGTAGACAGGTACACCAAGGAAGATCAGGGTTGTTAAACTACTGGGCGTAATCTTGCCAAGAGATCAACATACAGCTGAACGATGCTGGTGTTGACAGCTAAGTCCTGTAAAGGATGTGCTTAAAATAAAAAATAATAATAAAAAAAAAAAAAAACTGTACTCGCCGGCTTCCTGGCCTAGAGGTTAGCGACTTTTCTCCGTAATCTCGTATACTCTCGTAAGTAACGCGACGACGGTGAGAATCAGCAGTGGTTCGAATCTCGTCGGTAACTTACGGGGTATGTGAACCGGCCGCTCAGAAAGCAATGGCAAACTACTGAGCCTAATCTTGCCAAGAAATCAACAATCAGCTGAAAGATGCTGATGTTGACAGCGATGTCCTGTAAAGGATATGCAAAACATATAAACTGTACTCGGGCCAGACCCGTGTCTATCGGACCACACCAAGTATCATGGAATTCACGGGATGTAGGGATCCGTGATGTGGATGAGGGTCCCGGAATTAGATAGACCGTTTAGGAGACTGCGGACGGACGTAGTGTTGTGGTGTGATTCCCAAATGTATCGTTTTGATAGCAGGAGTGAAAGATTTAACTGTGATTGAGATGGCGAGTATGAACAGCGAGTGTGTACTGATGGTCAGTGAATGTGTTGTACATAAAGTCAGGGTGTGAGAACGAGGTTACGATATTTCACTGTGATTGTTACGTGATGATAAAACGCAATCTCTGCGAGATTGCTCACGTGTACATTAGTATCGATTAAAAGTATCTTAATTGGCAACGGCTGTTCGTACGAGTGCTATCTTGTAAGCGTGCGTTTGTTTACCTCTGTCTGAGACTGCGAGCCAAGATTTATAAGTATGCAAGAACATGACAGAGAGTAAAAGTGGGTGGCTCTCCGGTTGTGTGATTTGAACCGTATGAAAGAGAGTAAAACGTGATTGACTCTCCGGTTGAACAGTGTGAGTAATAGAGAGTAAAAGTAGACTGCTCTCCAATTGAACGAGGTAAGAAAGAAAGAAAGTAAAAAAAGTGTCAATTTGATGTCCTGTAAAGGCTATGCGAACAAAACAAACAAACAAACAAAAAATCAATAATGTACTGTGAACAATTTTTCATTTCTGAAAATTTGCCAAAGTAGCGATAGTACGACCTGCACTTTAGAATTTCCATCTATCAAAGAATTGTTAAGGTGCGAGAAGTACACAGACGATCTCCTATTTTCTGCACTTGTGGAAGGAGGCTAAGAATACAATCCATTATAGAGGGCTTGTTATAGACACCGTTCAGCTGGACGTAACTGATTTCTTGTTTCGAAAAAAAAAAATGGTAAAATACTGAACATAAATTGAGCAGAAAATCACAAACAGCCAATAGGAGCTCTGATTAGGTAAAAAAAAAATTGCAAATCCATTACAAGACTTTACTATCAACCACACGTCGATTTTCTTGTCTATTTTAAGTTCAGTTGTTTGCCACTCTGAATAAGAAATTCAAAATTGGAAAAAAAAAACAAAAAAACTCTCATCACATGAACTCTAACAAGGAATTGCTTAAAAACAAAAATGAACCAACAAAATAAAAACAGTTTTGCTTTAGTTCAATAGAAATGCACAGATAACGTCGGTTGCCTAAGGGAAGTTCCGATTTCTAGTTCGAATATATAATTCCCCATTTCTTCCTCCATCAAACTGCCCGATATCGATTATTATGAATGAGGTATTTACTGTTCCTTTTATTATGGAGAACTTAGATTCTCGTAGTTATTTTTTTTCTCTTCCATTTTGTATTAGAGCACTCTGTGGTTTCTGGTTCCATCGCATCCGTATTTCGGTCGTCATAGATTCCAGCAGTGTTTGTAGTTCCCATTGGCTGTTCCTTGTTACAAGTTGTGCAGTTATCTCATTTCCTCCCTCTCTTCTATACAGGTAGTCGATGGGAATGTAATGTAGACAGAGTTCAATAAACTGATGTAACCATTATAACATCTTATGGAAGATGCCTGGCAGATGATCTCCACTTTTCTGACGATTTTTCCCTCTTGGTCTCAGACACGAAATCACACACAGGATGAATAAACTAATAACACTAGATGGGATGTCACAGCAACTAGGTTTAAAATTTAATATAAGAAAGATACAGATAGTGACATTAAATCAAGCAAGTGATATCCTGACCTCCTTCGAGGAGACCTCACTTCAAGAGACAGAATCATACACCTTTAGTTAGCAATGTAGTCAAAAGAGGTGGAACAGAGATATTTATCAGGATAAGAATGCAGACGGCTAGATGAGGTTTTATATCAGTAGGAAATTTGTGAAAGTTTAAAGAAATAAAATTTAGCACACAACCTAGACTATTCAGTTGTAAGTGGTACAGCTGTATGGATTAGGAACATAGAGAATAACGAAAACGATTACAAATAAACTATACACTTCCACTAACTGGTGCCTGCACAAAATGGAAGAAATAAAATGGTATACTACTGCCACCAAATGTGGAGCTCATGCACAGAACAAGACAAATGTCAATGAACCAAAATGTGGGGAAAAGACGCTGGCGCTGGATAGGCTATACGCTGAGAAAACTCGAAAATAGTATAACTAGAAAAGCCATACACTCAGAAAACTCGATAATAGTATAACTAGAAAAACCACAGTCTGGTACTCACAGGGCAAAAGAAATAGAGGATGACGTAAAACTCACGGAGAGAATGAACAGAGGAATGAATAGAGGATGACGTACAACTCACGGAGAGAATGAACAGAGGGATGAATAGAGGAAGACTTAAAACTCACGGAGAGAATGAACAGAGGAATGAATAGAGGAAGACGCAAAACTCACGGAGAAAAAAGAGGATAGAGTAATATAGGAATAGAGGAAAAAACACGGAGAAAATGAATAAAGGAATTAACACATAAAAAGAGAAATAGAGGAAGAAACTCGAGGAGAAAATGGACAGAGGAATGAGTAGAAGAATTAAAACTCACGGAGAAGAAAAGTAGATACAGAAATGAACACAATGGGAAGGCCATTGACAGATCTACATGGGATAACTAAAGATAGGAGGGCTAAATGTGAGTTGGCTGCAAACAAAACAACAAACAAAGAGGATGTGGGGGGGGGGGGGGGAGTAAAGGGCAAAATAAGATGGAAGATACGAGATTAAAAGCAGAATAGGAAAAGCAAAAGTGCATTTCTGAAGATGAAAAGTATCGTCTGCAGTAAGACACTTTCAATGAATGGCAGGAAGTGTACAGAAATATCATACCGAACCTGTTCTGAAGAGTGGCAGTGAATTTTAGAATTTGAAGTAACAAACTAGAACAATCTTGGCGGAGCGACATCTGGTATCTGATACGAATGCCATGAACACTATAGACATCAGCATAATTAGCAACGGATACTTCGAAGAGGCTAATGAAAATGCATATCATATACAGGACGTCGCAGTCTACCCCAGCATTGTTTTGTTGCTCGTGATTTCTTGCCAAGTTTACGTACAGTAGTTTGCCATTACATTTTGAACGATCGACACTCATATCTTTATATGGGGAGGGGGGGGGGGGTGAGACGAGACATACATGTATGTGATGATATGAGAATAGATGGAGAGATGAAGGGGTGAAATGAAAGGACCGGTGAACGGTGAAGGTGTACGAAATGGAATATAACAGGAAGATATAGATACGAAAAAAATAGATAGCTAATAACTAATGAGGGAAAGTAAATAAGCCTAATACACGAATATAAACATATAACGACTAACAGGATGAGACGGTACACCTAGTTGCAGTGATAAAACTGTGGACATGAAACCAATGCAAATAACACGAAGAAAAGCAGCTTTACTGAACACAGATACCGAAAAGACAGGACGTTGCGGCGACTAGCCTTCATCAGCAAATCAATAATTAAAACAAAACACACACAATATATATAAATGGAAAAGACACAAACGTGACTATATTACTGCATAGTAACCGAATGGGAAGAACGGAAAGATGAAAAAATGAGAAGAATGAAAATAAAATGGAAAAAACATGTGTGCTACTTATCACGGAATCCCTGGCTGTAATACTAACATGAATCTTTTATATAAACAGCCGTGAAGGTATGTGGTGTAATAGTTGCATGGACATGCTAGTGTTCACTCTCGGTTTTACCTTTCTCCCGTCTTCACGTACCTCTTCCACGCATTTACCTGGAATCTTAACGGGACCGTTACCACCACCACCACCACCACCACCACCACCACCACCACCACCACCACCACCACCACTATCGTCATCATCATCATCATCATCATCATCATCATCATCATCATCATCATCATCATCATCATCATCATGTGCTAAACCGATACGCGCGTGAGGTCATGGTTTGCCATCTCACACGATCACCAGTCTTTTCGCTGTTCTTGTCCCTAATATACCCTGTGGTAAAGCTATCTAGGAACTGACCTGTTTGCATTCCTTTGCCCTTTGCTCACCATTGCTCTTTTCACATCAATTTCGCCAACTCTTAATCATAAATAATTTAATTAGTTAATTAATTAAAAAATCGCATAGAAAAAGCCTGACATGGGTTTGTGAAGTTCTCGGACCAATATATTTTGACCTGAATGCACGGGGGAATAAATGGATAGTCTTCCCCTCGTGTAGCGAACGGCGAGTGTTGGCATCGGATCTCCTCACTGTAATGCCATTGCCAGGGTTACTTCCTAGCCATTATAGCCAAGTGGCCGCTAGTTGCCACTAAACTTAATAATAATAATAATAATAATAATAATAATAATAATAATAATAATAATAATAATGTAGCAAGTCCTTAATAATAATGTAGCAGGTCCTCTGTAGAACGTCGCTCTCATTATAACCCACCCAAGAGACTCTTTATCTCTCACCAGGTCTCCTACCCATACATTTTCATGTCCAGAATGTCCTTAACCTATTCATTGTCGAAAGATAATATATCGCCACATTTCACCTCCCATGTGGCCAGAAGGATAATATATCGCCACATTTCACCTCCCATGTGGACAGAAGGACAGTATATCGCCTTATTAAGGTCATCGGGTTATTTGTTGTGTTTCGTCGTATCTTCCGCTATTTCAATGCTTAGTGAATGGACATTCACATGATAAAGCTTGTTCATTTGATTATGTACCATGTTTGGTCGAAACCTACGTTTTGTTTGGCAGTCAATCAGTTAGTGTTCTATCGAGTTGTCAGTGCAACGAAGATGACTCTTAACTTTATTCAGAGGTGGTTTGACGGTCGCTACCCATCCAGATATGACAACCAAAGTTGTCAATCATCACACTGTCTAGAGTGTTCTCTAATTTCTTCTTCTTTCATCTATTTCAGTGAGTGCCGTCAATACCTGCGAATTTACGTCAAATGTTATATATATATATATATATATATATATATATATATATATATATATATATATATATATATATATATATACACACACAAAACAAGCTTAACGTACTCTGCAGCTCAGCTGTGGAACAATCTTCCACAAGAAATCAAAGACATCACCAATCCCTATACATATAATCGCAAATTATTTGAACACTGTCTCAGTACGGATTATCTTCCCCCTTAATAATAGAAATAATAATAATAATAATAATAATAATAATAATAATAATAATAATACCCTAGTATAACAGCCAGTCCCCTTTTTGGCAGGCCAGTATATTCCACATAGCTAATAAGTGCAACACCATTCTTTAATATTACTCAGTCGTGTAGTATTGATTTTTGTATGTTCCCCATGCTTTTATAATGTATAAATTAGATTGTTGCTAATATCAGTTAACCTTGAATGATGTGTGAATGAAATAATGTATGACAGAGAGTGATAAAAGGGTAGAATTCAATGTTTTTTTTTTTTTTAATGTGAATGTAACATTCACAATTGATGAAAGAAAGTTGAGTGATTGAAAGGGCCAAATGTAAGACGGGCCTACGTGTCCAATTTGTTACCTTTTGATAATAAAGACTGTTCGTTCGTTCGTTCGTTCGTTCGTTCTTTCGTTCGTTCGTTCGTTCGTTCCATCGTCTCAATGATCTGAGATAACAGAAATGTCTGTGTATGTGATACAACTTACAGCTCAAGTAGGAAGCTCAGGTTTTGGAAGGCTCGGGTCGGAACTGTGGTGAAGAGGTTTCCTTGAAAGTTTCTGCATGGACCAAAAATAAAAATACGATGTTGATTTTGTAAACGTTTTAGTAATCCTGTATTTTTTCTAAGAGGATGGCACATTCTTTCATCCTTATACTGCGCCATGTGGTTACATATATGCCTCACAAATCCACAACGAGCTGTTGTGTATATCTATACTGTTAGAAAAAAAGACACACAACATTTTTGGTGTTACTTTTATAAAGATGTTCGCTGATTGGACATCAGTCAACCTATCGACTGTGTCCATCTGGTTATTAACTTCTCGTGATTACCTGAATTGTACTCACCCCATGACTCGTAAGGTCATGAAAGAGGTCAAGGTTAAAACAACATTTTTGACAATAACTCGTGACAGGTTCATGATAATCTCGTGAAACTTACTGAATGCAAAACTCTCTGATCATATTATTGAATGCCTATAAACGATTGACGCTCCTCGAATAAATTCAGTTGAAAATTCAATGCGCAAGTATGGCTCATCTCACCACAGAACAAAGACTCATCATCATTGGACGTTTACAGGCTGGACAGTCACAAAATGTAGTAGCCAGAGAATTTAATGTGGTTAGAAGCACAATTAGTCGCCTTTGGAAGCGATTTAAAAAAAAAAACTGGCTCAGTGGCAGACCGGCCGCGCTGTGGAAGACCCAGAATCACAACTGCTGCCGAAGACCGCTTCATACGGCTGCGTCACCTTAGGAATCGATTTGCATCTGCGACCTCCACAGTCAAGTCAATGCCAGGAGCTCGTCGAATTTCAGATCAAACGGTCAGGAACCGGCTGGACGACACTGGTCTTTCGGCTAGAAGACCCTACAGAAGTCCTGTTCTGTTAAAGTTGTAAAGTTTCTTCATGCCAGGATTGAAACATAAATTCCGTAAAATAAAATGTTGGTACAAATTTGCAATTGAAACTGCAATAATGTTGCGTTTCTTTTTTGTTTTGTTTTGAACAGTATAGATTAAAATTCTCTTTTTGAAGTTATTTCTGCCCAGGAGAAGTCATCGGTATCTGTCTGTCTGTCTGTCTGCCTGTCTATTTACTTGCCTGCCTACTTACCCTCCCATACCTAACCGCCTACTCACACATCTACCTATCTGCCTGTTTTACTGTCTATCACTTTCTCTCCCTCTGATGCTCTCTCTCTCTCTCTCTTTCTCTCTCTCTCTCTCTCTCTCTCTCTCTCTCTCTCTCTGCATCTCTCTCTGACTTTTGTCTCGCTCTCTGTCTCTTTCTGTCTCTTTATCTCTGACCCTCTGTCTCTCTATCTCCTCTCACCTCATCAGGTTCCTCTTGTACCTTGCGGTGTCGAGGTGAAGTATAAACAGAGTGAGAGTGCCCGCTTATGGGCTTCATGTATCGATATTCCCTTGGACTCTGCTATTCCCTCCGTCCATCCTTTACGATGTCGGCCTATTCCTCTGCTTCCATCTGGTCTGTACATCGTTGCTTGTTGAGGTAAACTGTTGGTTGGTAATCTACTTGCATGGCCAAACCATTTTACGTTCTGCCTTCTAATAATATCTAGCGCTGCTATAACCCCACTTTAGTCCGGATTTCTTCATTTCTGACCTTCTTGAGACATTGAGCATTCTTCTCAGGAATCTCATTTCTGATGTTGTGGTTTTTCTTTCCTCTTTTTCTTTCACTGACCAGGTTTGGCATTGGTAGCATAGAAGATTGTGTTGTAAAGTGCTTTCTTAGTAACAATTGATAACATGTTTGTTCTTCAGTATTGGTGCCATTTGTAAAATGAGTTAGTTTGCCTTATTGCATCTACGCGGGAGAGTCAATAAGTAAGTCACACAGTTCTGTTGGATGGCAGGTAAATGTAGTTGGTGTTTTCTATAGGTGTCATTAGGTGAAAGCAACATCGAACTTTATATTCCCATTCGTCAGGTGGAGTTAGGTGCCCCATGTGCATGCGTAGCGCATAAACAAAATGGCGACTGTACTTGCGGAGTGTACAATCAAAGAGCAACGTGCTGTTGTGAATTTTTTGTGGGCAAAAGGGACTGCCCGCAAAGGACATTCATAAGGAAATGCTTCCTGATTTTGCTGACAAATGTTTGTCCCGTAAAGCAGTGCATAGCTCGGTAAAAATTTTTCTCAAGGACGCGAATGACGCTGAAGTTTAATGTAAAGTGAAAACGTGGTTTAGAAAACAGAACACGCAGTTCTATGCAGCCGGTTTGGGAGGACTGATAAAATGATGAGATAAGTGCGTCAATGTTGATGGAAATTATGTTGAGAAATAAAGGGACAATGTATGTATAAAAATAAACTGGTTTCAAGTTGTTATATTTAATTATTTTTCTACAGTCATGTGTAACTTACCTATTGACTCAACCTCGTATTTTCGATCTCGTCTTCTGATTTGCCACGTGGTGATATTATACTTTCTAGGTACTTGAAACTCTTTACTTATTTCATGGGATGTTCGTTAAGGTGAAATGTTGTTGTGTTTTCTTCTTTAATTATAGTCATTACCTCTGTTTTATTTGTGCTAATGTTAATGTTTTGTTCCCTACATATTTCGTTTAGACTATTCATGTGGTCTTTTAATTCATCTTGTGATTTTGCTATAAGTGCTTGGTCATCCTCAAACAGGAGTTCTCTAATGGTGTAATTTGCAGATGGTTCTTCTTCTGTGTTATCGGCTGGTTTCTTTACCTATGTTGTCTAAATAGGTCATGAACAAAAGAGGGGACAGGACACAACCTTGTCGTACTCCGGATCTTATGGTGAGGGTTCTGAGTGTAATCCAGTTGCTCTCACTATGCATTCACTGTTGTTGTATAAGCTTCTACATAGGTTATTTAGATATGAACTCGCTCCATATTGTTTAAGGATTTCCCACAGCTTGTTTCAATCTACTCTATCAAATACCTTTTCTTGGTCGACAAAGGCTAAGTATAGTGTTTCACTGAATTCAGTTGATCGTTCTATAAGCTTTCCAAGAGCCAAAAAAAAAAAAAAATGGCATCTGTGCATCCTTTGTTTTTCCTTAATCCAAGTTGCGTTTCGCTTAGCTGGGATTCTATAGTAGTTCGTAATATTTTCTCAAGAATTTTGAAAATATTTTCCCAGTATGACTCACAAGGGAAATTCCGCTGTATTGTGCGCAGTCTCTTTTGCTGCCTTTGTTTTCCCAAATTTGGATAATTATGCCCCAGTTTCGTGGTGTCTGTTGTTCTACCCAAACATGGTTGAATAGTCTATGTAACCATGCTATTCCTACATTCTTGCTGCTTTAATTAGTTCATTTGGTATTTCATTTTGTCCCGGTGATTTGTTCAATGGGGCTAATCTGACGGCTTCTATAATTTCTTCATTAAGTATGTCTAGTTCTAGTTCTTCAGTGGCATTTGTGTCTGTTTCCTGAATTCCTGTGACATCTGATGAAATGTTTAGTTGCTCGAAGAACTGCTTTCATCTTATTATAATTTGTTTTCGTTCACTTATTGGTTCTCCATTTTCGCTGTTAATTATCTCAGTTGGGTCAAAGGGTTCTCCTCGGGTTCTCATTGCATTTATCTTTTTGTAGAAGTTTCTAGTTGCCTCATTGTTGGTTTTATTTAGAGTTTCTCCATATTCCTCCCAATCATTTTTTTTTCTCTTTACTATTCCATTCACATGTCTTCTCGATATTCTATATTCTATGTAATCGCATTCCTGTTTGCTTTTCAACCACTTTTTATATTTTTCCTTTTTGTCGTTTACAGCTTTCTTTACCTCTGCGATCCACCAACTTGCTATTTTCTTAATCCGTGTTGTGAGTTTTTTTCATGGTTCCACATGTTAGTTTTGAAGTATTTAAAATACTTGATTTGAACATCTCCCATTCTTCTTCCACTGTTTTTATTTCTATAGGCAAAGTTACAAAGATTTCAGTTAGTTCTTTCTCATAATTTTTCCTCACTGCCGCGTCTTTGAGGTTTTTCAAGTTTACTGATTCGGATGACATGTATTTTCCTGGCTTTTGCTTTCTTTTTCTGTTGGTTCTTATTGTGGCAATGACTGCTTTGTGGTCTGTGTTTATACCTAAATTGGGCACTGCCCTTGCATCTAATATATTTCTCTTTCTGTTATTTCTTGTTAATATAAAATCAATTTGGCTTTTTATATCTAGATCGTTCCACTTATACCAGGTGTATATTTGTGAGTCCTTGTGTTAATATAATGTATTTGTTATATAGGGGTCATGTTGGCTGCATAGCTCTATCAGCCTACTTCCTTTATCATTTCTTTCATTATGTTGGCCTCCAAATGCTCCAAGATGTTTCTATATGCCCGCTCTGTTATGTCCTAGTCTTGCATTGAAGTCTCCTATAACTATGATGTTGTCCTGTTTCTCTATTTTATTTAGCACATCATGTATGTCTTCGTAGAATTCCTCGCATTCTTGCTCATTTTTGTTTGTATTACATGGTGCATATATTTGTACATATGTTCTAATTGTTTCTTCTTTTATTCTCACTGTTATGATTCTTTCTGATATATATTTTATTTCTAGTATTCCTCTTGCTGGCCGTGGTTCAGTGTCTATTCCTACACCGTAGTCTTACTCTTTCTTGCTGTTCCACTCCAGAATAGACAAACGTATAACTGTGGTGGATCTCCTTGGATCCTTCCCCCTTTGTTCTGATGTCCTCTATTCCCATCAGTCCAAATTTCCTCTCTTCCATTGTTTCTATAAGTTCTTCTTCTTTACTATTATAACCGCAGACGTTCATTGTGCCTATTGTTTGAATCGCTGATATATCTCGTAGTCCATTAACATTGCCGGGTCTAAATCCATTTGAGTCAGTCCGGTTATACTTCTTAGTTTTTCTACGAGCAGTATGAGGATCCCCTACCGCAGTGGTTCTCAATTGGGGTTTCCAGGGGGGGGGGGGGGAATGAAGATTATTTCAAGATTGCGTTAATACAAGAATTGATTACTTGATCTTGTTTTTCCCTTCATACTTTACGGTTCTGTACGTCCCACCCTTCTAAAATTCATTTTATAAAGTAAATAGATCCACAAATCACGTTTTATATGGACATCTAGACTTGTTTTAGTATGTGCTATTAAATTTAGCTTCAATTATTACGTATACTGTGTAGGGACAGGGGGAAACTTTTAGGGAGGAAATACGAAAGGGGGGAATGACGTTCTAAACATATGATGAGGGGGAGGGGAATGACGTTCTAAAAATATGGTGAGGAGGGGGGGAATGACGTCCTAAAAATATGGTGAAGGGGGGCACGGGCCTAAAAAGGTTGAGAATCACTGCCCTACCGGCTTGTAAGGCCAGTCGCAGGTTTAGGACAAAAATCTTACCATAAGGAGTCCGTATCCCATGGCGAGCCATAACCCCGTTAGCCCATGACCTCAAGGTCATGGTTTCCCGGTCTACACCGCGTGGAGGTGGGGTTGACTTGTGCAGTCTGCGGGTCATCGGCTTGGCAGGCTGTTAATTTTCACTTTTCACCGCTCCTGGGAGAGGCTCGCCGATCCTAACCCTGCTGGCTGCAGGGCCAGGCGCAGTCCACACCTTGTAAAATAAAATGATGGCCCTTTCCCTTCTAAGGTGACAAACGAGCGGGGTGTGCAAGAATGACAACGGAGTTCCAGAAGTATTGGTGGTACCTTTTCTACGGATTAAACTAACCAGGTGCCGGGCTCCCTGGCCTAGGGTTTAACGTCTTTTTCCGTAATCCCGTATATTCTCATGAGTAACGTAACATGCGCGAGAATCGGTAGTGGTTCTCTCTGTGTCGGTAACTTACGGGGTATGTGAGCCGGTCGCTCAGAAAGCAATGGCAAACTACTGAGCGTAATCTTGCAAAGAAATCAACAATCAACTGGAAGATGCTGATGTTGACAGCGATGTCCTGTAAGGGATATGCAAACATTTTAAAAAAATCATAACTTGGTGGGTAATGTCGTGTGGTCAGTAACACGCCGAACGCCTATACTTCCCAGACATGGCATCCATGATGGGTTGGATCGGCCTGGAAGTCCAGTTCAAGTTTAAAAAAAAAAAAAACCTCGCCCAGAAAGGAAGGGGGGGGGGGGGTGTTGAACACATGGCCATCGGTTCAGTCGAAAACGTGCTAGCCACTGCGCTACAACGGCTTCCATATCACCATCATCATCAAGTGCCCTGCCAAATGGGGCAGGCATTCATGTCTGACCACAAATCTCGGTCTATGTTGTTCTAGATCAGCTCTGTTGATCAGCTATGTCGAATGGATAAGAACGCGGTGTGTTGATGCCGAGGTAAGCGGTTCAACCCCTACACCGAACAGCTGGACTAAAATGTTGACCTGTCGTCCTTGACTTGGGGACGTAAATTACAAGTACCTCTGAAGTTGGAGTGGGTTTACCCCACGGCGAGGGACACTGTTAATAGTGAAAGCTAACCCACGCGCAACATTCAATCAATCACTACTATAGATAATGTGTTTAGACTACGCTTGAGTTCAAAGCGAGCGAGCGCAAAAAAAGCTCTGTTGGTGATATTCTTACATCTCACTATCTCACTTCATCCAGTATAATTTCTCTTGCTCTGTGTCTGCCTCTTTTGCCACCAATCTTTCAACTCATCAAGATGTTTTCCAACGCTCCTCTTCTCATTACGTGACCAAAATAAATGATACATGCCATTTAAAAAAAAAAAATAGATGTTCATAATGTTCTAAGTTCCCGAACCTCTTCCAGGCAATTATTGTTAGTTACTGTGGCAGTCCAAGGTATTCGCAGTATTCTACTCCGGAACCACAGCTTCCAAGCTTGTTTAAATTTGTTCATTCGCGTTCCATGAATCATGCCATACACTTCTCTCGCCCCTTCCCCCCCCCCCCCCACACACACACACACACACACGCACGCACGCACGCACGCACGCACGCACGCATATAATGACATTATTCTCCCCCAACTGGTCGTCCATCAATTGTCGCAACTCTATTTCCCCCATGGTACCACTCCTTGCCCGCTCCCGAAAGGAGCTCTGAAAACAATACATTAGATAAATGGATACCTGGTTTATCCAAACTGAATGCGAGGCCAGAATGTTTCCCATACATATATACAGAGGCAACCTCAAACTGGACAAGAACAATCTATAATACATTACTTACAGGAGTTGCAGAAATTTGTTCTGTCGGAACAACCCATCTGGCAGCTCGGTCAAGTTGTTTCCCACGCATCGGCTGGGGACACAAACATGAACACATGTGTTACTCTCCTCCCCGAAAACTATAGATTCCTTATCTGTGCTAAAGCTATGATTCTGCAATAAATAATATGAAACATATGCAGTTGAATGTTTTGCTCATGAAGACTTGTCACCCCAACGTCGCATATTATTTGTCATCGTGTTCTTGTAAATCTGATCGTTTCAGTTTCTTGGGTTTCCCAATATTCTCCCAAATAAAGTTACTCGCATGTCCTTTAGAGAGCGTCGAAATAAACATTATCATTTCCTGACTGTGATTTACTAGGCAATTTGTAGTTTGCCATTGCTTTCAGAAGCCGACTCTTGATATCATCGTAAGCAACTCAAAGGGGCCTGCTTCCAAATGACCTACATCTAATTTCGAACCCTCCACTCTGTATGTTGACTGCCCCTTAGCTCAGAAAAAGTAACATAAATAGGGTTAGGTCTGCACGTATTTGAATAACGCTGATAATTGCCAGACATATGTATTCGTCACGTGACCCAAATTGGATACCAAATAAAAGAGACATTGGATACCAAATACACAGACATTTAAGGTTAAATTGTCCACGGGGACATAGATAAATTCCATTACACGACCTCGGCAACAAACTGTCTTCATTTCACTGTGCAAATGTTATTTCGAAAGTCTACATAGGGGTTTATTGAAATTATTTACCGTTATGTGAAGAAAGTAAACAAATAAAGTAAACATTTCACACCACCAGGAGCACAGCGTACATGGTGCGAATCCTTTACTTTTAGGCCCATGGACACTCGATTTGTGAAGTGGTCCTATAATGCCGGTCGCATGCCGCTCTCCGTGGCGAAGATCTTTTGGACGCGGTTCGAAATCCCGTATACCCGCGTTCGAAACACATCTGCGCGCAATTTGGCAACAGACCAAGTTGCGTTGGTTTCGCGTTGGTATCGGTGCCGGTTGTTCAGAAATCAATGGCAAAGTACCGAACGCAAACTTGCCAAGAGATCACAGCGGCAGAAACGCTGGTGTTGACTGCGATGTCCTGTAACAAAAAAAGGATGCGCAAAACAATATGTCTTTTTGTTGCACTAATTCAAATAAGTCATTTGGTCTTTTTATTTGTTGATAACTCTTTCTGTCCTAGTTGCTTGTGTATCCTTTACATGACACCGCGATAAACGCCAGAATTTATTGCCCGTTTGTAATTTTCCAGGCAGGTTTACAGTCAGTAGGTTGCAACTGCTTTCTGAAAAGCTAATACTCATACACAAAGTGATCTGCTCCCAAATCGCCTGCTTTTGACTTAAAATCGGATATGTTGGGATTGTGAAACTGCCTTCAGTAACCCTAGGCCACATACGCCGACTTCTGCCTTAGATACAGACACTTATGTATTAAAAGATTTAAAAAAAAAAAGACCACGCATTAGAATGAGGTAGTAGGCCTATATGTAGAGTTGTTTTTTTTTTCATGTAATGTTTTTCATGTAGTTATGTCGGTGTGTATTTGTTGTTTATGTGCTGACGAAGGTTTTAGCCGCAACGTTAATTTTGTTACTTGTGATCGTGTTCTAGTAAAGTTTACCGTCTACTTTTTTTAAAGTGATTAATTTATTATAGAATGAGGTAAAGCAATTGTTTAAGACAGTTATGTGACTGATTCATTTGAAATGGAATGTAAAGATCATCCTGACTTGAACAATTACAATGAAAACACTAAGTACAATATTGAGATTTTTCGAGCATTTCCTATTCTCATCTTTAGGCTGTCACACGAAATATAAAATCAGAACCAAACTGGGAAAACCCCATCCAGTCATCCTGTTTGCATTTATTTCCTCCGTCACACCAAGTGATTGTTGTCATAAGCCGGTGCAAGCTATGTTCTGCCTCCATAACCCACATATCCTCTGTGTTCTGCCTCCATAACCCACATATCCTCTGTGTTCGCCTCCATAACCCACATATCCTCTGTGTTCTGTCTCCATAACCCACCTATCCACTGTGTTCTGCCTCTATAAACCACATATTCACTGTGTTTTACCTCCATAACCCACATATCCACTGTTTAATGTACTGTGTCACTGGGGATGTGTGTGTGTGTGTGTGTGTGTGTGTGTATGGGTAGGGGTGTGTGGTTAAGGGATGTGTGGCTGGGGAATGAGTGGGTGGGTGGAGGATGTGTGGTTGGGTGATTGTATATGGGTAAGGGTGTGTGGTTAAGGGATGTGTGGTTAAGGGATGTTTGGTTGCGGGATGGGTGGGTGGAGGTTGTGTGGATGGGTAGAGGATATGTGGGTGGGTGAGTGTGTGTGTAGGTTAGGAGATGGTGGGGGATATTTGTATGAGTAGGCTCGGGATCTGTGAGTGGGCTGGGGGAGATGGGAAATTATGTGGGTGGGTGCGGAATTTGTGTGTGGGTAGGTGCGGGTTATGTGAGATGGCGGGGAGATGTGTGTGTGCGTGGGGGATGTGTGGTTGAGGGATGTGTGTTTGACTGGGTGGTTGGAGGTGTGTGGGTGGAGGAGGATGTGTGGGTGGATGATTGTTGGTGGATAATGGGACGGGTGGAGGATATGTGAGTGGGTGGTGAGATTGTGTGGGTGGGGATGTGTGGGTTGGGGAATTATGTGTGCTTGGGGTGTGGGTGGATGGGATGTGGGGTTGGTGGGAGTGTCTGTGGGTGGGGAGATGTGTAGGTGAGGGGATGTGGTGGATGGGTGGGGGCGCATGTATGTGTGTCTGGGGTGTGTGTGTGTGGGGATGGGGGGTGGGGATGTATGGGTGAATGGGGGATGTGTGGGTAGGTGGTGGATGTGTCTCGTAACATGATAATATGCATTTTTTATGTTTACAAAATTCATTTGATAATGTTTTTTCTATGCACTATTGATGAACGAAAGATGAGTGATAGGAAGGGCCGAATGTAAGACGGGCCTGCGTGCCTAATTTTTTACCCTTTGAAAATAAAGTCCGTTCGTTTGTTCGTTCGTTCTGCCTCCATAACCCACCTATCCACTGTGTTCTGCCTCCATAACCCACCTATCCACTGTTTTCTGCCTCCGTAACCCACCTATCCACTGTGTTCATTTCAAATCATTTCAAGATCATTTCAAAAATTTGATTGTAGATAAATCAAATAACACAAATATATGGAAGGCTATTAACTCGCTAACCAACAAGAAACACGCTTCAGAGTCAGCAATACCAAACACTATAACATGCGAGGATTTCAGTTACTTCTTTCTATCAGAAATAGAGGATCACGGGGGCTGCGTGGTCTCGAGGTATGGTGTCCGCCTCGAGTGCTGGAGGTCCCGGGTTCAAGCCCCGGTGATGACCGGGATTTTTTTTTCTCGTGGACTTCTAGTAATTCCCCTGGTCTCTGGGTAGTGAGATCGTGTGTATTGTCGCACACGTAAATTCCCAGCCTTTCTAGAACCTCTGCATTTGACTGTTTTGTTTCCATGAAATACGACATATTCGTCTGTATATCCACATCTCCAGGGCCTGTATGCGACTTTCTAGTTGCTTGATCAATGTCCTGGCTTCCGCGTCATACAGCAGCGTTGAATATACGTAACATTTGACAATTCGCATTTGTAATGCGCTGTTAATTTCTCTAGATGTTAATACTGATTTCATGCTGTTGAAAGCATTTTTGGCCATTCATATTCTCTTTTTGATTTCTGTTTCACTTCTGCCATCATCTGTTATTATATGTCCTAGATCAGGGGTGGCCAACACGAGGCCCGCGGGCCACATGTGGCTCGCCGGGGGTCATGTTGCGGCCCGCGGAGCTAGGTCAAATGAACATAAATGTTAACTTTATTGTATATATCACCAAAAGAACATTACATCATGAGTCGTTGTGACATATTTCAAATATTGTCTGCCTATCAACGACACTTGGATTCCCTATTAAACTGTGTATTCAGAGGTCACAATATTAATTCGAGGCCAAGCCCAATTTTATAACCACAACCTTAAGCCGCCGGTACTTTTCGTTTGAAGTTGACAGGAGTTGGAAACTGCGTCCACACGACCATCTGGTTGGTGACAAGAAGACGGGAGATAGCAACACTACTGCTCCCCCCCCCCCCACACCTCTTTCTCCAGCCCGGCCCTTTCCGATACACCATCCCCATCAAGCTGTCATGTTTCGTGCTAAAAGTGCGCCTAGGATAGGTACATGAAAAGAAATCGAGTGTATGGATTGAACTGAGAAGTGTTAAGGTTTTAACATTGAAAACTGTAAGGAGTCAGAGAAATGCTTTTCTAGCGACCAGCTGTATTTTCCGTATTGCATACAGTGGGGTTCTTTGGACTCCAGGATGGTGGACTGTGCCTTGGCCGAACCTGAAGCATAGTACAAATGCTCTAGTTCTCATTTGGAGTGGCTGATTCATCGGCATATGATGAAAAGGATTCGCCTTTATATTGCTGTAAGAGCGAAATTTCCTTAATATTATTTGCTCTCCAAGTTTACGACAACCTCAACATTACAGAAGTCTATTGAGTGAATGATTAATGTATATAAGAGGATGGCCTGGCCAACACCAATGTACCTACTACTCAAGTAAATGCACCAGCTGAGTCCTCCCTTCATGGCTAGTTGTTAAATTCAGGAGAAGGGTTATGAACATTGTCGAAACCTGGCAGTTATCCAGATGGACATTTACAAAACATGGATTGTTTCCACCTGGACATTTTTAAAACCTGAACTTTATCTATGAGGACATTTTGAAAACCTGAACGGCATTATCGTGGATATTTTTCACCCCCTGAAACTTATTACTGCCCGTCGTTTATCATGTATGGATAATTTCCATCCTTGACTGGTATCATTATGGATATTTATGACTCTTGAAGTTTATCTGCCCTATGGATGTGTATAACTCCTGAAGTTTATATGCCCTTTGGATATTTATAACTCTTGAAGTTTACCAGCCCTGTGGATATTTATAACGTCTGAACTTTATCTGAACTATGGCCATTTATAACTCCTGAAGTTAATCTGCCCTGTGGATGTTCATAACTTCTGAGGAAATTTATTATCAGGTATATTTCACCGCTTGAGGAATGTTTCACTGGATACTCCCAAATCCGGAACATTTAGCAGAATGAATATGTGCACCTTGGGAACTTATTAACCTGGCTAGTTCTACTCCAGTGACTTAAACATGAACATTCGTAAAGGGAATATTATGGACCATAGACTACAGGAACCATGGTGGTTTAGTTTGTGAAAAGACCTTGTGGTATTAGATATAAACTCTCTGTTCCTGATATTTCTCTGAGTGGATGTTGTTGACGGAAGAAATAATATTGGTTGGATATTGGCTGAGAACATCAGCGAGAAAGGTATGATTAATATAGATTATTAATATTATTTTGATGTGGGTTTTTGTTGTGTGAATATTCATTATGTGTATTTGAGGTATTACGTAACCATGGCGTCAGCTAGTAAAGACGTTGGACCAAAGAAGAGAAGAATCACAGAAGAATTAAGAAGTATTCAAGACAGGTGGACTATATACTATTTTTTCGTGGAAATTAAAACAAAGCTCATATGCTTGATATCCAACGAACCTGTTTCTGTGTTGAAAGAGAATAACATCAAACGGCACTACGAGATTAAACATGCAAATACGTTTTATAAGTACAAAGGGCAATTTCGACAAGACCAAGTAAATGACTTTACAAAAAAACATTTCTGCACAACAAAGGATAATTACTAGAGCCGGTTCAGAGTCAACATGCTATGTAAAAGCTAGTTATGTGTTATTTAAAAAAAAAAACGAAGCAATATTCAGATGGTGAAATGGTTAAGGGATGTTTGGAGAGCGTCGTTGAAACTCTGTGTCCAGAAAAGAAGAAGGATTTCTCAAAAAATAAGTCTGTCTCGTCAGGCTATTACTAGGCGTGTGGACGACATTGGAAAATATATTGAAGATAATTTGAAAAGTCGAGCATCCGAGTTTATATTTTATGCTCTAGCAGTGGATGAAAGCACAGATATGGCAGATACTGCACAACTGGCAATTTTTATCGTGGGTGTTGATCATCATCATCTTCTTCCACTTCTGCCATCAAACGTCGTGGGGAGGAATAATTTGCGTTCCAGAGCCCGGTGGGCGGCACTGGATAGTGTCATTCCGTGTGGCTGTACAATGTCTTTGATGTCGTCAATCCATTTTCTTCTTGGACGTCCTCTTGGTCTCGTCGCAGATGATCTTTGATGTAAGGCCAGTGATGGTAGTTGCTGGTGTTGCATTCTAACAACATGGCCAAACCACTTGATCTTCTGTCTTTCAATAAATGTGGCACAAGGTGTTGATCCCACAGTCTGTCTGATAATAGCATAATAGTTGACATCCATTTTAAAAAGACAGAAGAATTAGCGGCGCTGTATCCACCTAAGGACACTACTAAGTTACGAGATTTGTTAGAAGTAGTTACATCGACATTGAATTGCTTTTTGTTACAACTTAACAACTTATCGGGCTTAACAACGGATGGTGCCCCAGCAATGGTTGGGAAACCCGAAGGTTTAGTAAAATTGATTGAAAATTAGGCCTCCAAAGTAGGTAACACTTCAATGCTAAATTTTCATTGCATTAATCATCAGGAGAATTTATTTTCGAAGCCCCTCAAAATGGACCATGTCGTGAAATTAGTCGTCAAAATAGTGATCTTCATGAAGTCGAACGGGTTGAGTCACCGTCAGTTCCAAGAATTTCTATTCTTTGGACTCAGATTATCATGACGTTACATTTTATGCAGAAGTAAGATGGCTGACCCGTGCCAAATTGTTGAAAAGATTGTTTGATTTGCAACTCGAAATACAATCATTCTTTGCAAGCAAGTCGAAAAGTATCCCAGAGTTTGAAGACAAAGAGTGGGTTTGCGACTTTGCATTTCTGGTCGATATAACTAGCCACCTAAATGACGTTAATAATAATACTCATCTACAAGGGAAAGGTAAATTAATTAACAAGATATATTTTTTTTGGTTTACATTAAACCAGGCAAGCGTTTGAGCACGATCTCACCTACCGGGAAGCGACTATGTGGTCGAAGTTGTAGCACGCTTGCTTATTTACTTTAATTAATAACAACAATTTAAAAAAAAATTTGGTGCGTGGCCCGGCAGGAAATATTATTTCCGAAATTTGGCCCGCCTGCTGAAAAGGTTGGCCACCCCTGTCCTAGATAGAAGCAACTTGTTACTTGTTCTTGTATCTCCCCATTTACTGTGATTTTTATTGATGACCTTTCCTTTCCACTGCTAATTATCATAATTTTTGTTTTTTGTATGTTCATATCTAAGCCACATTCTGCACAATGCATGTTTACTTGTTCCACTAGATTTTGTAACTCTTGCTCGCTTTCTGCTAGTAACACGGTGCCGTCAGCATAGCTAAGATTGTTTATGATTCTTCCATTGATGTTAAGTCCAGGCATTTCAACTTGTTTAAAAATTCTTTCTGTGTATAGGTTGAAGAGGCTTGGGAACAGTACACATTCCTGCCGCACTCCTCCTTTTATCTCTACAGGCGATAATTGCCTCTCTGGTGCCGCTGTTTTTGCGGAACCCAAATTGCTCTTCAGCTACTTCCTCATTCTTCATCATTCGAATCTAAATAAAAGAATTGGCCAGACACAACTTTCTATTCATCGATATTTGTTATTAAGGAGTCAGGGATTAGTCAGATATGACTAAGCTGTCGTTTGACAGTAGACGGTACTACATGCTTTCTTAATGTTGGGCGACGCTCCCCAAACCCGACACCCTACATTGTGCCAGCATCTTTGGGTGGCGGAGCGCGATTGGGAGGATACAAGTTTACTATCGTGCGAGGAAATGCAACCTAAACGGCAAGGCAGACCAGGCCTTAAGCCTTGGTTGGCAACTGGTCTAGGATGGGAGCTACGACCGGCGGACAGTTAGAGAGTTTCTTTGCTGATCCGGTAGTTTGTCTTGTTCCAGATGTATTGGTGTTACCTTTCCTCTGAGTAAACTAGGCAGGCCGAAAGAGGGATCGTGCTTCACGGGAAACATATGGTCTCTAAATTCAGTCCAGGCTTTGTGCTATGGAGAGGTATAACTCCAGTTTACAAACTATCGTGTGCCACGAAGGTAAGGTGCCAGTCATTTGTTATTATAAACGTCCACGTAGCAGAAACGAACCCTGGGTAAGTGAAGTGCTAGAACCATCACATTGTTACACCGGTTGTGGCGGAGGAATAGGTGGCCAGCCTTTCTCTGGCTTAGCGAACGTCGAGTGCAGGCATCGAACCATCGTCGGAATGCCAATGTCAGCGTAAAGTTCTAACCACTACACCAACGCCTCACATGGATTTGTACTAGTCGGTATATTTCTATTTTTCATGACGTTGCCGATTCTGCTAAACTAATCTTTGAATACGGTGATTCTTTTCTTTATCTCTGTGTCACATCATCTGTCAGATTGAAAATTTATTTTATTACATTCAAAACTGTGTGTATTTACAAGATGCAATTTCCTCTTTACATCGTGTAGCTGTTTACTTTTATTTTTACTCATTAATTATTTTTCTTAGTGCTCGCTCCTCGCTTTGATGCCATGCACGTATTACTTACTAGCTTTAGTGCAGTGGACTGATTTTTGCGTGCAGAGTAGTTTTTCCTATTACCAGTGTCCGTCGCCATCAGACAAACCCACTCCGACTTCAGAAGTACTTGTAATTTACGTCCCCAAGTCAAGGACGAGAAGTCAACAATTTTGTCCTACTGACCGATGTAGGGGTTGAACACACTACATCACCATCATCACACCGGATATATGAGAACAAGAGCTCTTACCCATCCGGCCATGCTGGCCTTCATTGTGTAGTCTTGATGCTAAAAACAATTTACCTTTTTTAACTGTATGCCTCTTCTATAGATAATGCATACTAAAATGTATGCTTCCTTGGAAACAACAGCGCATACAGTTTTGCTAACGTTTAGTAATAATATCGTTTTCTCTCTTTCCTCAACTATAAAAACTGTGTCATCGGGATAATTCCCAGAACATCATCATCAAGTGCCATGCCGACTGGCGTAGGCGTTCTTGACTCCCCATATATCTCGGTCTTTGGTTTTCTGGATCAACTCCACCGTTAATATTCCTCCATGCCACCGTCGCAATCCATCCAGCATAATTTCTCTTGGACTGCCTCTGCCTCTCTTCCCCTCGATCTTTCCAGTTGTCACGATGTCCTCCTATGCCTCTCTTCTCATCACATGACCAAAAAAGTTATTTGCCACTTTTTTATTGTTGTATATAATGTTTTCATTTACCTCTTTCAGGCAGCCGATGTTAGTTACTTTAATTCCCAGAACAACAGGAGGGATAAAAATTATAGACGTTACATGAGATAACTTCTGTTACTTTTCAACCCGGCGTGTAGTATGTGCATGCGTTATGTCTCTGCACAATCTCAACATATCCTGGTTGTTATACTTTATGATCCGCTATCTTGCTGCAGGTAATAGCTCTTCCATATACCTTATTTGCTATTCCATATATTTTTCTGATGTAATGGGAAATTGCTTTGAAAAATAATAAAAGAGGACAGAAACATGTACAAGAAATGCGTAAAAAGCTCGGCAACAACTAATAATATAAGCATCATCATCATTTTCCAGTTGTGCCGTCAATCTTTATGGGGAGAAATAGTTAATGTTGCAACGCCCAATGGGTGGTACTGGATAGTGTCATTCCGTGGGATTGTACATTGCCTTTGATGTCGTCAGTCAGATCCTCTTTGATGTAGCACCAGTGCTGGTAGTTGATGGTGTTGAATTCTGACGAGATGGTCAAAACATTTGATCTTCTGTCTTTCAATATATATGGCTCAAGGTGTTGATCACAATGACTGTCTGGTAACATTTCTTTCTCGGTCACGGATAGTTAAATTGGCAGCTCTTCTCAAGCATCTCATCACGCAAGTCTTGATTTTGCATAAGTAGGATTTGGATAATGCCTAAGTTTGACAATGGTAGCATAGTTTTCTTGTGAATCGTTATTTATTATATGTCGTTTTGCGGACATATATTTGGATGTTTCGGGATGTGTGATAGTTGATATGTAAGCGCACTTAATTTTTGACATGTGATTTCAATTGCTCCATGTAATCTACCATTGTATGTGATCATACTTCCTAGATATTTAAATTCAACTTCATTAACAATCCAGACAACGGAGACATTTTAGGATGCGGGTTAGGTCATTATCCGCCAATTCTCTCTCTCTCTCCCCCCTCCCCCCCCCCCCCCCCCCATATCAGGCACTTAAAGAAGAAGCAAGTGAAAATCAGAGTGAACGAAGGAGGGGGCGGAGGAGAAGAAAGCAGAAAAAGAAAAACAAAGAAGAATAAGAAGAAGAAGAAGAAGAAGAAGAAGAAGAAGAAGAAGAAGAAGAAGAAGATGAAGAAGAAGAAGAAGAAGAAGAAGAAGAAGAAGAAGAAGAAGAAGCAGAAGAAAAGAAGAAGTAGAAGAAGAAGGAGAAGAGACGAAGACGGAGAAGGAGACGAAGACGGAGAAGGAGGAGAAGAAGAAGAAGAAGAAGAAGAAGAAGAAGAAGAAGAAGAAGAAGAAGAAGAAGAAGAAGAAGACCGTCACTTAGGAATATTTCGATTAATCACTTCTCTATTGTCTGTGCTCTGACACCATTCAAGCCAATCAATACCAACAGTAACTAATCCGATGTCATTCTCCAGAAACGTTGCGATTTGTCTAAAGAACATAAAACGCCATGAATTATTTCACGGCTTTTAGCGGGACAAGTGTGTCATAGTAATAATAATAGTAATATTATATAATATAAAAATAGTAATAATAATAGGACAAGTGTGTCAAGGGTATGAATATTTTCACAGGGATATATTTTCACATCAGAGCTTAAAGTTGCCAAAACAACTTGGGGTGAAATTTGAGCCAAGTTGAGATACGGTGCTTTACTCAGTTTTCTTTGTTAATCATGTTATTGTAATTTAAAAACACTCTAGGGATTAGGTTCCACTAATGAAATTGTGTTAATTTCTTTTTCAATAAGATTTAAAAAATCACAACTAGGATTGCTAAGCTTTGAATGTTAAATATACCGGGTCTTTGTAAAGTCTCGCTACACTTTGTATGTAGAATACATTTGAGAAATGAAGTACATGACGTTAAAAATGTGCTAAAAATTAATTAAATTAGTTACAATGGTCACTGCTATGGCCTACCGCTGTTTTGGGGGAGCTGGAAAGTACCAATGAAGTATGCATAATTACAGGTGTTGGAAATGTCCACCACGGGCTTCAAGACATGACCATACATGTCTCTTCATATTGTCAAATACCTTCTGCACGGTGTCTGTTGTTATTTCTTGAATGGTAATTCTGATTGGTTCTTTCGGGTCCTCAATTATGTGCACATTATTTTTGTAAACATTTCCTTTCAAGAACCTCAATAAAAATAATCTAAAGGAGTTAGATCTGGAGAACGATCAGGCCAAATTTCACTTGATGTTATGCGGTTTGCGAAAATTTCTGTCAAGTAACGCAGTGATGCTCTCGCTGTGTGTGCATTTGCACCATCTTGCTGGAACCACGCTGCTTCAATTTCACGTTCATTCAACTGTTCTAAAAATGTTTCAGAATGTCAGTACAATGCCGATCGGCATTTATAGTGTTGTTGAAGAAAATTGGTCCAATAAAATGTTTTCCATACTCCAATTTCTCATCTTGTAGAGGAGCTTCATGAAATGCATTGAGATTAACAGTTCTCCAAATAAGATTATTTTGGATATAAACGTATCCAGGTAGATTAAACCTTGCCTCACCAGAGAAGAATGTTACATCATGAATTGACTCGTCTTCTTTAGCCAAAAATGCTTGAAACCACGTGGAATACAGGAAGGCTCAGCTATACGTCGCTTCGGTTTACGTCGTTCGCTATAACGTCGTTATCACAATGGGACATAACTTCACTTTACGTCGCTATGTTCAGCTATAACGTCGTCACCTGTGTTGCTATACTGCGTTAACGTCGCCATTTTACATTTTGTGCAGTGCGTTTTCCAGGATCTTATCGTGCAGTCACCCATAATTATGAGTTCAAAGCGCACAGTAAGTGCTGATAACTGATAGTGTGCCTGGTTATAAGAGAGCCAGGAAAAGTGTTACTCTTGAGGTGAAGTTAAATGTGTTACCTCGTTTTGATGTCGGCTATCGGGCTGTTGATATCGGTAAAGTCCATAATGTACCTCCAACTACGGTAAGGACAATTCGTGCAGGTGCTGACAAATTCAAAGTAGTTGCTGAAAACTTAACCCCTTTGAGTGCTTTCAAGACCACTCGTACCAGAAGTACTCTTATGGAGAACATGGAAGCACTATTGGCCGTCTGGATTGAAGATCAGAACCAACGGAATATACCTGTCAGCAGGATGGATATCCAAGAGAAAGCAAAGTCTCTCTATGAAGATCTAGCTAAGAAAGCGGGTGAGAGCAGTACTAGTGATGATAGTTTTGGAGCGAGTCGTGGTTTTAATGCCTCTACGTCCCAATAATTCTACCACTTGCCCTCCAACCAACCTCTATTTAGCCAATAAATTTTAACAAGCTTCAAAATAAACATTACATAATACACTGTATTTCATTAAATTCTATGGGAAATAGTGTTTCGCTACACAATATGTCGTTTCACTTAAAGTCGCGTTTTCCAAGAACGTAACCACGACGTTAACCGGGGCCTTCCAGTAGTTGACTCTGGATCACACTCTTTTAGTTCAGACATACCATAAATCCTGCATGGATGTAAATTTAATCGTTGTATTTAAGAATTTTGTGCACAGTGCTCACTGATACGTTGACATGTTGCGACATGTTCCTTAAGAACTTTCTTGGACTTTTCAGGATTCTGTCTTGGGTATCTAGACATTTTTCTTCAGACACAGCAGGCGTACCAGATCGCGGAGCACCTTCCACATTTCCCGTAGCAAGAGACTTATTCAACAAATTTCTAACCATAATGCTATGAGGAGGTTGTTTATCAGACAAACTTGCTATAAATCTTTGAACAATCATCCGTGTGTATCGACCGCCATTTCGAAACACCTGTTCAACCAAAAAATTCATTCTTCCTCTGATAACACCATTCTGTTTGGAGTGCAATGGATTACTGCAGCAGACGACAGCCATTCACTGCATATTGTTTCACGATGGACTGTAGAGAACAGTTTTTTAATGCCGTCGTGTACTTCATTTTTCAAATGTGTTCTACATAAAAAGTGTATTGAGACTTTAAAAACACCCGTTATATAGCCACCATTGCGTAAAACTGATGGGAGTCCCCGTTGGTCAGTTATGATAGTATATACACTGAAAGTCTACAATATTAACGATTGGTTTTAAGTTACATTTCAGACTAAGATCCCAAGGCAGTCCAGCCCTGACAAAACTGATAGGAAAGGAAATAACCCACGGGTAGATAGAGCCCGTTACCTGGGATGGGATTTATCTAGAGGTAGCGAACCTGACACAAATGCGTGCCGAAATCGGACACACCGAACTTTCAAGTGCATACAAAGATGTGACACCCTCCCCTTGAAAGAGGAACGACGAAGAAGAAGATACAGAACCTGTTCTGCTGTATCATAGCGAATCATGGAACGTGAATAACCAGATTAGAAATAATATAGAGGTAACGGAGATGGGGCGTCTTTGACGTATGTTCCAAATACCATGGACTGTCAATAACTGAACTTCCAACGATTGCGCGGAAAAGCCTATTGAATGTAGAATATGATATGCACATATACGAAGGGGACAAATTGTGTTCTTTAGCCATTGACACGTGCGGGACATCTAAACGTCAGCTAGGAAGGACCACAGATTTTGAAGACTGTCGTTTTGAACGTCATTAACCATATTTGATTGATTGAATTAGGAACCGACATCACAGCATTCGGGGCATTCCCTTAAGAGCTCCGTCCCCATCCTCAGCAGCCAGCGAAGAGTTCCAACCCCAATAGTACCAGTAGCAATCTGATTATATGTGCGTCTCGCCTTTCCTCTCAGCGTCGATCATCGGCCAGATCCCCTCGTCACTCCTCGCTGTCGCTTTCATGCCAGACCATGGTGATCAATTTGCTCCGCCGAGGTGTACACGTGCTCCCACAAGGCCACAACCACGTCTGCCTTGTCATGTATCAATACTCCACCAAGTTTTGCAGAGCCAGCCAATCTGTCCGCCTGTTCATTCCCCAGCACACCAGCATGCCCCGGAGAAAAGATCCAGACGATGCTTGCCACCCGTGACTTCCGAAGCGAAGCAAGCCACTCTACACGAAGCTTGCCTGTCCTCACCCTACTCAGCATGCTTTCTAAGTTAGTTACAATCACGATGTGTGTGTGTGTGTGTATCGTATTCTCTATCCGGCGGAAAGCTGCACTGACTGCCTCCACCTCCATTCTTAAGCTAGATGTTGTGGTATCATATGCCAGGCTCTCCTGCACCAAACGTCGACTATTAGCCTTTGCCAAGAATCCCCAGGCACTTCTACTACATCTCAACACCGAACCATCTGTGTAGATAATCACATCACCCGGGCGAGCATTATCCTGAATTAGATGCTGGATTTCCACTTCAGTGGCCTCTGCTGGCCACTCTCTGCACTCCCGGTTCAATGTGATTATAACTCTGCACAAGTTTAACTGCTCCACTGGCAATCTGACACACTCCTCTCCTCGCCTAATGTTCTCCAAGATGCACACCTGTCTGATCGTATCCTCCGCCTAAGCCATCCATGATTTCCCTTAACCATATACAATCCGGCAAGACCCAGTAAAGACAACATCACAACTGAAATGATTAATACCTTATAAGAATATGGAAAATACTAGGTCAATAGATGCTGAAGACAATAAATGATATTGGAGATATACCTCCTGACTTTTGGAAGTCTGTGTTTATAGCCATGTTGAAAAAATGAGGAACCTTAGAATTAGATCGACGTCTAACAACTAGCATAATGAGTCATAAATATAGAAATAGTTTGCTAAGAATCAATGAGCAAATGGTAATGAATAATGTTCAACCAGAAAAAGGAGAAGAACAGTCTACGTTTGAATGTAAAGGTACAACAAAACTATTTATTTGCTGAGAACATTACAGAAGCGTTCGATGAAAGTAAAAGACAAACAACTACATCACTGCTTTAAAGATTTCACAAAGTCTTTCTATAGAGTAAACACATGACACAAAACAGCTGATTACAGTTGTCGAAATAGACAGTAAAGACCAGAGACTTGTAAAGAACATATACTGGGCACAAGTCCAGAGGCTTGTAAAGAACATATACTGGACACAAACAAGATGTCAAAAAAGATTGATAACGAAATGGATCAATAAATGTGAACCATAAGAGAAGGTTGCTACAAGGGTGAGTTTCCAGACGGTCCCCCCTATATATTATGACAACTGTTTCAGACATGAGAGGAATCGACCTGAGAAGACAAAACATCAATACTGACCACATATTGCTTTCGTGCCATTCTGCCAGCCCATTCGTCCTTCTAAGAAAAAACTTTTATTTTATAGTCTGTGTGTGTCTCCTTTCATTAAATATTTATAAAACACTTTCGAATTTCCCTCTTGTCTAGAATATTCCGACGTGTTTCCATTTAATCTCAGTGTCGGCACTTTCCATTTTTAACTCATTCATTTGAGGACGGATCGACCTGGGAGACCAGGTCTGTGAAACACGTCAACTTCTCGGTGTGGATTCGAACATGTGGCCACCGACCGGCAGGCAAACGTGATAGCCACTGACCTACTATGACTCCCCAAGCACCATGGTAAAAGCTCCTTTTTAACAAATAGTAGTTTTTTTTTAAAATCAACAATATAAGATATGTACATGATACAATATTGATATCAGACGATGTACAGGATTCGCAGCATTTATGTGATGCTATTATTGTACTCGTATACAGTAAGCAACCAGAGTTTAAATTAAATTGTAAGAACGCTGAAGTTGGAGTTATCTCCAAGAAGAAAGAAATAACAAACTATAACAGCCAAGTAAGTGGAAGAATTCTTAAACAGATAAACCAGCACGAATAACTTGGAACAGTCATAAGATCTCACGGAAGGTACCTTGTAAAGAATCACTATGAAAAAAAAAAACAGCCTTTTGCAAGATGGAAAACATACCAATAAAAAGTTTCAAATTTAAGTAGCTTTCACGTGGCATAATCGGGACAAAAATACAGATTTGACACGAGACTCCGGTGATCGTGAGAGATGGCGAAATGCGACCCCTAGCCCCAAACAGATTTGTGATGATGATAACGATAATACTAATAAATATTTGAGCTTTTTCTCTTGAGAACAAAGGCCACAAACAATATACTATATATTATTTACTCCTTAGCACCATTCGATTATGGTTCGCGTAAATTACATCATAAGAAGGTTGAATGTGTCGATCTTGAGTCAAATCTGTCATCTGGATGGGGCGGAGTTTCTGTTTGTATAGCATACATTTGGTAGAATGTATCCATCACTTGTTTGTCTTCTTCTAGCTCTTTAGCTGGTGTTTCTTTATTGTAAACATCAAGTTGTATCTGATTAAGTTTCATTCTCATAAGATACTTTAACCACTTTATTCGCAAGATGCGCGAAACACTTTATTCTTGGGATTCCCGAACTTCTTTATTTATAATCTCCTGATAAATTCTGACAAACATATATCAGACAAATATATGTCAGAACACATACCTCAATGGGTCAACAAGATACAACACACAGGAGATGCTAGCCTCGTGGGGCCGACACACCGGAAGCTCCCGGCGTCTTCAATCGGGAGGCACATTGTCGAAAGTGGCCATGTGGTGGCCAGAGACACTGCATTTCGCGTGTTGTTTAACACACAAAATACTCGCTTGTTAAAATTTGCAGAAGCAATTATGATCTATCAACGCAAGCCAGAATTGTGCAAACAGAAAGACATGTTAGTCAGCTTAAAATTACCGTGGTAGATAAGTGACATTACGGTGCGAATATGTGTATATTTCAACTTGAAGGATTGATCTAGTTAATTCACGTAAGTTGTGTGATTTCTGCAGTATGTACCTGACGAGATGCAGCGAAATATGCCAGGCAATAAATCGTGCAATCTATTGTTTGTGTCTTCGTTATTCAAATGCATATCTTAAGCGATCTAATCTATATACCTTCCTGGTTTCGGTCTTTCGTCAAAGTATATTCTCTTTCAAGGATTACAGTCACTATGTTGCCGGAGCCAGGTGTAGTAGTGGCGATACGCCTGCCTGCCTAACAGTAGTCATAAATTCAGATCCACATCGAGACGGATTTAGAAAATTGACGTGGACTCCCAAGTTGACTTTACATAAAATGGGTACCAGGAAGTGTCGAGGGAGGTGAAGGCGGCCGGTGTGATACTGACCACATCATCTGTCCAGTGCCTTGTCTAATTTAAGCTACGTCAACCTGGGAGTGGCCCAGGTCAATTTTTAAAATCCGCCTGGATAAGGATTTGAAAGCATGCGCACCGGGTCGACAGGTCAGTGTCTAGCGACGACGTATTCGGGGCTGTGATGGAGTAAAAGAAAAAACTGGACCCCGATACACACCTTAAGGCGCACTGGGTATATGGTGCTAAATCCACCATTTTATAGGGCGATCGGCACACAGTGAATACCGTGTTCAATACGATTGCCTTTAATTATTTCAAAACACATTTCCGAGTACCCACTCCAGGTTTTTTTCCCCGAGTACCCATTTTAGACTGAGTCGACAAAGGAGCCCAGGTTTAAAAAAGAAAAGTTATTTACATATCCTTTACCGGACGTTTGCAGTCAACACTAGCATGTTTTGCTGTTATTGATGTCTTGGCGAGTTTACGTTCAGTAGTTTGCCATAGTGTTCTGAACGACCGTCACCCATACAATTTCGTAAAAAATTAGCGCAACGCGGTCTGCTGCCAAATTGCGCTCATTTGTGTTTCGAATACGGGTATACGGGATCACGAACTGCGTCCGAAAACCCTTCGCCACGGAGTCGGCGGGAGCCCAGGTACATTTTCAAAATCCAACCCGAAGAGGATTCGAACCGAAGACCATTAGGACGGTATATGAACATCCAGTCACTGTAGTAGCGTGGCTCCTCGTAATGGAAAACTTGTAGATTATTATTTAATTTACAACAGCTTAAGACATAGAACAAAACAAGAAAATTTAAAGGCATCATTTTATTTAATGCTGTACAGCTTAAAATATATTTTCACAAAAATGCTACGGCCTCGTTAGCTCAGATATTTTCAACAGCGAACTCCCGTCTCGTCAACAATCTTCTTCGCGTGTTTGAAAAGGTCATGCGACCCAAGAAAGCAAATAGAATTACTGTAATCTGGATTGCACGCGATAAGCAGACGCCTACATTTTGTGTAGGAAATTAAACTCGTACTTTCATTCTCTTTAAATCATACTGAAATTATATAAGCACGTAAACAGTGTCATTTTGACACAAGCTAGCTACAATTACGTATTTATTAAATCTCACACGTGACTTCAACAATAAGAAGTATAAGTACATTCTGTATTGCTGTACTAATAACTTGTTTATTTCTGTGAATCTGTCAGTTCCTGTTAAAAATTAATATCTGCTAGTGATCATTTTATTTATTTTTGCTGGTTAGGAAAAAGATGTCTACCTGATTTATTTGCACTAGACTATTTTTTCTAGCAGATTCTTTAGTGTCAATTCAATTCGTTGTGCTTGTCTGGTTGATTGTGAGTCCACGTGGATTCAGAGGTTTAACTCTAAACCCCAAAGAACTGGTATCAGAAAATCTAACCGACTCTCAGTACTCAGTAAAAGGCCAGATGGACACATAATCAGACATCAACTGGTACCATTATTAGACTATTTCCTGGCTTTTGAAGATGCCGACGAAGCGCGTATGGGAATTCCCGAGTGCTGTGAGTTTATTCATAGACAAGGTGAAGTGGTCCGACGCAGTTGCGTTTGTTGGAGTGTGAAGTAGTGTGAACTGCTTTTACATATTCTAGTCCAGTGGGGTTGAAGGTATGGAGCCGTGGGTTCTAAGATGGTTGAGAATGACTTGCGCGATAACTTGGATTAAAGTGAGGAAGAGTTGCGCAATTCGTCGACCTCATTCTCTCGCCTGAGTCCATCTGAGTCCAGTGGCAAGACAAGTCGAGACGACTGGAGACGAATACAGGTGCAGTGGATGACCAGGGCGCTCTACGTGCCTTGCCGCGCTCATTACGTTCCACAACGCTTTGCAGGTAAACGCCGTCTTGCCCGTTGAATCAGGAATGATTTCTTCCGCGCAGTCCGCCGAGTCCTGTCTTCACATGCTAGGTAGGCATACCCTAGTTTACCGCTTGGTTTGACACCAAATCGGCTACCCACGCCTGGTTTAGCCAGCCTCTCACAGCTGTTGCCCGGGGGGTGGCCGCTGTCGCATGCTGACAGCTACTAGGAGCCACAGGCACGAGCTGGGTGTCAGGCTTGGACCAGTGGGGGATGGGTCCTGAAAAGGACATGAGAGTCATCCTTACCCAAGGTGCTACCAATGCCTGACACCCAGTACACCCCGCATATAATCTAGTACGAAACGTTTGTACAAAGATCATTTCTTTGTTTTGTCTGTAAATAAAGTATTCTCAATGCTACGACAATTCTGAAGTATTGCTTAAAACCATTTGTTCAAAGATCATTATTTTATTCTATCTGTATATGCATATGTTCTGAATCATCAAGTAGCTCTCTCTCTCTCTCTCTCTCTCTCTCTCTCTCTCTCTCTCTCTCTCTCTCTCTCTCTCTCTCTCTCTCTCTCTCTCTCTCTCACACTCTCAATGTAAGACAGGCCTGCGCGCCCAATTTGTTACCCTTTTAAAATAAAGTTCGTTCGTTCGTTCTCTCTAACACACACACACACGCGCGCGCGCACACACGCACACACACACACGCACACGCGCACGCACACACACACATATATATTCTGTCTACGTGTGTGTATGTGTATAATCACCAACAACGCGTGTCCTGCCAGCTGGCATGGGCGTTCACGCCTTCCCACAGATCTCGTTCTTTGGTGTTCTGGATAACCCCTGTTGATATTTCTCCATGTCAACGTGTCAATCCATCCAGCACAATTTCCCTAGGTCTCTGCCTCTGTTCTTTTCCCATTGACCTTTCCAGCTGTCACAACGTTCTCCGGTACCCCTTTTCTCAATAAATTTACCCAATAAAGCTGTTTGTCGCTTTATAATAGTTGTATATTATGTACTAATATCACACACACACACACATACACACGCACACACACACACATGAACACAATTGTATTCTGTGCATTAGTTTTACACACACACACACACACACATTGTTGTTCTCAAACTGTGAGTCGTCATCCACAATTGTGTCTTGAAAGCCTAACGTTTCGAACCCTTTACATCAGTATGTTGACCATGTGTTAACTGTCACAAAATAAAACCGTGCGTTTAACCAATGATTATTATAGAGGCTTTCTGATAAAACGGACTATCTGCCAGCGACAACTATTTTAACTAACTGAATAAACAAATCGGATGTTAAACCCCAGGACGGTAAATAGTTGCAGCTGCACGGGGTTACATTGGGTCGACAACAGGGGAAGTGAATGAGCTGAATCATACATCGCTTTGACAGATTATAAACAGCTCGGATTGGAAGCGGAAGTACTCAGCTCGGAAGATAACAGTAGATCTGTCAATTTATAGTTTCCGGAACATCAAGAAGATTGGCAGCTTGTTGGGGAAAACTGTTGTTGGGATCATACAGTAACTCGTTAGTTTGTTGGGGGAGTCAAAACAAGTGATGACAACGTTGACAGTGACTAGGCAAGGGAAAATCGATTCTTGACAATGGATGATATGCCCAAATAACACCTGCAGGACAACAACCATGTCACGTGACCAATTTTAGAGGTTTGGCCAAAAACCATGATTGGGAGAAACAGAGTTGACCAAAACCGTGGATTATGATGGACGTGTTTGTGGGAGAGCTCTACAGTGTTAGATTAATGTAATATTTACTAGCATGTGTCGTTATGGCAAAGTGTAGTAGCCATCCCGGGAATGAGGCGGTTTTGCATAAGGTAGAACCGATTATAATTAGTTCTAATTAATATAGGCTGTAGGTTTGTTAAACTAAAAGTGTGATGATTAGCACTGTTAGTGGAAAACTAACTAGAGTAGGGAAGTGATACTTGGCTCTGTTAGTTGAAAATAGATTAGTGAAGTGTTGATAAGCTTTACTAATTGAGGACTGAGTAATGAGGGATAATTGGGATATTGCAGTGGGTGCTCCCTGGTGTGTGTATGTGTGTGTGTGTGTGGGGGGGGGGGGGGGTTTCCGCATTCTGTTTGCTGATTTTTTTTTCTTGTCTTGGCCTGATGATAACATATGTGTTCAGTCATTTGTCCATGACAGAGTAGGTTCATTATATTTTCTGAGCGAGGCCGATGGCCCACGATCATCTAATAGAGATCAGTGACGGGGAGACTATCACCGGTTATATGATTTATGTTACAGGTTCCTCTGGTTGGAATGAAAAACCCGGAACAACTAAAAATCCGATCCCGGATAAAGTATGATGTAGAGAGATGGGCCAGCAACTTTCACAACGGAAGAAGTTAATAAACATTGCTCGGTGGAGCTTAATGGTATATGTATCCTACATGAGTGAATACCAATCGTTAACACACCTGAAGTGATGGATGTTCAGCCCACGTGGAACTAGATCCGTAGGAACTAGATCTCATGGTCATCAAAGTTCCTGGAAGAGGACATGTCTGGAGAGAAGGATACGACTTCGGTGAGGTCTTGTGTACTGACTCGTGTGATGTCGTGTAATCCTTGCCATGATGTGTACACTATGATCCTGAACTTTGAGGGCTGACACATACATTTCTGTTATAATACACGACACACATTTTCTTCGCATACACGTCTCATATACGTTACACTTTTCTTTTAATAAATTAATCTTTATTAATGTTTAGAAGCAAGAGTTGTTGAGTATGTTGCGTTGGGGAAGTATGAGAGGGGGCATAGTACGACAGTGAGAGAGTGATAGGAAAAGGTGTCCATTGGCTGATGGAGTGTGTTGGACGGAAGCTGGTGGATTCTCCAGGATATTGATAGGGAAAACATATTATAATGTGGGTGTTGACTCTCTTCACTCCAGGGACGACACTTTAAAGGAGGTCACGACATTATTGGGGTCTCGATAACGGAATCTTTGGACAACGGGATCTCCCGTAAACGGAATCCTTGGACAGCGAGATCTCCTGCAAGCAGGAACCTTTGACAGTGGGATCTTCTGACAACGGGGTCTTTTGACACGGGATCCTTAGTTATAAAACGGAGATATCATATTGGAGAATCCAGCTAGAGTGAATGTGGATAGGGGTTAGGACTAATATCTTACCTGTTCACACTTCATACGTCTGTGGTCCTGATTCTACTCTTGTCACTGAGTGAATGTGCTGTGTGTGGTAATATCTAGATTTATAGTACTTGTTCATATATCTGTATAGTAATCTGCAGTTATATTGTACTCGACCTGCTAGCTTACCTCTCTGTATAATGGCCACCCATAAACTAACCACGTTAGAATTAAAGGCAAAGGGGGAAGACATGGGATTGTCAGGGTCTGCTCTAACGGATTACATACAGGAAGTGGAGAGAGAGTATCGTCAAGCAGAAAGGGAAGATCGAAAGGCCGAGTTGGAATTGAGAAGGATGGAGTTGGAACAAGAAGCTAGAAAATTGGAAGCTGAGCAAGCAGCTAAGAAATTGGAAGCTGAGCAAGCAGCTAAGAAATTTGAAGCTGAGCAAGCAGCTAGGAAACTGGAAGCGGAGCAAGAAGCTCAGAAAAAGGAGCACGAGTACCGGATGAGGGAACTCGAGTTGAAGAGTCAATCTAATCGGGAAACTGAGGGAGCAGTTGGAGGTTCCTCCATCCCAGGCTCAACACCAGTAGGTGGACATAGGTACCATGCTATGAAGTTTCCTTTAGCGGTATACGACGAGGACAAAGAGAAGATTGACCAGTACCTTCAACGCTTCAAGGCTATGTCGGTTGCTATGGGTCTGGAGCGTAACAAATGGAATCTTAAGCTATCCCAGGGTTTACGCGGGACCGGCTACGAGGTTTATTCTCGCCTGCCACCAGGACATGAGAACAATTATGACGAATTAAAGACGGCTCTGCTGAAACGATTCGAGGTTACGTCACATATCTACCGGAAAAAAATTTCGAGCAGCGAAACGACAACCGGGTGAGTTGTTTGCCGCCTACAGTTTGCGTCTAAAATCTTATCTCCATAAGTGGATGGATTTGGCTGGGTTCGCACATGACTATGAGAGTCTGGAAGAGCTCATGGTGGTCGACCAGTTGAAGAAGCAAATGTCTAAACCTCTCAGGACGTTCCTGGGAGAACAAGGAGCGGAACGTATTGACCTCGTGACTAAATTAGCAGAACGGTTCGTCGAGGTACATGGGGAGGCAGGAGAAAACCTTTCCATCAACACCAAAAGTCAAGAGAAACATGACAAGAAGAAATCCAAAAGCTCAGGAACCAATAAGTGGGAACCTTATATGCAAAAATCATAGGATAGTTCAGAGAAGAAGAAGGAGGGAAGCAAGAGCACTTCAAGCTCTACACCAAAACGACCGTGGTCGGAGAAGTGGTGTTCAATTTGTAAGTCACCCTCTCACAATACAAGGGACTGCAAATCAAAGGCTAAGAACCCTCACTTCGCAGCATGTCAAGTGACTTCCAAGGAGATTGTCACAGAAAATGCCAAGGTCAACAAGGAAGCTCGTCACCAGGAGAGCTCACTCAAGTCCGGCACTAGAAAATCTAGGACAGGGAAATGGCGCAACCAATGCAAGTCGAATACGCACAATGCTATTGACTGCAGGGGAAAGTCAGGAGACACTCAATTCGTCGTGTGCCCCGGGAAACCTAAGGTGGAGCCCACCGAACAGGTCGAGGCCGAGGAAGAGACTCCAGACCAGGAAAAACCACCTGTAGTGGAATTGGTAGAGGTTAACGGTCGTCAAGTGGAGTGTTTATACGACACAGGACTGGACGGGGAGGCCGTGATTTCTGCGGATCTGGTACATCCAGAACAATTCACAGGTGAAACCATGGAGATACAGCCTGCACAGAAGAGTGCTGTAGTCATGAAGTTGCCCATTGCTAATGTGGAGACTCGGTCAAGGTACGTCACCGGCACCATCAAGGCCGCTGTATTGACCGATCCCATTTTTCCAGTAATCCTAGGTTGCCGGTATGTCTTTCTGGGAATGCCCAGGGAGCCAATCCATATGGGAGCAATGCAGACTCGCTCTCAGACGAAAACGGAAGAGGCAGACGCAATTGTGACTAACCCAATGCCGGGGGAGCTACGAACTGCCCAGAGTGAGGATGATACTTTACGTCCTTGCTACAGAAAGCTGCAGAAAAGTGCTGATCCACCAGGACGGGGGCAGTACTACATGAATAATAGGATACTCTACAGGAGAGCAGGAAGGGGAGACAACCTATACGGTCAGTTGGTCGTCCCGAAAGCTCACCGGTCCCAGATTCTTCATATGGGGCATACCATCTCCTTTAGTGGACACATGGGTATTGCCGCCACCATGCAGCGGATTTCCTGCCATTACTATTGGCCGGGAATGACAGATGATGTGCGTCGGTATGTGAAGTCATGCCCTGAGTGCCAGAGGGTGGCACCGAAACACTGGACAGCACCGGTGGTGTTGGGTGAGATGCCCATCATGAACTCTCCTTTCGAGAGGGTAGCCATCGATATCGTGGGTCCACTTCCCAGGACTAGGAAGAGGAACATGTATATACTCACAATGGTGGATTGCTGTACAATGTGGGGTGAGGCCATACCGTTGACCACGATTGACTCGAAAAGAGTGGCGGACGCACTGATGGAGGCCTTTACCAGATTAGGCTTTCCGGATCAAATTCTGACGGACAATGGATCTCAGTTTTGTGGAAAACTCATGGAGGAGGTATTTAGGGTGTTTCACTCTAACCACATACATACCAGCCCTTACCACCCTCAAGCCAATGGACAAGTAGAGCGTTTCAACGGCACGTTGATGACAATGCTCAGGAAACTAGCGCAGGAAAAACCTGATAGGTGGGATGAATATATCCCAGCAGCACTCTTTGCCTATCGGGAAGTTCCTCATGGCTCAACAGGACTACCACCCGCTACGTTGCTGTTTGGTCGTCCAATCAAAGGACCGTTGGAAGCCATGTTGAGGAGTTGGACTGAAGAGGGGACGTCAGAAGAAGTGATCTCATCCTATAAGTACGTGGAGGAACTGAAAGAAAAACTCCACAAGGGATGGACTCTGGCAAATCAAAACTTGAAAAAGGCCAGGAAAAGACATGCGGCTTACTACAACCGTAGGTCTAAAGACAGATCTCTAGAGGTGGGAGATAAAGTCTTGTTGCTACTCCCAACGGGAAACAACAAACTGGAGATAGGTTGGCAAGGACCATTTCCCGTGGAAAGGGTGATATCCAGAACCAACTATCAGATCCGGATCCGGGGAAAGTCGAAGATTTTCCATATCAACCTCTTGCGGAAATACGAAGAGAGACCCGGAGACAAGGCAGCTCACCTCATGGCAATGGCAGTTGCAGTGGAGACTGAAGTGGGAACCAGCGAGGGCAGGGAATATCCCTTAGTACACCAGGAAACCTATAGGGATGTGCAAGTGAACCCTGATCTGACCTCCCAGGAGAGGGAAAAGATAACCCAGGTTCTCAAGTCTCATAAGGAGATACTGACTGATAAACCCGGACGAACGAGGTTGGTGGAGTTCGAGATGACTTTGACCACGCAGGAACCTGTTCGTCAAAAGGTTTACCCAGTGCCATTCTCTAAAGAAAAGGCCCTGGAGGAGGAAATACAGAAACTGCTGGAGGATGACGTGATTGCACCATCCACATCCCCATACAATGCAGGGGTAGTTTTGTTACGGAAACCAAGTGGAGAACACCGGTTGTGTATAGACTACCGACTTCTGAACAGTCACACACAATTTCAGGTGGAACCTTTGCCGAATCCAACTCAGTTATTCGCTAGGCTCCATAAGGCTCGGTACTTTTCAAAGGTGGATCTGAGTCGGGGGTATTATCAGATACCAGTCAAACCGGAGATTCGACCACTGTTGGCTTTCAGTACACCGAGTGGACACTACGAATTCAAGGTCATGCCCTTTGGACTCAGCAATGCACCTAGTGTGTTTACACGCATGATGAGGACTTTACTTGATCCTTTACAGGATCCGTCCATCATCTCTTTCATGGATGATATTCTGATTTCCAGTGACAGCTTGGATGACCACTTACAATCCTTGGAGAGAGTGTTTAATAGGCTCAAGGAAGCAGGGCTTACTGCTCGTCCAACCAAGTGCATGATTGGTTACCAGACTCTGGAATTTCTAGGTCACACCATCACTCCAGGACACATTGTCCCAGAAGAGAAGAACCTGGAGAAAATCAGAAATGCACCAAGGCCAAAAACGAAGAAGGATGTGCGATCTTTTCTCTCGTTGTGTGGGTTCTACCACAAATTTATCCCACATTTCACTGAACTGGGAGCTCCATTGACGGAAACCTTGAAAAAGGGATTCCCGGACCAAATCATTTGGACACCAGAATGTGAGAATGCCTATAGTCAGTTAAAGGAGGCCTTGGTCAGCAAACCTGTATTACAGCTCCCTGACCTTTCCAAACCATTTGTGTTGAGAACGGATGCGAGTGGGATTGGGATTGGGGCAGCTCTGTTACAGGAAGGAAAAGACGATGCTTCGGTTTTGAAACCTGTAGCATACGCAAGTAAGAAACTTCTACAGGCGGAGAGGAATTATTCAACTGTCGAGAGAGAGTGCTTGTCTCTCGTATGGGCAGTGCAAAAATTCCAGCCATATTTGTATGGAGTTAAGTTTCGGGTCCAGTCGGATCATCAGCCCCTGATGTTCCTGGCTACTTCTCAGAAGCTCAACGCCCGTTTGATGCGGTGGTCGTTGTTACTTCAACCCTATAACTTCACAGTGGAGTACATTCCTGGGAAGGAAAATGTTGGAGCGGATTTCTTGTCAAGACACCCAGCTCCTGAAGAAGAAGAATGAATCATCTGGATTAAACTCACGGTGGAGAAGAGTGAGATGGACTATCTCTCTTAAGAGGGGGCCTATGTCACAAAATAAAACCGTGCGTTTAACCAATGATTATTATAGAGGCTTTCTGATAAAACGGACTATCTGCCAGCGACAACTATTTTAACTAACTGAATAAACAAATCGGATGTTAAACCCCAGGACGGTAAATAGTTGCAGCTGCACGGGGTTACATTGGGTCGACAACAGGGGAAGTGAATGAGCTGAATCATACATCGCTTTGACAAATTATAAACAGCTCGGATTGGAAGCGGAAGTACTCAGCTCGGAAGATAACAGTACATCTGTCAATTTATAGTTTCCGGAACATCAAGAAGATTGGCAGCTTGTCGGGGAAAACTGTTGTTGGGATCATACAGTAACTCGTTAGTTTGTTGGGGGAGTCAAAACAAGTGATGACAACTTTGACAGTGACTAGGCAAGGGAAAATCGATTCTTGACAATGGATGTTATGCCCAAATAACACCTGCAGGACAACAACCATGTCACGTGACCAATTTTAGAGGTTTGGCCAAATACCATGATTGGGAGAAACAGAGTTGACCAAAACCGTGGATTATGATGGACGTGTTTGTGGGAGAGCTCTACAGTGTTAGATTAATGTAATATTTACTAGCATGTGTCGTTATGGCAAAGTGTAGTAGCCATCCCGGGAATGAGGCGGTTTTGCATAAGGTAGAACCGATTATAATTAGTTCTAATTAATATAGGCTGTAGGTTTGTTAAACTAAAGTGTGATGATTAGCACTGTTAGTGGAAAACTAACTAGAGTAGGGAAGTGATACTTGGCTCTGTTAGTTGAAAATAGATTAGTGAAGTGTTGATAAGCTTTACTAATTGAGGATTGAGTAATGAGGGATAATTGGGATATTGCAGTGGGTGCTCCCTGGTGTGGGGGGGGGGGGGGGGGGGGGGTTCCGCATTCTGTTTGTTGATTTTTTTTTCTTGTCTTGGCCTGATGATAACATATGTGTTCAGTCATCTGTCCATGACAGAGTAGGTTCATTATATTTTCTGAGCGAGGCCGATGGCCCACGATCATCTAATAGAGATCAGTGACGGGGAGGACTATCACCGGTTATATGATTTATGTTACAGGTTCCTCTGGTTGGAATGAAGAACCCGGAACAACTAAAAATCCGATCCCGGATAAAGTATGATGTAGAGAGATGGGCCAGCAACTTTCACAACGGAAGAAGTTAATAAACATTGCTCGGTGGAGCTTAATGGTATATGTATCCTACATGAGTGAATACCAATCGTTAACACACCTGAAGTGATGGATGTTCAGCCCACGTGGAACTAGATCAGTAGGAACTGATGTTCACATTAGATGAAACCAAACATTGAAGTGTAGTTGTTCCATGTACCAAGGAAATCAGAACTGTCAGACAATATCTAGTAAATAAAGCAAGCCATTTTAGTCTAGACTATGACTGTTTAAGAGTGAAAATATAGAACATTTCGCTAGAAGAAACCGTCATGTTCATGAGACAGCGTTCCATGATTTTTCACTGTGCAGAATTATGAGATCGTGGTTTCTCTAAAGCTATTAGGAACCATTGTGTTAGGAACAATAATAGTTATTTTTTTCAAGGACTATATTTACATGGGATTCAGATCTCATGGTCATCAAAGTTCCTGGAAGAGGACATGTCTGGAGAGAAGGATACGACTTCGGTGAGGTCTTGTGTACTGACTCGTGTGATGTCGTGTAATCCTTGCCATGATGTGTACACTATGATCCTGAACTTTGAGGGCTGACACATACATTTCTGTTATAATACACGACACACATTTTCTTCGCATACACGTCTCATATACGTTACACTTTTCTTTTAATAAATTAATCTTTATTAATTTTTAGAAGCAAGAGTTGTTGAGTATGTTGCGTTGGGGAAGTATGAGAGGGGGCATAGTACGACAGTGAGAGAGTGATAGGAAAAGGTGTCCATTGGCTGATGGAGTGTGTTGGACGGAAGCTGGTGGATTCTCCAGGATATTGATAGGGAAAACATATTATAATGTGGGTGTTGACTCTCTTCACTCCAGGGACGACACTTTAAAGGAGGACACGACATTAACAAGGCTCATAATTGACAGAAAGAATAGTCACGCCGTGCTCTACTAAGCCTGTCATAAGCGGCCACTAAGTAGGATTGGTTTGGAACTAGTGATCTCATCCCATAGAGAAACCTTCACTGAACGAGCAAACCAACCACAACATGTCTTCAGTGAAGAATAGAAAAAGAATTCACTTAGTCAAAATCAAAGCAAGCCGGTGTAATAGACAAGGGATGATGGAAAAACACACAGAGAAGAGAATTAGCGGCCGATGACTAATAAATGAAAGACAAAGAAGGAAAAACGAGAGGAGGCTGCGGATAAGAGGAGCCGGGCCGACACCATTTGGCTGTTGGCATGTAATTTATTTAGGAGCAAAATACGGAAGAAAAGCTGACAGTATCTCTCATAATGATATATACTAGAAGAACAACACGATGTACCCATAATATACCACCAAAAGAAAAGAATGATCAGTTCCGTCAGAAAGCCACCAAAACCTGCTCAAGACGACTACCACATAATGGACAGACTAGAACAAATTGGACTAAGACGTTGACTTCTCGTCCTTGAGTTGGGGACGTAAATTACAAGTACCTCAGAAGTCGGAGTGGATTCGCCTGATGACGAGGGACTGTGGTAATAAGGAAAGCTAATCAACACGCAGAAATCAGTCCAGTGCACTAGAAGTAATAGCATATTGATGGACTACGCTTGAGTTCAAAGCGAGCGAGAGCAAACAAAAAAAGGATAAATAACGAAATTGTCCCAAAGTAGTTTCCTGCAAATGGCTTGCGATGTGACAGCGCTATCCTTATGTAGGCCTTAAAATTATTAGGCTATGCTAAGAGCTAATATTGCACGCAGTGAACAACTGGGGTTAGAATTAAATTGTTAAAGAAGACAGATTATGGTCGTCACTAGGAAGAAGGAAATACCACAATGTAATATACTAGTAAATGGGGATATTCTTAAACAAGTGAATCGATACGATTATCTCAGAACAGTCATAACATCTGATGGGAGATGTCTTGAAAAGATTAGATCAAGAATCGCCATGGCGAAGGCAGTTGTTTTTTTTTTTTTTTGGCAAGATTAAAAATATACTGACCAATAAAAAATACGTATTTTGCAAAGAGAAAAAGAGTGTTGAGGTGCTACATAGAACCTGTACTTTTGTATGGATGTGAAGCTTAGACAATGAGCAGACAAGCTGAAAAACATCTGATAGCTGTGGAAATGTGGTTTCTGAGGAAAATGCGAAGAATACCATGGACAGACAGAAAAACAAATGAACAAGTCCCATAAGAAACAAATGAAAATCGTAAACTGATTAGAGAAATTTGACGTAGACAGTCACAATGTTTTGGTCATGTTATGAGAAGAAATTAATTGGAGAACTTGGTAACAACTGGCAAGATCGGGGAAAAAGAGAGCAAGGGAAGGACAGAGAAGTAAGTACCTGGATGGCTTGGCCACGAGGCATGGTCGAGACAAGAACACTGAGCTGATCCACGACTCTAGTTATCGAGTGAAATGGCGAAACACAACCGCCTACGCTTATCGGCATGGCACTTGATGAATAAATGAAGAGCTTATATAGTGCACTCGTACAACGGATTTTCCTGGACGCAATCAAGACATCAATACTCACAGTTCTTTGATGTTGTTCATCTTGCTAAAAGTGTCTTCTGCTAGCTTGTGTAAGCTGTTCATGCTGAGATCCCTGTAAAAATAAAAAATAAAAAATAAAAAAATGAACCGTGCAATTTCTATTTTATTGAGAATCAGCACATTCGAAAAAGGAGTAAATCCTTAATGGAAGGCTATTAAGAATCTTCACTCACTGCCTTTCTTTATATCTATTGTCATACATCACGCCTGAATAACGAAGAGATAAACAATACACTGCACAATTTATTGCCAGACATATTTTGCTGCATCTCGTCAGGTACATACTGCAGAAGCCACACAACATAAACTAAAGAAATAAGTTACATTTAAGTTATTGTTTGAGTCTTCGTTATTCAAATCCACGCGAAAACATTGTTATAAATCATATTGTTACAAAATGTTTCAGGTTGTCATCTGTTCATAATGCAGCCACGAGTATACACCTTTGAATACTCATCTGAGTTAGAAATAACCTGTATGGTTAGTTTGGTGATTGTTATACATAAAGAGGAACACCAAAGACTGAGATCTGTGGAGAGCCATGAACGCCTACGCCAGCCGGCACGGCACGGCCCCACCGGGTATGTATATAAAATTCATCCAAACTTGTGTGAGTACATCCCACTCCAATTGGCGTGAGCACATCTCACCTCAACCTGTGTGTGTACATGTTGCCTCGCTCCGTATGTGTAATCTCTCGTCATCCCATGTGTGTGTACATTTCAGAACGCTCATGTGTGTACATCTCACCCCACCTCGTATGTGCATATCTCTCTCCACCGCATGTGTTTACAGTTCAGAACACCCCGTGTGTGTACATTTCAGAACGCCTCGTGTGTGTACATTTCAGAACGCTCCGTTTGTGTACATGTCACCCCATCACACGTGAGCACATCTCATCTCACCCACGTGTGTGCATCTCACCCATCCACGTGTGTGTGTACACTTCACCCCACCTCGTGTGTGTAGATCACTCTCCACCCTATGTGTGTAATCTCACCCGTTCCAAGTGTCTACATCTCACCTCACCCCCTGTGTGTACAATTCACCCCTCCTCGTGCGTGTACATCTTACCCTCACCCGCTTGTGTGCAGTTCACCCCTCCTTGTGTACATCTCACCCCGCTCTGTTTATAAACCTTGTATGTAGCATTACAATTTTACATTCCCAAATGTTTACACAAGATTTGTATCTGGGGAAACGAAAACACGAATCTCTCATTGTGCATTAATCTTGTATCTTTCAATGATAAAACTACCCAATCTACGAAACAAATTGGACAGATATCTATTTTATCTATCTTTTATTGCTCGCGCTCTTTGGCTTCACGCTGATACAAATCAATTTATTGTCTGAAATTGGAAGTCAAAATAAAAGTGGAATTACTAATTCCCAGCAGTATATGATTTACAAACTCCTGAAACGGTAGTCAATTGCCGCCGAGACCCAGGCGAATGTCTCAATGTCCAAATACGTGCATTATACTTGACTATGCCCGGCGTATTTATGAGGGCGGTTGACATTTAGCAGTTTACTATTGCTCTTCTGGCTTCATTGAGATACAGAATGGAAATATAGGAAATTATAGCGCCGAGTAAATGTGATTGAAGTTCCGCTGTAACGAGTATCTACCACGCTGTGCTGTGTTTTCACGGGACATTTAGACTGGCTGGTTCCAGTCCGTGTCCTGATGTTGTCCACGCACACGGATTGTAACTTTCTTCTGACACACTTCCCTCCAGTTTTCATTGCAGCGCATCCTTTGACAGACAGGCGCTGAATTGTGTGGGTAGCACACTTCTGCCGGCCAAGTGGTCATGCGTTCAAATTCACATCGACGCGAATCTTTAGATTAATGACCTGAGCTCCCAGGTCCATCCAGCCTAAAATGGTTCCAAGGTAATGTTTTGGGAAGTAAAGGCCACCGGCTTGATACTGATCACATCACCCAACGAGTGTCCAGTGGTCTATTGTTTTGTTTGATTGCCCATCAAGAATGATGATGACCTTTCATTTCATCCAGTGGGGTTGAAAATATGGAGCCGTTAACGAACGAACGAAAGTCTTTATTTTCAAAGGGTTAAGAATTGGGCACGCAGGCCCGTCAGACATTCTGCCCTTCTTCTCTATTTCCTCTCATACATTCTTTCATTCAACATCACTTATGAAGCAAATTTTGACAACAAAAGAACAATAGCATTAAAACGCATGAAAAATAATCAATAACAAATGACTCACTGAGGCAGTGTTTAACATGGGCATTATAAATACCTAAGGAGGGTGTAACGTGCCATACATAAGGGAATGTCTTTTGGCTAGTTGTCGTTTGAGATAAGTTACCATTATTGTCTTTTGTCGTGAGTTCTAATATGGCTCATAAGGCCTATGTTGGCTCGAAATGTTCTTTGACAGTGTGGACAAAGAATGCTTGACGTTCCAGGGGGAGGACCTCCTGCAGTGGTTTTTCTATCCAGCCTTTTCTTCACAGCTCTTGCAGTCCTGGTTGCTTCACGAGAGACTGCACCCTTGCATAATGATGTACGCCACAAATCCCCAGGTGTCAAGATGAATTCCAAAAGCTTTCAGTGAGATTTTCAATGTCTTTAAAGCGTTTTCTCTGGCGGCCTTCGAAGCGTTTACCACAACGCAGCTCACCGTAAAAAATTCGTTTAGGCAGCCTGTGATCTGTCATGTGAGTGAAGTGACTGTCATGGAACGGCTGAGAATTCACCTAGCAATACTCCCACAAGTCCAGTTCCCCTTTTTCAGTATGTCTAGCTCTAGTCGAAGGGATACAACCGAGGTATTAATGTACCCCACGCAAGGGCGATTGGTGGCCCTTGACTTCTCGACTGTTCGTGTGAGACAAGCTCAACCCAACCAGTTCCGCTAACGCATGCGCAAGAACCGTCTCAGAACAAAGAGAGGCTCAGTTGAGATCCGGCCGTGGGAGCAAGACGTTGTGTTTGAACGACTGTGTTAATTCGTAAATGGGAGAGAGGAAGCCAGTGTCTTGCTGTTTATCAAAGAAAACCGACAGAACGTCCAGTGTTGGGACGGGAGCTCCTCAATTCTGAATACACAGTTTGTCGTAAGGTTCTACTTTCTGAGAGACTTACGTGACGGGACAAGAGGAAGATGACTTGGTGAAGGCTGCTAAATGGCTGGCTTATCTATGTGACGTGAAGTGAGGCTTCTACACCACACCACGTGCCGGGAAGTCACGACGCCACAATCCAGTCCCGTCTAAACCGCTAAATGATCTTCAGTCAGTCCACCAAGTATTATGATGGCTACACACGGGCGAGTATCGTGTCCTCTTGTCTGTGAACAGTTTTGAAATTATGACCCACTAGCCAAACGGGTAGAGAAGAACTACATTACCCTTTATTTCATGATGGCCTGGTGTTCCGGGAACAGTCTACCATATAGGAACACTTGTTACATTCCTTACTGGGTCACGTGCTACCAGTACTGACGTTCGAGTGACAGAGTCAACTTGAACTGTGCCAACTTTCTGTGCTGATAGGCCCAGTTATACCCATCCTGATCCCATTAGAGACCACCATCTGGTTCCAGAACTTTGACATTGTTACATTGTGTTAAATGTTATGGTGGCTTTTTAGGACTGTTGTCTAGCACAGGCCTTACCAGTGAAGCTTGAAGGACAGGTCTTCAGAACTTCTACAGGGATGTTAGTCCGGAGTCATCACGTACCACCGCAACTTGGAGTCACCACATTGACGTGCTAGTCATTCCAATTGAGACTACACCTCGGCAGAGACATTCCACGCTACGTGTGCAGATGAGTGACCTCTTTAACCTTGTGGTATCGTACCCAGTGTACAGTGATGAGTGAGACGGCCTGAGACTAATCCAGATAGCCATTTCTTCTATCGCCTGGCAGTGGCCAGGATTCTCTCATGAACACTCCCCTTGTACATTATATCATATAGTCCAGGATTCTCTCATGAACATTCCTCTTGTACATTATATCATATAGTCATTATGTGTAGACACCAGAGTCGTGTCATCTGTTCTGGATGAGAAGTGAAAAAGGTATTGTCCAGCGGTTGATAGTGAGAGAGACAGGAATCCAAGGGCTGGTGGGGTCTGTAGACTGAGATTTATTGTATTCCCAGAGTGCATCTATCCCGTTATTAAGATGTAATAGTATGCTTCCCTCACCCCAAGAAATACTACGACATTATTTGGGGGCTCGTCCGGGATATTGATGAGACAGCTCTGGTGATTATGGTTAGGACATTTCATTCCTAGTATCTCTATTCAGGTCTACATAGGTCTTTGGTCCTGTTTCTTCTCTGGACAAAGACAGATTGACGTGTGGTGTGTTGGGACGTCATATATATTAGATTGGTGTATTGCATATCTATATATTGCGTTATTTACTTACCACTCACACTACTAACATATACTCTCTAAGTATGGCATCCCCCAAATTAAATATGGATGAAGTGCGGGCAACCGGCGAAGGAATGGGCTTCACCGGCACTGCACTAACAGAGTATATCCAAGGGGTTGAGAGAGACTTCCGTCAGGAAGTGAGAGAGAGAAGACAGCAAGAAGCGGAGGATCGAAGGATGGCCTTTGAGTTGAAAAAGTTCGAAGCCGAACAAGAGGCTCAGAAGCGAGAGCATGAGTACCGCATGCGGGAACTCGAGCTCAGGGCACAATCAAGTAGAGAGACTGAGGGAGCAGTAGGAGGGTCTTCACTCCCTGGTTCACCTACCTTAGGTCGACATGGTTATCATGCCATGAAGTTTCCTCTACCGATTTTTGAGGAAGATAAGGAAAAGATCGACCAGTTCTTACAAAAGTTCGAGGCTATGTCTGTCGCCATGGGTCTCGATCGAGACAAGTGGTGTCTGAAACTGTCCCAGGGATTGCGCGGAACCGCTTACGAGGTCTACTCGCGTTTACCGGCGGGTCACGAGAATAATTATGCCGAACTGAAGGCAGGCGCTTGCTGAAACGGTTCGAGATGACGTCGCATACTTACCGCAAGAAGTTTCGAGAAGCGAAACGAGAGCCGAGTGAGTTATTTGCTGCGTACGCCGAGCGTCTTAGATCCTACCTCCATAAATGGATGGACTTAGCTCAGTTCGCACACGATTACGACAGTCTCGAAGAACTGATGATCGTCGACCAGATGCGGAAGCATATGTCGAAACCGCTCAAAGAGTTCTTGGGAGAACAAGGGGCGGAAAGATTAGAGGTAGTAGCCAAAATGGCCGAACGATTCGTCGAGGTGCATGGTGAAGGTGGGGAAACCCATCCCTCCATGGGTAAAAGTCAGGACAAGACTGACAGAAAGAAACTGAAAACCTCTCATGCCAAGAATGTAGAACCTTATGAGAAATCCTCTGACCAGAGTCCAGAGAAGTCGAAAGATGGGAGCAAGAAGCCACATAACTCTCCACCGAAACGGAAGTGGAGTGAGAAGTGGTGTTCGATTTGCCAGTCACCCTCGCACAATACCAGGGACTGCAGATCGAAGGCTAAGAGCTCACACTTCGCGGCCTGCCTAGTGGCTCCAAAGGCGGTTGCCACCGAAAAGGTCGAGGTCGGCGAAGAGACTCTGGATCAAGAGAGGCCACCTGTGGTCGAACTGATAGAAGTCAACGGCCAGCAGGTTGAGTGTCTCTATGACACTGGCCTAGACGGGGAAGCCGTCATTGCCGCCAGTCTAGTGAGACCAGACCAACTCACTGGGGAAAGCATCGAGATACAGCCGGCTATGAAGAGTGCGGTAGCCATGACGTTACCAATCGCTAACGTAGAGATTAGGTCGAGATACGTCACGGGCATCATCCCAGCCGCGGTATTACTCGATCCCCTATATCCCGTGATTCTGGGGAGTAAATATGTATTTCTAGGGGTGCCGAAGAAGCCAATCCACCTAGGCGACATACATACCTGCGCCCACACGGGGAAAGACGAGGCAAACACAACCAGCTCGAAAACCCAGCTAGGGAGTTTGCGTACGGCCCAGAGCGAAGACGCGACACTACGTCCGTGCTACAAGAAGCTGCAGAATAGTGCTGACCCACCGCAACGGGACCAGTACTATCTGAAGAATCGGCTGCTCTACCGGAGAGCCGGAAGGGGAGATGAACTGCATGGGCAGTTGGTGGTCCCGCAGGACTACCGTCTTCCAATTCTTCAGAGGGGACACGCCATATCGGGTAGTAACCTATCCGGGAATGGACATATGGGTGTCAGAGCGACGCTGCAGCGAATTTCCGGTCATTATTACTGGCCAGCGAATGACTGGCGATGTACGCCGGTTAGTAAAGTCATGCCCAGAGTGCCAGAAGGCTACACCCACAAATCGGACTAAGACTACATTAGGTCTTAAGGTGGGAGATAGAGTATTATTGTGGGGTCCAAGCAGGACCAATATGCTCGACGTAGGATGGCAAGGACCTTATCCCGTGGTCAGGGTAGTGTCCAAGACCAACTACGAGATCCGGATCGGGGGAACTTTGAGAATTTTCCATAGCAAATCTCCTGCGGAAGAAACGAGGAGAGGTCCGGTGACAAATCTCTGCACCTGTCGGCGATGTCAGTCACTAGTAACCCAGTTCGGAAGGGGTGGGTAACGTCGGATGCGGCGCGAGATACCCTGGACTCCGACCGACGATCGACTGACTGGCCCCGCTATCGAAAGAGATGGCCAGGGAAACCCGAGTCCAGAGGGTTCTGGGAAGACTATACCGTCCATCGAGGACGATACCGCAAATCCCGAGACATGTTTGTAGGGAGACATAGCGGTAGTGACGACACTGGTACCGCCGGGAAGGGAAGATCCGTCGGTATTGCACCCCGTTGCGTACGCGAGTCGGATGGTCGTCCGGCCGAACGTAATGACTCGACGGGCAAGCGCGGTTGTCGATCACTGATATGAGACGGGCTGTCCAAGTTACTGCCCAAAGTGATGGGGAGGTTGTACCTTTGAGGACACCGGCAGACCATCAATCAAAGATGGGCTTGGCCACCTCCCGTAAGCTCAACGCGCGCTTGATGCGTTGGTCGTTGTTGCTTCAGCCCTACACCTTTACGGTGGAATACATTCCCGGTAAGGAGAATGTTGGGGCTGACTTTCTGTCTAGGCATCCAGTCCCAGAGGCAGAGGACGAGTTTGCTAGGAGTGAATATCCAGCAGGAGACAGTCGACGCGGTCAACTCTCTTAAGAGGGGGCCTATGTCATGGAACGGCTGAGAATTCACCTAGCAATACTCCCACAAGTCCAATTCCCCTTTTTCAGTAGAACAGCCGATCTAGTCGAAGGGATACAACCGAGGTATTAATGTACCCCACGCAAGGGCGATTGGTGGCCCTTGACTTCTCGACTGTTCGTGTGAGACAAGCTCAACCCAACCAGTTCCGCTAACGCATGCGCAAGAACCGTCTCAGAACAAAGAGAGGCTCAGTTGAGATCCGGCCGTGGGAGCAAGACGTTGTGTTTGAACGACTGTGTTAATTCGTAAATGGGAGAGAGGAAGCCAGTGTCTTGCTGTTTATCAAAGAAAACCGACAGAACGTCCAGTGTTGGGACGGGAGCTCCTCAATTCTGAATACACAGTTTGTCGTAAGGTTCTACTTTCTGAGAGACTTACGTGACGGGACAAGAGGAAGATGACTTGGTGAAGGCTGCTAAATGGCTGGCTTATCTATGTGACGTGAAGTGAGGCTTCTACACCACACCACGTGCCGGGAAGTCACGACGCCACAATCCAGTCCCGTCTAAACCGCTAAATGATCTTCAGTCAGTCCACCAAGTATTATGATGGCTACACACGGGCGAGTATCGTGTCCTCTTGTCTGTGAACAGTTTTGAAATTATGACCCACTAGCCAAACGGGTAGAGAAGAACTACATTACCCTTTATTTCATGATGGCCTGGTGTTCCGGGAACAGTCTACCATATAGGAACACTTGTTACATTCCTTACTGGGTCACGTGCTACCAGTACTGACGTTCGAGTGACAGAGTCAACTTGAACTGTGCCAACTTTCTGTGCTGATAGGCCCAGTTATACCCATCCTGATCCCATTAGAGACCACCATCTGGTTCCAGAACTTTGACATTGTTACATTGTGTTAAATGTTATGGTGGCTTTTTAGGACTGTTGTCTAGCACAGGCCTTACCAGTGAAGCTTGAAGGACAGGTCTTCAGAACTTCTACAGGGATGTTAGTCCGGAGTCATCACGTACCACCGCAACTTGGAGTCACCACATTGACGTGCTAGTCATTCCAATTGAGACTACACCTCGGCAGAGACATTCCACGCTACGTGTGCAGATGAGTGACCTCTTTAACCTTGTGGTATCGTACCCAGTGTACAGTGATGAGTGAGACGGCCTGAGACTAATCCAGATAGCCATTTCTTCTATCGCCTGGCGGTGGCCAGGATTCTCTCATGAACACTCCCCTTGTACATTATATCATATAGTCCAGGATTCTCTCATGAACATTCCTCTTGTACATTATATCATATAGTCATTATGTGTAGACACCAGAGTCGTGTCATCTGTTCTGGATGAGAGGTGAAAAAGGTATTGTCCAGCGGTTGATAGTGAGAGAGACAGGAATCCAAGGGCTGGTGGGGTCTGTAGACTGAGATTTATTGTATTCCCAGAGTGCATCTATCCCGTTATTAAGATGTAATAGTATGCTTCCCTCACCCCAAGAAATACTACGACAGTGACCAGCCTAGCGAATTTGATTCTTCATTAGTAGAGTGTGGATACTGTGCATGGACGCTCTTCCTAGGACATCACTGTCTGGGATCTTGTCTTACCATTTAATCTTCAATAGCTTCCTAATTCAGACTGTGGAAGTGGTTTAATTTCCTACCGTGTCGCTGATAAACAGTCCAGGTGTCACAAGCATATAGCAGTGGGGATAATACAACTGCTTTGTAGACTTTCAGCTTTGTGTGCAGGCTTATTCCATTTCTGTCCCATACATTCTTGTACAGTCTGCCAAAGGTCGCGCTGGTCTTGGAGATTCTTGCATTTACTTCATCATCAATTGTGGCAGTTTGTGGCACAGTTCTGCCAAGATAGGTCAATTTGTGCACACCACTTAGTCTATTCCAATTCACCTTGATATTCGGCACGGTGTGATTATTCCCTGGAGCTGGCTGGTACATAACTACAGTCTTCTCCAATTTGATATTGAGCCCAAAGTTGGCACAGGCTTATGAGAAAGTTGAAACATTATGTAGCATGTCTGCCTCTGAGTTGGCATATGGAGCGCAATCATCAGTAAACAGCAGCTCTCTGACGGTGTCTCTGTTAGTTTTGGTTTTAACTTTCAGCCTTCTAAGATTGAACAACTTTCCATCCAAGCGGTAGTCGATGTCTAGTCCAATGTCGTTGTTCTCGAAGGCATTCATCAGCATAGCTGAAAACATGAGGCTGAACAGTGTTGGTGCCAGGACACATCCTTGCTTAACTCCATTGGTGACGGGAAAGGGCTCAGACAGTTCAGCATTTCCCTGTACTCTTGCCTGAATACCATCATGAAATAGCCGCACTATCTGGACAAACTTTTGTGGACAGCCATATTTCGCCATAATCTTCCACAGTCCTTCTATGCTGACTGTAGAAAAAGCCTTGGCAAGGTCAATGAGAATGGAGAACATTTCGGAGTTCTGTTACTGACATTTCTCTTGCAGCTGCCTTGCAGCGAAAATCATGTCAACAGTTCCTTGTTCTTTTCTGAAGCCACATTGGCTCTCAGGAAGAAGACCTTGATCGAGATGGGCCGTGAGGCGATCGAGAAGAATTCTGGCGGGTATCATCCCTGCAATTGAAAGCAATGAGATGCCTCGGTGGTTGTCACAGGATTGGAGGTTTCCTTTACGTGTACGTTTGTAAAGGTGGACTATTGGCGCGTCCTTGAAATCTTGTGGTATGGTCTCGTTCATCCATATGTTTGTAAAGACTTGGCGAAGCTGCTCTATTATAACCGGCCCACCTGCCTTGTATATCTCTGCTGGGATGGAGTCAGGACCAGTCGCCTTACCGCTGGAAAGTTGCAGGATGACTTTGTTTACTTCCACAATGGTTGGCAGGTCATCAAGTGTATCATTAGTGGGAACTCGAGGAAGGCAGTTGATGGTTTCATCATCGAAGAAGGAAGTTGCATTTAAGAAATGCTCTGCCCAGCGTTGAAAGATTTCTTTCTTATCGGTGACCAATGTTCCCCCATCTGCAACGAAGACGGGAGCTATGCCTGGTGATGTAGGACCAAAGACCGTTTTCAGTAAGTCGTAGAAGTTTTTCATATCCTGTCTGTCAGCAAAGCCTTGAATTTCATCAGCTTTGTTGCTCAGCCAGGAGTCCCGCATGAGCCGAAGTTTCTGCTGCACTACTCTCCGAATGTTATTGAAAGCATCTGTTTTATGTTGACTTCGGGTCATTCAAATGTGCCTTGAGGAGAAGATGTTTCTCGGCCAGCAATTGGTTGATGTTGTCGGAATTTTCATCAAACCAGTCTTTATGCCTTCGGGGGTTGAGGGGGGGGGGGGGGGGCTGTTCCAGGGTGTCCATAGCAGTGTTGTAAATTATGTCCTTTAGGGCAGTGCTTCCCAAACGTTTCACTTTCGCGGACCGACATAAAATTTTCCTTTTGCACCAGTGACAAAAAAAACTTTTCTCCTTGTAATCAATATGCATTTTAATATAAATATAAGATTTAACGTAATTGTGGATGTTGTCCCGGTGCGCTAAATACTGCTCCATAATATTATTGGATGACGATGATTTATTTAATGGTGGTCCCATTTTCATGAGTAAACATTTTGTTGTAGGGATTTACAATCAAAAGATGTTTCAAATGTCAAAACTACATTTAGGTCTTCTTGTAAAGGCGTATATACTCGTATACACCGACAGTAATGAACACCAATATAAAATAAAAATAAAATATATCTTGGAAAGCGATACCAAATCCAGATTTTAAACAAGCTGAGTAAATTACAGTACGTTGTAATAAAAATGATTTAATGATCAACTGCTAACCAGTAACTATTTAATGGGAGGTGTGGGCCTGTTTATTATTTACAAGCTTATCAAATCGTGGCTCGATTGTAGACAGCGCTACCCTCACTCAAGAACAAATTTCCATACTGTTTCAGTATATTGCCTTAATAATGCTCATTGACGAAAAATAGATACTCTTCTTTCAAGTGGTCTTTGTATCGATATCTCACATACACCATCAGAATCGCTAGGTTGGCAACGTCCGTGCTTTCGTCCAGCTGTAATGAAAAATACTTTGCAGATGTATCTAACACCTTCACTCGCTCAGACTATGGCAAAACGCATTACAATCGTACAACGAAAATCACGTATGTTCTGCATCTTATGACAATCAGCAAATTATAATGTGCATCTTTCTAACTTTTCGTCACGTAGGAAACAAAAGAAACGCACGTCGTCAACAAAATTGAATCACCATAAACACGATGCGGATATCATGTTTTGAGAAAAGACAATCTTGTTTTTAAAAAAGTTCTAAACAATCCTCAAAGGAGAAAATATTTAACTTTTTTCTTACTTTTTTCAACTCACGTTATGGACCGGCAAAGAAGGGCTCGCGGACCGGCACCGATCCGCGGACCACCACTTTGGGAAGCACTGCTTTAGGGCTCTCCACTCTGTTTCAGCATTCTGTTTAGCTGTAGCATTGGGCTTGAGGCGGTCTTGAAGCATATTTTCAAATGATAACTGCATGTTTTTGCTGTTTAGGCCGGTGACATTTAGTTGTTGTTGCTTTTTTTCCTCGCATTTTTACCCCTTGAGGACGCCGTGGTGGTTTAATGTGTAGGTTTATTTTCGAGATAATGAGACGATGGTCTGTCCAACATTCGGCACCACACATGGATCTTGTCCCCCGAACGTCTTGTCTGTCACTCCTCCTAACGATGATGTAGTCAATGATGTGCCAGGGCTTCGAGAGAGGGTGCATCCACAATGTCCTATTTCTCGTGGGACGACAAAACATTGTGTTGATGATCAGGAGATCGTGTTCGCCACAGGTTTGAATGAGGAGGAGTCCATTGTTGTTACAATTTCCGAATCCGTACTTTCCAGTGATGCCACTCCAAGAGGCGGTGTCTTTGCCTACTCTGGCATTGAAGTCTCCAAGGAGTATAAGTTTGTCACATTTGGGAACAGATGTTAATATGTTTTGCAGGTCCTCATAGAACTTGTTTTTGACGTCATCTTCATTGGTCATGGCTGGTGCGTAGACACTCACTAAGGTTGCATGTTTCGTTCCTTTCAGCAGGGGTAACTAAACAGTCATAAGCCTGTCATTTTAGGCCTTCAAATTAAATCAAATCAAATCAACTTTATTAGGGTCACAAATTGGGCGCGCAGGCCCGTCTTACATTCGGCCCTTCCAATCACTCGTCTTTCGTTCATCAAGAGCATTATACATTTACATAGGAAGAAAAATAAACATTGTGAAATGAATGTTGTAAACATAAACAAGGCTAATTACAATGTTATGAAGCCCACCTCCCACCTATCCATACATCACCCCACCCACACAACACCCCCACCTACCCACACACGCGCGCACCAAGGGACACATACACACCCCCACCTACCGACACACACGCACACCAAGGGACACATACATACCCCACCAACCGACCCATCCCCCTCCGGCACATCCCCCACCCACACACACTGCCCTCACCTGATCCCCCAACCAAAACACACTCGCCACCCACAAACATTCCCCCATCAACCCACACATCCCACGCCCATCCACATCCTACCCCACACATCCTCTCCCCACCCACACCTCAAACCACCCATCCCTCAGCCACATCTCCATCGACAACATATTCCCCACCCACACACACAATCCCCCACCAACCCACACATCGCACATCCACTCACACATCCCCAAACCATACACACACATCCCCACCAACTGACATGTCCCTACCCCCCCCCCCCACACACACACACACATCTCCCTAACCACCCATACATCCCCAATCCACTCACACACACCCCACCACCCACACATACAACTTCCACCCACCCACACATGCTTTAACCTAATCCCCCACCACACAATCCCCCACCCGCACATCACATACACCCCCTACCACGCACTATTCCCAACCCACGCACCACACACACACATATCCCTCACCAACACATCCCCACTTACACACCACACACATATCCCCCACCCAGATACCACACAATATTCCCACCCACACCCACACAGATACCCTTACCCATCCACCCCACATACCCCCACTCACACACCACAAAAATCCCCCACCCACACACACATACCTCACCCACACAATATCACCAACCAACACACCACACACCTCTCCCCACCCACACACGCATTCCCTACCCGTCCACCAACACACACTCTCTCACGCATACATCCTCCACTACGCACCCACACCCACCCACTCCCAACCAAACATCTCTCGATCACAATACCCCTACCCCCACACACATCCTCCACCCACTCACACATCCCACCCCGACACATACAACTCCCTCACCCACCTACACATCCCTAAGCCACTCACACATCCCCACCCACACATTCCCCATCCACACACACACATCTCCCACCCACACTCCCCCACATACTTCCCCCAACCACCACAATCCCCTGCTCACCCACACATATACCCCACCCATACGCACATTCCCCACACCCATCACACACATCCCCCACACCACACACTATCCTCCACCCATACCACCACAAACATACCCTCCACCCGCACATCATTCACACATCCCCCACCAACACACCGCACACATATCTCAAACCCACACACCATACACTTCTCCCCACCCGCCCTTCCATCCCAAATCCACCCAACACAATCCCCTACCCACACAACCCCGCCTCCCACACATACTTCCTCAAACCATCCACACATCTCCACCCACATAAACACACATCCTCTGCATCCGTCCCATACACATATCCTCCACCCATACACACATCCCCCACACCCATTCCAACACCCCTACTTTCACCCCCACACATCCATCCACACATCCCACCAACACCCACAAATACCACTACCCACTAAAACCCACACACCTCAACCCATTCAAATGCATACCCCCACCCACACACCCCCCACCCACACATATCCTCACACTCACACACATCCTCCACATACACTCACACTTCCTCACATCTAGACACATACAAAATGTCTCACGTTATGTCTCTCTCTCTCTCTCTCTCTCTCTCTCTCTCTCTCTCTCTCTCTCTCTCTCTCTCTCTCTCTCTCTCACTCACACACACACACACACACACACACACACACACACACACACACACACATTCACTCTCATGCTCACACATTCACTCTTTCGCTCATTCATTCACTCTCACGCATTCACTCTCCCGCTCATTCACTCTCACGCTCACTCATTCACTCTCCCGCTCACTCATTCACTTTCCCGTTCACTCATTCACTCTCCCGCTCACTCATTCACTTTCCCGCTCACTCATTCACTCTCACGCTCACCGTTCTGTCTCTCATTCACACTCACTGACTCACTCCCTAAAACTACAGTAATGAACATGAGTTTATATTATGCATGATAAAATCAAATGGTATTTAACTGATAATATGACAGATGAGAATACACAAACATATGGATTCGCGTGTTACATAACATGCGTGTTACATGACATGCATCTGCTCAGCTCTCTCTCTCTCTCTCTCTCTCTCTCTCTCTCTCTCTCTCTCTCTCTCTCTCTCTCTCTATTCTTTCATATAAACACACTCACACGCATGTGCGCACTCACACACACACACTAACACATCAACTCTCCCACTGTCTCACTTTCTAACGAACAATCCTTCACACACACACACACACACACACACACACACACACACACACACACTCCCTCTCTCAATCACACTCTCTCACACATACACATACACATGAACGCATGCACATGAACGCATGCACGCACGCATACACTCCCTCACTCACTCTCACACATACACGTACGAATGCATGCACTGACACATTCCCCCACCATTTCTCGCTCAATCACTCTCTCCACACACACGCATGCACGTGCGCACACACGCATTCACTCTCTCCCTCTCACTGACACCCACTTTCTTTCTCTCTCTCTCTCTCTCTCTCTCTCTCTCTCTCTCTCTCTCTCTCTCTCCCACACGCACACACATATATAGTGAACAATTATAGTTAAACAATTATAATGAACAATTATACTGAACAATTATACCAGTAAATGAATTATGGTGGCATATAGTCGGTATGGATTAAGTATTGAAAGAGTTTTCGGTTAAATGTGTAGGGACTCATTGGAGTTTTCAGATCTGGAGGCAGATCATTCCATAAGTGAGCACCAGAATAGGCGAAACATGTTTTGTATAGGTCCAATCTAGGCTTTGAGAGATGTAACAAATTTAGGCGCTTGCTGTTCATTGCATTAGATTGAATCAGCGGCAGAAGATACTCTGGGGTATTTTGAGATATAATTTTATTCACTAATTTGGCTTTGTTGAAAAGGAAGCGCTTTTGTAGTGGTAGAAGTCTTAGATGACTGTACAAATTATTACTTTCAACGTGCTTTATGTCAGAAACCAGACGAATAGCGCGGTTTTGTAGAGAACATAGTCGTTTTAAATTAGATTTAGGGCAACCATCCCAAACTGTGGAACAGTAATCGAGATGTGATTGGATATAGCATGTATAGAATATTTTTCGTGTGCTTTCGTCCAGGAAGTGCTGAATTTTAGCAAGTTGGTAAACTTTTTGTGCTATTTTCTTGGTAAGAGCGTGAACATGAGAGCTCCAGTTCAAATGGCTGTCTATTAAAAGCCCTAGTGTTTTATGTTCAGTCACATTAACTATAGGTAACGTGCCCATGCGGAGTTCGAGCGGTGATCCAGTTATGGCTAGTGTCTGTAGTTTTTGTCTGGTCGTTATTAGCATGGATTTGGTTTTGTCGATGTTAATTTGCATACGGTTTTCATTGCTCCATCTAGTAAGATTATCAAGTTCCTTTTGTAAAGAATTCTCTAATTCACTACGGTTTTCTTGACTAGTATATATAGTACAGTCGTCTGCGAATAGATCACAAGTTGCATTGATATATAAAGGAAGATCATTAATATAAACTGCAAAAAGCAGCGGACCTAGTATTGAGCCCTGAGGCACACCAATATTAAGCTGTGTGGGTCTTGATAGACAGTTGTTGAAGGACACGACTTGTTGCCTGTCGGATAGAAATGACGTAATTATGTTCACCATGTTGGTGCTTGTCTTCATTTGCTTAAGTTTTCTAATTAAAATATCGTGATCTACCATATCAAAAGCCTTTTTAAAGTCTACAAACACCGCTCCACAAATTCTACCGTTGTTGATGTTTAAGTGCCAGTTATCGGTCATTTTTGTTAGAGCACTATGGCAAGAATATTTAGGTCGAAACCCAGATTGACTGTTAATTATTAGATCATTGTTAATTAAATGGTGTAACGTTATTTTATGAATGTGTTTTTCTAGTGGTTTTGATAGCGACGATAGTAAGGAAATAGGTCTATAATTACCCAAAACGCTATTATCGATTGAGCCATTTTTAATAAGTGGAAACACTTTAGCAATTTTAAATGCAGATGGAAAGTAGTTTTTGGCCAGGCACTGGTTATATATGAACGTTAAGGACTCGCTAATGACTGGTGCAGCACAACGAAGAATTCTATTACTGATACCATCTAGGCCGTGTGAGTTTGTTGATTTGAGGTTCAATTGATATTTATAAACGTCTGCAACAGACATTAAAGGAATCTCAGCGGGAATATTTCTGGCGCACTTCTCCTCACAGAATGATGCCAGTGAACTTAAATTACACGATGAGTCTGGTATTGAAGACTTTAGATTCTCTATTTCTGATTGAAAGAACCAACTGAATTCATCGCATGTTATAGAATGTGGTATTGCTGATTCTGTAGGGCGTTTCTTATTGGTTAGCAAGTTAATAGCCTTCCATATATTTGTACTGTTTGAATTATCTACAATCAAATTTTTAAAATGATCTTTTTTTATCCTACGAATTTCATATTTAACTTTATTCCTTAGTCTGCGGTAATTGATGAAGTCTTTATTTTTGTGTGCTGTATCTCGCTCTCTCATGATTTCCAGCACTTCTCTAGTGACCCATGGGGATTTATGTTGATTTTTGACTCGAACTTCTTTGATTGGCACGTGTTTATCGAACACATTGTAGACTGTCTTCGTCCAGAAAGCTAATGCATCGTCCGGGTCAGGAAGTTGGTAAACGTGATCAAGGGCTGCTTTTCTTAAGTCTTGCAAAAATAAATCTTGGTTGAATGCTTTAAAATTCCTAAATTTGATACTTACATGTTTATGTTTAAGAGGTTTGAACCGAATTCTTGACCATGTACAACATACCGGGTAGTGGTCACTAACTGTACAAACAGGAACAGAACATTCAATAATATTATCTGGACAAGTAACATATATATGATCAATTATAGTTGAGGATGTGTCAGTAACCCTTGTGGGACGGTTTATTAGTTGTTTGAAATTGTAAGAAAGAATGATATCGTCCCATGTCTGGTTGGATTTACTAATATCTATGTTGAAGTCACCTAGTATCATAACTTCTCTACCTGCTGTAAACACTCTATCCATCATTGTAGTGAAGCAGTCATACCAACTGTACCCAGCACAAGGATTCCTATATAGGTATCCAATGAGAAACGGCTGTTGGCTGGCTGGCTTCACCTCTAACCAAACACATTCTATCTCTACTGTCTCGAGATCACTTCTACGGGACCAGTTGAGATAATTGGAAATGTATACAGCAATACCTGTCTCTAATGTTTGATTTGCATCTTTCCGAGTTACTTTAAACCCCTTAAGTGAGATTTCGGAGTCGGTTATTTTGTCGTTAAGACGACTTTCTGTGATTCCAAACACATGGAACTGTTTGGACAGTATTACCGAGAGCTCAGGTAATTTGTTGAGCAGATGAAAGATGTTGAGATGGCCTATATATAGACCATTTTTTGCTGAGCCACTGATCGTGATTAGCGAACATTACAAACTAAAAGGAAGATGTCGCATGTGGTATACAAATTGCAGGGATTTTGAAACTTTATTTAGAAATAGTTAAGGCTGTTAGAGGGGGCAGGAAAATGTCTTTGCTGGAGTGATATCATGAATGCTTGGTGCAGGGCTGCAGGATTGTATCGCATTAGCTGCTGAAGTTGACGGTTCCACTCATAGGGTTGTAGATTACCGTCCAGCGAGGGATTGCTATGAGTGTCACTGGAAGTGCCTACATTGGAAGCAGGCATCGACGGTACAGCACCATTGTTTAACGGTGTCCCCTTTGACATCATAGAGGGAGACTGTTTTACGGGCAAGGTAGGAAACAAAGTATCATATTTAGCAACATTTGGATTGGAGCTTGGGTTGCTATTCACAACATTGTGTTCCTGGGGTACAGGCAAGGGTGGTGTGGGAAGAGAAGGAGTGTTTTCTGAACACAGTGAGATGGCTGTTGCCGGAGGTGAAGTTCGGTTTACTCCTGTAACTGGTGCTGGTTGTTGTGCACGTTCGGGATATTTTATGTTCTTCGCTAGGAAGCTACTTCCTAGTTTGGAACAATGTATTTGATCCCTGTATAGTTTTTTCTTAGGAGCTCCGGACGGTGACGTAAAGTAAGGGGTGTTATGTATGAAATTCATGCTATTATTTTTACAGAATTTATATAACGTTAGATTAGCAACATCGGCAGTACGACGCTGGAACCCGTAACATGGTGGAATGATGGATGAAATAAACACAGATGATTTCGGAAATCTATTGCGCAACAGCACCTCCAATGTAGCTAGTTGTGAGGTGCTGATGATTTTATTATCCATTATGTCATTAACACCAATATGGACTGTTGCTCTCCTAATTCGGTCGTTCACTTGGAATCGTCGCAGTGTAGCGGTCAGCCTGTCAATGTCAGCGCCTGGTACAGGGTAGATTGAAGTTGATTCGCTGTCAGAAGATGACATGCGATCACTATAGATTCCCTTCAGCAGGGAGTCTCCAATGACGACATGTGTTGCACTATGATCTATGGTTATTTCACGCTGCTGGCGTGTCCGCTTGGACTGTTGTTGCCACTGGTCACTGTCGTCTTTCTTGTGTTTTTGTTTATTATATCTTGCTTGCGTTGGTTGTTGATATCCAGTAGTGGTAACGACTGAGCTCTGTGATTCCAAGTCTGCTGCTGGAGAGTCTACACTTAAGGCCTGGAACCTGTTGCTGACATGCACATCGATGGGGTAGATAGATGGTGTGCGTTCTACAGGTTTAGTGGTGGTGTTGTTGCTTGTAGAAATTATCTGTATGTCATTATGCGACGAACATTCACTGGTAACACACGCATCTACAACACCATGGATACTTTCTGTTTGTGCACGCTTTAGTTTCAAGGCATGTATGGATGTTTTAAAAGTCTCCTTCTCTTCTTTTAGAATTCGGATTTCCTCTCGAAGAAGAATGTTTTCTTTTTTAAACTCCGCAATAATGTTAGTGGTGTTGTTGGTAATAAAATCTTTTAACCTCGTCTCCAAAGCCTGAATTAGATCACGACAACAATCATTGTGGCTCTGTGTTTCGGCCGAAGAAAACGTCTTTGAAGGTGATGTGTTAGTTTGATAAGATTGAGCTGGCGAATTGTGTTGTTTGTCCAGCTGGACATCAGTGTCTACTAGTTCACTAGATTGTTCACTAGACAACGTGATGGATGTTGGCGATGAAGATGATCGATTCAGTCGCTGAGCTGGCGTGCTAACTAACTTTTGTCCCGTCTTGTTTTTGTTTACATTTTCACATCGCTTTGACACAGTTGATGATCGTAAGTTGGAGGACATGTTGGCAATATAGGCAGCTCGACAAGGCAAGGAGTAAATAAAACTGCAGGCCTTTCTGTAGATCGTGCGTGGCGCTTATCTCTTGCTAGTCACACATAGTTAAGTCTCACGTTGTCGTGAATCAATAATTGGTAAAAATCAAAAATGGATGCTCTTACCCTCACGTGTCACAATGAAATCTTCATTTAACTAAATAAACAGTCACATAAACTTGACAGTTGAGAGTGTGTAAATTTCATTATCATTTATATATAACGAGGGGATTTAACTTAAGAAAAGTTATTTCAAGGGGCATAACTTTTAATAGCATTGCTATATATTTTATATATATAGATTGTTGCATTGTTTTCAAAGGTTTATAAACTCTTTGCCTACAGTTATTTACAGGCATATGCGTTATAATAAATAATGATATAATCTTTAAGGCATTTTCAAAGTTTTCATAAAAATAATGCATCTATTTAAATAGTGAAAATTTTCTACCTCGTCTTTTTATGTTTAAAGAAGTTATCTACAGTCATGTAGGTGATTAAAAACAGTTTTCATTAAAAATAATGGTTGGTGTGTGGAAGGACATTCGTAAGTTAATATTTTTTTGTTATATGAATTTAATGAGACGCTCCCCGCCAGGAGCTGGGCGAAGCCGCGCCGGGTCAGATAGATAGACAGACAGACAGACAGACAGATAGTCGGGAACGGGAGCTTATATGACTATTTATATGAATTAAATGAGATGCTCCCCACCAGAGGCTGGGTGAAAACGGGCCGGGTCAAACAGACAGACAGACAGACAGACAGACAGACAGACAGACAGACAGACAGACAGACAGACAGACAGACAGTCGGGAACGGGAACGGGAGCTTATATGACTACTTATATGAATTAAATGAGATGCTCCCCACCAGGAGCTGGGCGAAGCCGGGTCGGGTCAGACAGACAGACAGACAGACAGACAGACCAGACAGACAGACATACAGACAGATAGACAGACAGACAGACAGACAGACAACAGACAGACAGACAGACAGACAGACAGATCCCCGTCAGGGGCTGGGCGGAGCCGGGCCGGGTCAGCTAGTGGCCGAATGGATAAAAGAGCTATTTCTTAAATATCCGGTGTGCTGATGCCGGGGTAGGGGGTTCAACACTACACTGTTAAGTTGGACTAAAATGTTGAATTCTCGTCCTTGACTTAGGAACATAAATTGCCAGTACCTCTGAAGTCGGTCTGCTGCCACATCTCGCGCAGTTGTGTTTCGAACGCGGGTAAGCGGGATTACGAACCTCTTCCATAACACCTTCGCCACGGAGCCGGGCCGACTAACATCACTAAAATCACCACTCACAACTATTTCCACATTCACACCCAGTGTATCTACCAACACTCTAGTTCTATCATCACAACCCACAGCCACTTTAATATTCACCAGCACTGCACCCACCATTACAACAACTACCGGCGTCATCACCCTCAGTTACCGTCGCATTCTTTCTCACCCTGTCCACCACCACAACTATCATTATAACCACAACCCATGAATACCGCCACAACAAGCACTAACATCACTACCATCACAAACATCACTGCCAACACTAGCACCACTAACATCACTACCACCACTAACATCAGTAACATCACTAACATCACTACCATCACCAGCATAACTACCATCATTAACATCACTACATCACAAACATCACTACCATCACCAGCATAACTACCATCATTAACATCACTACATCACAAACAACACTAACATCACTACCATCACCAGCATAACTACCATCACTAACATCACTACCACCACTAACATCAGTAACATCACTAACATCACTACCATCACCAGCATAACTACCATCATTAACATCACTACATCACAAACATCACTAACATCACTACCATCACCATCATAACTACCATCACTAACATCACTACCACCACTAACATCACAAACATCACTAACATCAGTACCATCAACACCGACATTTAACTCCAGATTCCTCATCATTATGTCCACCGCTACAACACCACCGCCATCCACTCCCGCTGCTACCGCCATATTTATTATAATTATATCCACCGCCACAATAACCACTAACATCACCACCCACATATTTTTCCACTTTCACTTTCAACGTGTCCACTAACACTACAACCACTATCAGCAAAACCCTTGGCTATTATCACATCACCATCACTGCATCCACCGAGGTTTGACTTCACTGCGTTGGAGGTTGTCTTATACGGCTCAGTCTCTTTTCGCAGAAGAACCTCAAGATTCATCATCAGTATATCCAGCGCTACAACACAACCTTAATCAACACCCGAAGCTGTAGCCACATCCATTATCATTACATCCACCGTCACAATAACCACCACTATCACCATCCCAACAACCGATAGACGCCACCACACTCATCATTACTACACTAACCGTCACAACACCACAATCATCATCACGGCTACAGATACCCGAACCTCACCCTCCGCCTACCCGCAGCAAACAACACCAGCCGGCTGTCGTCATAATCTCAATTAAAGGTACAATATAATCTCAAAATAAATGTAAGTGAAAGTATTTATCAACATCACTTACGCCTTAAATGCTTCAAATGACAAGAAAATGCCAAGAAGGAGCCAACATTACTGCCTGCCATAAAGAAAGTTGCGTTCGAGAAAAAAAGAAACCCACGGATTAAGGGATCCAGATAAGGAAATCAATAAAAGCAAATGGAAGCTTTAGTCTGGAAAGTACAAAATGTAGGACGAAGAACAAGATTTATTTTCAGTTGTGACACAGACAGCGGAGTAAAGGATTATGAGATGTGGAAGCGATAGAATTAAACTATAGTGAGAGAGGGGTGGGGGATAGATAGAGAGAGACAAAGAGAGAAAGGGGGGGGGGGGAGGAGAGGGAAAGAAAGCAATATATATATATATATATATATATATATATATATATATATATATATATATATAGAGAGAGAGAGAGAGAGAGAGAGAGAGAGAGAGAGGGAGAGAGAGCGCTTCTGGGGTACCATTTAAAACAATAAATGTTGAAATTAGAAAGTGTATTACATTTTTTAACTTAAGGTTTACATTGGTAAAGTGATTACAATATTGATAAAGGAGGAAAGAGGCAAAGAAAAGGAGTGAGACTGGTTTGCAGAAGGATAAGCTGACAGACATGTGTCAGAAACATACGGAAAAATAACCGCAGACAGGCACTTAGAAAGGCAGATTAATATACGGAAATAACAAACAAATAGGCTGGCAGGTAGAAAGATAAAATAGATAGGCTGGCAGGTAGGAAGGTAAGTTGGCAGAAAGGCAGCAAGTAAGTAGATAGATGGTATGTGAAAACACATATTTTGATATACAAGGCTAGTAAGTAAGTAGGTAAATAGGCAGGTAGATAGGTAGGTGGAAACAAAGACTCCAGTAAACTTGGTAGGTAGCTCTGAATTCGGACTGGGTTCACCTGTTGGTGAGGGACCTTGGTAACAGGGAAATCTAATCCACAAGCATAAATCCGTCCAGTGCATTAGAAATTGAAGCACGTGTGTGAATTACGGTTGAGTTCAAAGCCAGTGATCGTTAAAACAAACAACTAAGTAGTAAGTAAGTAAGTAAGTAAGTAGCCAGGCAGATTGGTGGAAACACAAAACTCTGACATACAAGGTAAGTAAGTTAGTTAGTAGCCAGGCAGATTGGTGGGAACACAAAACTCTGACATACAAGGTAAGTAAGTTAGTTAGTAGCCAGGCAGATTGGTGGAAACACAAAACTCTGACATACAAGGTAAGTAAGTAAGTTAGTAGCCAGGCAGATTGGTGGAAACACACAACTCTGACATACAAGGTAAGTAAGTTAGTTAGTAGCCAGGCAGATTGGTGGAAACACAAAACTCTGACATACAAGGTAAGTAAGTTAGTTAGTAGCCAGGCAGATTGGTGGAAACACAAAACTCTGACATTCAAGGTATGTAAGTTAGTTAGTAGCCAGGTAGATTGGTGGAAACAAAATTCTCGGACATACAAGGTAAGTAAGTTAGTTAGTAGCCAGGCAGATTGGTGGAAACACAAAACTCTGACATACAAGGTAAGTAAGTTAGTTAGTAGCCAGGCAGATTGGTGGAAACACAAAACTCTGACATAAAAGGTAAGTAAGTAAGTAAGTAGGTAGGTAGGTTAAAGTTAGTTGCATATAATTTACAAAACGTCGCAGTCAACATCTGCATATCTTTTGCTGTTGTTATCTCTTGATAAGTTTACGTTCAGTAGTTTGCCATTGCTTTATGAACGGCCAGCGTTCATACTATTTCGTAAAAAACCAACACGAAGCGGTCTGTTGCCAAATCGCCCGCTGCTGTGTTTCGAACGTCGGTATGCGAGATTACGAATTGCGCCCGTAACATCTTCGCCACGGAGCCGGCATGTAGGTAGGTGAAAACAAAGACTAACATACAAGGGAGGCAAGTAAGTAGGTAAGTTAATAGGTAGGTAGATAGAAACCAAGACTAACATACAAGGGAGGCAAGTAAGTAGGTAAGTTAATAGGTAGGTAGATAGAAACAAAGACTAACGTACAAGGTACGAAAGTGAGTAAGTAAGTAGATAGATAGGGAGATAGGTAGGTAGGTAGGTAGAAACAAAGACTGACTTACAAGGTACGAAAGTGAGTAAGTAGGTAGGGAGATAGGTAGGTGGGTAGGTACGTGGAAACAAAGACTCTAACACACACAGTAGGTAAATATGTAAATACGTATGTATGTAGGTAGGTAGGTAGGTTGGTTGGTTGGTAGGTATTTAGGTAGATAGGAAGGTAGGTAGGTAGGTAGAGGGGTGGAAACAAAGACAAAGACTGTCATATAAGTTAAATAAGTAAGTATTTAGGCAGGTAGGTATGTAGGTAAGTAGTCATAAACAAAGCCTCTCACTTACAAGGTAAGTAAGTAATTAGGTAGGTAGGTACGTAGGTAGGTTGAAACAAAGCCTCTAACATACAAAATCCTGTGGAAACAAAGCCTCTAACATACAAGGTAAGTAAGTAAGTAGGTAGGTAGGCAGGTAGGTAGGTAGGTAGGTAGGTAGGTGAAAACAAAGTTTCTAACATACAGAATCCGGTGGAAACACAGCCTCTAGCATACAGAATCTTCTTGTTCTTCTGTTCTCCATTCCGACATTGACGTTATTTATTCCAAATAAAAAAAGCTCCATGCTTGCAGACATCCCTATACAGTCTTTGGTGGCAGGGAGTTGGCTGATGTCAATTACGTCCTCACCTAGTATTGTAAGCTGGGCATGGCTGCAGCGGGTTCCTGCCCGTGATCTACTGCTACACACAGACCCGAGGATTCGATCTGGAACCGCTGACCTAAATACTTCACTCTGACATGTCCTCATTGCAAAAAATAAATTGCCAGGGGTCGCTAAACTGAACGTAAACTTACCAAGAAATCACAAGCTGCCAAAAATGCTGGGGTTGATCGCTACTTCCCGAAAAGGATATGCAACTCACCTTTCCCCTGTATACCGCCTTTGTTTTTACTGCTGATATTAAGCATTTGGTCTGGCGTAAACATCTTTTACATAAAGAGATAACTATGTTTTGTTTTTGTTTTAAACTCTATATTAGACCTTTATTCTGGTTTATTTTGTTTGCTTGCGAGTGTGTTCGTCTGATCTGCAATATTCCCGTGTATTGATTCTGTTCTGACATAGGGTGGTTTTCTGAGTCTGTTGTAATTTTCAGCTCGTGCCAGTGGCTGTTGCCCATTTTTGTTACATATTTGATGTGACTCATCTCGGTAGATTCCCGAGGCTCCTGTTGTAACTCGCGTTGCTTGGTATTTCACAGTGTTTAAATTATAACCGTTGACTTTCCCACCCTGGATCATAAAGTAATGACCTACATGTATATCGTTATAACAGTGACTGGTGCTGACTAGATGTATTGGTGTTACCTTTCCTTTGGATTAAACTAGGCACGCCGAGAGACGGATCATGATGAATGGACAATATTTGGTATCTACAGTTAAGCCCCAGACTGTGCTATGGAGAAATTATTGTACATTTTATTGTAAGCACAATGTAACAGACTACCGTCTGTTACGCGACTACACGCGAGTGTGCCAGTTAGGGTTAACTATGAAGGAAATGCCATAGAGAACTAAAATTATGTTTGTGATTATTTATTTTGAATATAGCTACCACTTACTGCTGCACCTTGAAAACAGCTTCGAAATAGAATACTATATTTTTGAATTAAACCAGTGAACACGTTCTATATGACATCATCATCACTGTCAATATGACTTCCATTGTGCTGTTCATGTAAGATAAAAGGAAAAAAAAACATGTCTGATGGAGACAGATCCTAAGAAATGGAGTCTGTGGAAGAATCTCAATATTCAAGGCCTTGGCTGCTAGCAGCACAATACATACTTTGTTAGAAGGCGCGTTGTCTTGAAGAAAATGAACATTTTGAGAGCGTGCCTTCCATCGTTTTCTGTTCACAGCCTTGCTTTTAGTTTGGTAAGATCTGCACAGCACAGTATTAATCCTTTTGCTACGAGGCAGATGATCTTTAAATAGGACACCTTTGGCGTCTCAAAACACCCTCTTCACACCGACTCGACACGCTATCGAGAGCAAAACGCCTAATCGCTTCAAGCCGGACAAGTGTCAGAAAATGGCACGTGGCAAGAGTAATGCTAGAAGACATCCGAATTTCAAAATGAACAGCGTGGAAGCCGCCAACACAATCAAGAAGACACAAGAGGAAAATTAGACATATAGCTGCAGTAAAACACCAGAACGTGAAACAACCGCAAAGGTTATTCAAACTTCTACACCAAATGATGTTGCTCCCGTCGATCAACTGACGCCAGAGACTACAACTTTAACTGAAGACAGCAGCAGCCGTGAAGTTTTCAACAGCAACAGCCGTGAAGTGTTTAACAGTACCAAGATGAAGCAGCCCAATTTACTAGGGACGCCCACATAAGAGGAAACAACAACAACAATGGAGGACTTCACCGGCAAATTACTACTAAAAACAGACTGTCGGCGCTACCAACAGACAAGATAATCAAGCTGCTGGAAAACGAGCTGGGAAGAAACATCCTCCACCAGCTGCGCAAGACACCAGATGGAGTAGTGGTCTCCATCAACAAAACCCAAAGACCACAGCACTTATGCAGAAATTAGCACAAGGAGAGAAGGCCGACTTCAAGCTTCACCACGTGTGACATGCGAATGTCTCACGCCCGTCTTCATTTAAGGAATAGCGAACGCACCATATACAAGGGCAAATAAAGATAGACCATAGTGTTATAACTGGAAAGACAGACGGCAAGCAGTTTCCTTAAGTTTTCAAAACTTAAACCCCAGGAAGAAAATGTAGAGTGATGCAGAGTGAACAAAAGACTTTCGCTGTTCCCCAAAACATAATCTGGTACCTGTGACCTGTCAACTGAAAGACCTACATCGGAGAAAATAGTACCACGGCGCGTGTTGTGATTTCATTAGCAGAGAATTGCATAGGTCAGAGAGCACGGTTGATTTTCATTACAGGTAAAAACTCTGTGCCCGCAACAAAGACAGGAAGGATAACAGTATTGTTATCGGTAAAATTGGACGGTAATTGGATGGATGTTGGGAGAATTAGTCATTGTCACGTCGAAGGAAATTATTATGGAGAGGATTGGTGGAGACAAAGATTGTGGTGTGAGAAGAGATAAATAACATTACAGCGGCAACTTAAGCGCCAGTTGTTACCATGTGAGACAGAAAGCAGACGTGTTTCATTTTGTGTGGATATAATACGTGTCCTTGGGCGGAAGGTAATCAATAATTAATATGCCTCTGTAATTGGAACAGATAGATGTCTTCTATAGAGAGTACTTGTTCTTTGTGATAAGGAATGTATATATATATATATATATATATATATATATATATATATATATATATATATATATATATATATATATATATATATATATAGAGAGAGAGAGAGAGAGAGAGAGAGAGAGAGAGAGAGAGACAGGCTCAGAAGATAGAGAAGATTTTCTTGATTTAGAGAAGAATTCTTAATGAATCTTTTGATGCGTTAGTCATGTATTTGATGAGTGATACACTTTCTCATTTCACTATTTCTCAGAGTCTTCTGGGACGATCTATACTTTATAACAAAACTACCATGATCCTTTCTCAGAGATAGTCATTATATTCTATGTCTGGAAAATTATGTTCTAAAGTGTATTGCATGTTCTGACTCTATATGATTTGTGTTAAAATAATTCATATGTTTTATTTGTGAATGATACTTTTCTAAAACCTACCCTGTAAGATTTTAGATGTGTATTGAGAATATGGGAATATGGGAAAAGATGAAGGGTTAGGCGGGTATTTTCCCGGAAGTAGGAAAGCATTGACAAGGCAGTGGGCTCATATCGTTCTACGGACAAGAGAAGGACTAGCCTGCAGAACGCCTGAAGGAAGAGGACATGTCGTGCCAGTAGGTGAGGTGGACACCTCCAACTGAGATTATAGAAAAACATCAGGCACACAGGATAGCAAGGCTGGACTACCCTGAGCTAAGGAAAGGATCCCTTCTCCCTTTGCTTATATTTTCCCCCTAACCCAGCTCTCAGGTGAGATAGCTATATGGTTTTTGGTCCTATTTCTCAAGGGTGGTGGTTATGCTGATTACAAAAACTGGGCAGAGACCTGTATGCTGATGGTGGTTAATCCTGAGGAGCAGCATCATTTTACCTCAACTGCTTCTCCTATGCCACAACCCTACAGCCCAGGAATGAACAGCTAAGTACCTGTCAGTACAGTCTGTGTTGTCCGGGATTATAGAACCTAGATACCCGCTGTAACATCATCCCACGTAGGACCTACCCGAGAGCACTTACTTCTTTAAACGCAAGATCTCAAGAACATCACCTTGGTATAGTTCAGGGTGCCTCAGGAACATTTAGCGTAACCTTAAGGGGACATTCTGAACAATATATATATATACATAGATGCTATGCAGTGAACTGTGACATACATTTGGTTTAGTGCCATTAATGACTCAAACACGGTGTACCAGAACATTAGTTAGAGTTGGAACTTTAATTCCTTAACTGTGCTGATGATTTGTTTACTACCTCATTGATGGTATTGTTCTAATGTATGTATCTGACATCATATACCACGCTAACACTCACACACAACACAGGAGCACACCACTATATTACCTCATTATAGTGTTTTGATGATGCACTTGGTGTTTTGTGTTTTACTTGGCGTTGTGTAATATTAATTAGAATATATTAGTTACTACAATAAGAGTGGAGCCAAGTGTGGCCGGAAAAATACAAGTATCTCAGATTTTCCCGGGGGAAAATTTCCCTTATCGGAGTACTGTGAACATCCGGGGCTCCACTGGCCCTCTGTGAAGAAACTTCAACTATTAATCACAATCCACCCCTAGGGATTCTTAACGAGCCATTTTCAAGTTTCTCTAACAGTTGGCTATTAGAATTTGGGGATCCCATCCTCATTTCTTTTTAACTTACCACACCACGGCATCTTATTGGAAGCCACCCGACACAGCATGATGAAACGATGGGTCATTAAAAGAGTCAAGACCCATCTCACCAACGACCAGATCAGGGAGATGCTGACAAGGGAGAACAAGAAACTCAAGATCACCAGTGCGGAGAGGATTATCGGAAAGAACAACATCTTCTCCACAGTCGTCATAGTAACATCGGAGGACCGAGTGATCCCTCAATTCATCAGATGGGACAGGAGAGACGAAGTTCCAGAGCACTACATACCAAGATTGTTGCAGTGCTCTAAGTGCCAGAAGTTTTGGCACACCCGTGCCACCTGCAAGAGTGAGGTGGAGGTATGTAGATACTGCTCTTGACCTCATCCATACAGTCAGTGCCAACAAGCAAAGATCGACAAGGACTTCAGGAGGCCTAACACTAACAGGAAATGCGCCATCTGCCTCGGCAACCACGGCGCCAGGTACCTCGGCTGCCCCTGCCACCAAGACAGCAAGGAAGCTATGAAGATCGCCATCAAAACTAACCTACCCTATAAAGAGGCTAGGAGGCAAGTACGAGGCCACCAATCGACTCACAAAAAGCGACAAAGCGCAACTGGTAGGCCAACTAACGGACCTGCGATCAAAGCTCAACAAAATGGAGGAAGAAAAAGAAAAGACGCAAGAGACCTAGATAACAGCCACTCAGCGCATCCTGGACGAAACGAAGCAAGTTCAGCAGAAAATAGAGCAGGATGTCGCTCGAATGGCTGCTATAAAGGTGGAGACAGAAGAACGGCTATCAAGCATGGAAGAAGAAAAAGACAAGACACAAGAAGCACGGATAACGGCCGTTCAGCGCATCCTGGACGAAATGAAGCAAGTTCAAAAGAAGATTTAGCAGGGTGTCGCGCGAATGACTGCTATAAAAGCTGAGACTGAAGAACAGCTATAAAAATACAAGATGTGAAAGAAAGGACAGAAGATACTCTACAAGAAATATTACCACAGAACAAGACCCAGACAGCCACACCCGAACCAGAAGATGCAAGAGCACAGACAGAAGAAGAAGCAACAAAGGAAGTACGATATCACTCCCAACCAAGATCGAACTGGCGAACCGCCCACAACACACGAAATCAAGGAAGACCAAGACGACGCCCAAACGATCACAATTACTGGAGCATAGAGAACGAGAGGTAAAGCCCCCTGAAGGAAACAGCACATATGACGGAGTGGGTACACAACAACTGCAAGCCTAAACAAGTGAGCGACTCTGTCCAGACATGAAAAACCTCATCAAGATAGTAACGAACGCAATCAACCCATCAGAAGCCGGGAAGCTTACAACAAGCAGCCCAAAGTACGAAAGACAAACTACAAGCTACACCATAAACACCCCTACATAGTCAAGTCGAAAACTCGAAGGCTGAAAGGGGGTACTTGTACCAAAAATTGGATTGGATTTGTCTCAAAACAATGACCATCACGTTTCATGCCGATTTCTGTGTATCTCGACAAGTGTTGGGGAGACTGGGAGTTTTCTATGGCCGGAGATTTTGTACTAAGGGTAATAATGGTGAACACAGGTCTACTGAAACCATGGGCGTGAAAATGTTTTCTAAGTGCCAACTTTAAGACCAACTGTCTGCAGCAATTTAACACCTTTGGCGTCCGATAACATTGACAATCACTTTTTATGCAGATTTCTGTGCTCGTGTCTCGACAAGTGTTGGGGACACATGGGGTTTTCCGTTACTTGCTGCATATTTTGCATTAAAGGTAATAATAGTGACCTCTAAACAACTAACACAATAGGCATACAAATATTTTCTGGCTGGGAATTTGTGAGCAACTGTCGACAGCAAGTTTACTTTGTTTGCTTCGTTTCATGTGTCATCAGACAATTCACGACACTCAAGGAGCACATTTTCCTCATTTCAAGTCTGCTGTATGATATTATATTATCTATCCTTTCACACAGTTTTATTGCATTAGCTATCTCCGCAATTGCCATTTTTCGATCTTGATCAATAATCTTCTCCACTCTATCTGCATTTCCGGTGTTTGCACTCTGAAAACGATTTCCCGGATCATGACAGATCAACAACATGTACGGGGCCACACTTAACCTGTCTACACCAGTAGTTTGTTATCAATGCAAGCGAAGAGTGGAAACAATTATTTGGTTCCATTTCTATATATTTCTGCAGGTGTTCTTTTTTGCAAGAACATCAGGAATGTTATCACAGCCCTATTGACGATGGGATTAAAATGAAAAGACCTTAAATGACACGGAAAGGAGATGTAGAGATAGAAATGAAAGGTGTAGGAAGGGCAAGGACAGCTGCATGGGATAGCCAGGGATAGGAGGGTTTGAACTGAGTTGTACAGGGCCTTTACCTTAATAGGGGATAAGAAGAAGAAGAAGAAGAAGAAGAAGAAGAAGAAGAAGAAGAAGAAGAAGAAGAAGAAGAAGAAGAAGAAGATAAAGAAGAAGAAGAAGAAGAAGAACAAGAAGAAGAACAAGAACAAGAAGAAGAACAAGAAGAAGAAAAGGACGAAAAATGCACGAGTCACGGAAATATCAAAATTCCATTGGGGAAAGGGGAAAACAATAACCCGCAGATTAGAATCTCTAGATAAGGAAATCAATTTTAAAAATGTAAACGGCTGGCCGGGAATGCATTTTTATTTCACCAGTGATACACAGACTTGTCTCTAAGCGATATCAAGAACTAGTGCGGATTAAATGTGCCCCAAGAGCTACTAAACTATGTGTCCCCACCTCCATTCAACTCCCACCCATATAAACAAAGCAGGTTATACTTGGTAAATAGCATTGTTAAAAGTCCCTAGGTCCATAAACTCAGACCAAAGAAGATTAGATGAGATTCTGATTCTAAACACAGTCCGTGAATATATATATATATATATATATATATATATATATATATATATATATATATATATGTGTGTGTGTGTGTGTGTGTGTGTGTGTGTGTGTGTGTGTGTGTGTGTGTGTTCGTTCTTCTAAAAGTGCATCAATGTCCTTTGCAGGTCGTTGTGATCAACCTCTGGGTCATTTGTTTTGACACATTTACGTTCAGTAGTTTGCCATTGCTTACTGGATGATGAGTCGACATTGAAGTCCGACTGACTGGTGGGTAAAGGAATTTTAATCTCGGCCACGCTGACCTCTGACTTATTCATTATAATTATTAGTGCTATTACTATTATTTCCTGGTGCACTACACACGTGATCGCGTGTAGTGTTAATCCACTTCTGATTAACGGTGGTGACGACGGTAAACGTGGTAGTTGGACATAGTCACTTATCGTTTTTTTTTTTTGGGGGGGGGGGATGGTTAGTATTGACTGGCACCTTGCCACCTTGACATGCGATAGTTTGCAAAATGGAGTTATACCTCATCATAGACTGAATTAAGAGACCACATGTTTCCCATGCAGCGTGATTCATCTCACGGCTTGCCTAGTTTACTCAGGAGGAAAGGTAACACCAATACGTCTCGAACAAGACAAGCTAATATGTTCTGGTCTCCATTCAATAAAATAAACAGCGTTGCGGGACCTCTAGAATCTTGTGAGTTACCATTGTGAATTATTCTTCTGAGTTATCCTTATGAGTTATCCTTCTCAGTTATCCTTCTCAGTTATCCTTCACAGTCATCCGTCTAAATTACTTAACGGTGTCTTACAGGCCTTACTGGAAAGTCGTATGTTTCACCCCCACTTCCATCCCCTTTTTGTGCACTGTACACTTCATCTCCATTATAACAATGCCCATCTGGAGTAGCGATGTTGTTATTAGACCCCCTCAACCAAGATCGGGCATAAACAAATCTCTTATACATGACCAAACGTGTAAACGTTCGTTGCCTGGAGCGACAATAATGGACAGCCTGGCCACCACAAAATTATGCATCAGGAATTGCTCGTTTGACATTTATAACATCACTCTCTGTCACGCTTGTGGATTTCGTGCCGCCAAGCATTTCTTTCCGCGCATTTCTTCTCCATCGTTCATGTGATTACTTTCCTGAGCAAGCACGGAATATGTGCATGAGAGGAGACAAATTTACCAGATAAGCCTGGAGAAAACTGGCATTCAAGCTAGAGTTGCGTTTGATGATGCCGATCATTTTCATATGCCCAGTTGACGTTTTAAAAGTGATAATTAGAATTCTCTCTGGTCTACCATATCTCAAAGCGTTTCGAAATAGCTGTTACAGTGTGACAAGTATAATAGAAGTTAACAATTATATACATGGCGGTAAGACTGCGATATTTCTGATGTTGCAAATTGATGGAGTTGTTAACAATAACATACATCGCTGTAAGACTATCATTTTAAATGTTGTAATGCGTTCGAGTTGTTAACAATTGTATACATCGCTGGAAGATTGTTACATTTTTAATGTTGTAAAGTGTTCGAGTCGTTAACAATTATAATGATCACTGTAATATTGTGACATTTGTAATGCTACAAAGTGTCTGGGTGGTTAAAAATGGCTAGCTTTGCTTTAAGGGAATCATCTGCAAGTTATAGAGTATGTTTACGATGTTCATGCATCTATGTGACATTGAAATTGAGATGATGGATAATGTAAACGGATCAATACCTTTCGTTAACTGCACCTTTATCTGAAGACACAAATTAACAACCCCACCCATCGAAAAAAACAAAAACCCAGTCGATAGCTCAAGTATACATAAAACACACACACACACACACACACATTTGTCACAGAAAAATAGACTGGTAGAGAATTAGAGAGAGAGCGGGTGAGTGAGTGAGTGAGTGAGTGAGTGAGTTAGTGAGTGAGTGAGAGAGTGAGCGTGAAAAAGAGAGAGCGAAAAAGAAGAAGAGGAAGAAGAAGAAGAAGAAGAAGAAGAAGAAGAAGAAGAAGAAGAAGAAGAAGAAGAAGAAGAAGAAGATTGGGTGTATAAATGGGAGAGTTTGTAATTATGTTGGTTTTCATAAAAAGGTATGAGTGCAAGCCGTTCTAAAAGCAATGGCAAACTATTAAACGCAAGCTTGCCAAGAAATTACAAACAGCCGAAAAATGCTGGGGTTGACTGCGACGTTCTGTTAAGGATATGCAACTAACTAACTATAGTATGTCCAACACCTCTCGAGGTGCGTCAAAGGGTCGTTTACTTAGAATTGCATACTATGTTAAGTTGGGCGGAACACTAAGCCCAGGTCATTTTAAGAAATCCGTCTCGATGGGGATTCCATCACATGACCACAAGCCTTTCTTGCAGGAAAAAAACAAACAAACATAAAGGACGTTTTTACAAGCTGTAGGCGCATTGTCCATATGGTGCTCGACCATGTTGTTATAGTGAGTATCACACCGGCTGCTTTTACTTCCAAAAACATTTCCTTGTTCCCATTTTAGGCTGGATCGATTTTTTTTAAAAATTCGAATACACCCCGTTGCCTATTGAAACGTGAACACTTGCTGCTGCCGTCGTTCTAGTAGTTAGTAAATTATGAAACACCGGGATTTTTTTTTTTTTTTTTTTGCGCTCGCTCGCTTTGAACTCAAGTGTAGTCCATACACACTACTGCTAGTAGTGCTGGACTGAATGTTGCATGTTGATTGGTTTTCCCTGTTAACAGTGCCCCTCGCCATCAGTCGAACTCACTCCGATTACAGCAGTACTTGTAATTTACGTCCCCAAGTCAAGGACGATAGGTCAACATTTTAGTCCAACTGTCAATTCTTATCCATTCGGCCATGCTGACCATGCAAACACCGAGATATAAAGACCATGCTGAAGTAGGAAGGCACGAGAAAAACAGTACATATATCTAAGCTTCGATAATTTTCCTATTGATTATTTGGTTGTTTCGGGATTTGAAATTTAAATATTGAGCACAACCCACTACTGGCAACGCTGATTGTATTCTGGTATGAAGCTAAGGCCTATCCACGTCAATATGGAAGCACTATACTCGAGTTTCGCTTGAGCATAGCCTACGATGGGTAACGTTGTAATATTCTGTTATGATAATTTGGCGTGTCCAGCGTGTCCAGCGTGGTTACACACCCGCTTCACACGCCAGTGATCCGGGGCTTGTTTCCGGATCCAGTCAGGGATATGCACTACTGACGAGCTCAAACGAGAGCGAAACTCGAGTATAGTGCTTCCATATTGACGTGGATAGGCCTTAGGTTCATACCAGAATACAATCAGCGTTGCCAGTAGTGGGTTGTGCTCAATATTTAAATTTTCCTATTGTTTTTTTTTTTTCAGGGTCAGATATGTCGCTGCATTACGCGTCCCCCCCCCCCCCCCCCCCCAATCCGGCTTCATAGGCTGGCGTTGTCTATACATATGCAATTAAAAACTCATAGACCGAGCTTTCGTAAACATTAAAAACACGACACTGATTCTCACTCATATATGACAATGATGCTAAATGTGAGCAAAATCGACGTTTTGAAGGAATGCATTGGCATGTTAGTTGTCTCCACGCACACTTCTTTTATGTTGTCTCCATAATCTCGTTATCTATCCTTCCGTTACATCGTATGTATGTCAGACCATGTGTAGTTATTATCTTATTGCTATAATGGCTTCACAGCTGGGCACGCTTTTCTTCTCATTGCGTATGCCGATCCAGCCGTCAAGGACACATTAAGAATTACAGCAAACGCCCAGGGACACATCATTATACTTTCTATCAAACTTAAATAGATTACATTAATTTCACATGGCAAAATTGATCCAAAAATGCATTCTTTTCCGATTTCTCCTGAGATTCATAATTGTGGCTGGAATTATTTGGGAAGTGCATTGGTGTTTGTATAGCTTTTGATTGAATGTATGTTTCTATTGAAAGCAGTCGGCAGGTTTCGCTGTTATGATTTCCTTTACCGTTTTCCTCGTTAGTCGTCATCAACGACCTAGAGGTTAGTGAATCGCAGCTTCACAATTTACCGACAAAGTGAGTCAATTACTTGAAATCAACTCTGGCGGTTTGGAATCAGGTTGCTTTTCGCTGATTTCAGGGGTGGAATGTTTAGAAAGTAATGGCAAACCAATGACAGTAGAAAGCAAATACCTGGTAAATCACAAACAACCAATAAATGGTCTACAAGGTGTGGACTGCGCCTGGCCCATCAGCCAGCAGGGTTGTAGGATCGGCTAGCCTGTCCCAAGAGGGGTGAAAAGTGAAAATCAATGTAGCCTGGTAGCCTGTCGATGACCCACAGACTACACAAGTCAACCCCACCTCCCCGTGATGTAGACCGGGAAACCATGACCGGGAGGTCTGGCTCGCCAGGGGGAACGGATCCCTCTTGGTCAGATTTTATCGTCATAAACCTGCGACTGGCCTAGCATGTCAGCAGGGGATTTTTTCCTGCTCGAAGAAATAATAATAAGCGTATTCGGACATCTCGACACCGCAAGGTACAGGAGGAACAAGATGAGATGAGATGAGATGAGAACTAATAAGCTCTGGGGGTTGAATGCAGCGCCATGTGCAGGACATGAACCTATCTTTTTTACTCTTTAATTGGTACTTTCATGTCCTATTTTGTACAGGACGTGGCAGCAACCCAAGCTTTTACATGCTGTTTATGATCTTGTAGGCAATTTTACGTTCAGTAGCTTCGCAGTCTGAATGTTTGTAGTTTGTATAAACTAAAACAAACTACGAACATTTGCTAATTGGTGCCTGCGCAAAATATAAGGAAAATTGCTTTGACAAAATCACCAATGTGGAGCTCACGGGGAGTGCTAGACAAATACTAATGAATCAATAGGTGAAGAAAAGACGTTGGCGCTGTAAAGGCAGTATAACTAGAAAAGACGTAATCTGGAACCCACAGGGAAAACAAAAAATTAAAATAGAGGAAGACCTAAAAGCTCACGGAGAAGAGAAGTAGAAATGGGAATGAACAATATGGGATAGCTAGAGACAGGTGGTTTGATCTTGGAGTGAGTAAATTGAGGACCTGTGATCCAGTGGAAGATATAGGGCACAAGGAGAAGAAGCTTTGCGAGTCTGTCACAAAAGCAAATGTCGTTCTATATCACACTCCAGTCATCATAACGCCGCCCTTAAGGTCTTCACCTCTTTTCAAATGCTGAAAGTCGTGATATCTTACGCAAGACTCTTTTTCTTCTACGCAGCGTCTCTTAAACTTTGCAATGAACCCCCAACCCCATTTCCCTCTTACCACGAATAAAGTATAATTGTGTTTTGTGTGTGTGCAGAAATAGACACTTTATTTGAAATGAACGAAAACAGAAGAAATATAACAGCTATCTAATTAGAAATAGAGGGCGACTTAGAAATTATGAATATTAACTCATCCCCGAAACAAGAGCACATGTAGAAGATTTTCCTCTTCTCCCTTCTTCTTGTGTCCTCCAGTGGAGTGTACGCATCGAAAACAACTCCAGCCAAGCCATCTGTAGACTTGATAGGATACAGGAAAACAATATTCATAGATTTCAAATGCGAGAAAAATATTGTGAAATATAAAAGAAACCACAAGAGAAATAGTATGTCTATGTCATGAAAGCAAGCGTATGAAGATACGAATACAGAAGGAAGCCATCATTAATCATATACATTGTAATTTGATGTATACATTCAAAATGGAAAATGACTTCCGTGCTTGTATAAGGTTTCACAGGGACAAGGACGGCCCTCGGGCAATGCTGGCATATTATGTACTCATGTGTAATGTTTCAGAAAATTTGATCTGTTTTTCTGGACGTTGGTCGAAGGTAATTTAAGGTAATCAACATATTTTCTGACATGTATGTGACATCACTGAGATAACATTATTGACCAATGTTTGCGTTTCTTGTCCTTGTTCTTATTCTACTTGTTGTTGTTGTTCTCCATCTCCTTTTCCTTCCCCCTCCCCTCTCCCTTCTCCCTCCTCCCACTCTCCCTCCTCCCCTCCCCCTCCCCTCCTCTCCTCTCCTCCTCCCGCTCCCTCTCCCGCTTCTTCTTCTTCTTCTTCTTCTTCTTCTTCTTCTTCTTCTTCTTCTTCTTCTTCTTCTTCTTCTTCTTCATGATTCGTACAACTACAGACGTCTACATGAGGAAATCCAAAGAAAGCAGCAGTCAACTTGAGCTTGTTGACATCTCCATTACTTTCCCCCACTTTAGCTGGTGTAGGCTAAGATAGTTCTCCCTGTTCTGTAAATGTTGGACACTCCTGTAAGAAATGTTTAGCTATCATTTTTCTTACGTTCTGCAGCTAAATTCGTTATGTCTCATATCTTTAGTTAAATGGACGTGTGGTACTGTTGTGGCCTGTGCGGTATCTGAAACATGTATATTTGTTTTACGGTCGAGCTGGTAATGTTCATCCTCTTTCTGGTGGCCTGGATGCTCTGATTCCCACTTGGTGCTATAATTGCTTCTGATAAATCTCTTGGCCTCAAAATAGGTAATAACTATATCAGGTCGGTATATCTATATGTGTATCAGGTATCGGTGTATATCTATATATCTAATGTCTATATCAGGTCTTCCACTTTCCTTTGCCAATTTTCTTCATTTACAGGTATAATTGCAATGTTAGACGATCCACTGTATTACGAGCACAACCCTTTTACATTTCTGGCATAGTTCATGTAGTGCTGATGATCGGCGTGGCTGATAGGTCTAACGTTCCTCATTATATTTCCGCGCATACTGTTAAATCCTCATCTTCCTAGGAAGTAGTATACCTCACCAAGTCCTTGTTTCATTCCTTGTGTTTGTTCAAATGTCCGCTGCCCGTGTTAAGCCTTTCAACGCCAGGTTTGTAACATTCTGGACACAGTCTTATTACCTCACGATTCAGTTCCGTTACCTCACAATTCTGTCTCATTCCCTCACTATTCAGTCTTATTAACCCAAGATTCGATCTCATTGCCACACGATTCGGTGCAATTACCTCGTGATTCAGTCTCATTACCTCACCATGCAGTCTAATTATCTCGCGATTCAATTGCATTGCCTCACGATTCAGTCTCATTACTTCACGGTTCAACATCATTCAATCTAAATGTCCGCATACTCTGTTAAGCCTTACAGGGCCAAGTTTGAAACTGTCTGGACAAAAATCAAAGATTAGGGTGATTAGACCAACTATTCTAATTTTTATAAAACCCAGTCTTCCATACCTAAATCCAAATCAGTCAAGAATCGAACTTCGCACCTCTAAGTCATTCCGGCGACTGTTTCTTCCCTAGCTATAATTACAGTGCGGGTAGATAGTTGCCGCTACCTTGGATGGAATCTGTCTAGAAGATGCAAACCTTATAAACATGCTTTGAAGTGCAAAACTCGGTGTGACGCGTTTCCCTCGAAAGAGGGATGAAGAAGAAGAAGCAAAAGAACTGTTGCAATGTTTCTGGACAAATCTGTTTATCAGTAGCAGTCGTGATCAGATGTCTTCTCAGCTGTTAAAGAATCGTTGTACGACCCCCAAACATGGCAGTACCAGACATGTTCACACGTCTTTCAGCTGTCAACTGATTCAATGCCAAAAGATACTAAGTCACCCAATGTTACCTCCTATTTGGACAGAAGACGATATATCGCCATATTAGGGTAATCGCGTTATTTGCTTCGTTTCGTGTATATTCCCCAATTTTAATGCTCAGTGAACGGAAATGTACATTATAATACTTGTTCATTTGATTGTTCCCCATGTATGGTCCAAACCCACTTTTTGTTTGGCACTGAATCAATTAACGAATCATTGTACAATCCCCACAAACAGATCATCTTCTTCATTTAGTTCACACGGAATCAGCTCATATCTGCGATTTTATTGCCTGTAAAGGCAACACTGTCGTTTGCAGATCCCGCTGGGTCAGACTGCAAATTAAGAACGAGAGAGCGAATCCATTAACTTGAAGAGCGTCAATAGTTGGAAAACTCGCGATTTCTGAAGACTGTCTACAAACGACTGCTAGTTCAAGATGCAATAACAAATGACACAACATATTTAAGGATGCTTCATTCTGGATCTCAGTGTGATGGCAGCGGAGAGGAACGTATGAGGGAGCAAATCCGACAAGTTTGCAACTAGTGTCTTAGTGGAAGGCGTCATAGTGTAACGGTTAGGTTATTACGCTGACATTGGCCTTAACACGATTAGACAGGGGTTCATCCCCAGCTCGTGTCGTTCGCTACCGGAGGGGAAGGTGGCCACCTATTCTTCCGTGCACACATGTCAACAAAAATGTGACGGTACTAGCTATTCACATACCCACTACAGATTCTTGCTACTGGACTTGTTTTGCCTTCGTGTGGTGTTGTTTGTTAAATTATTTTTGTTGTTGTTACTGGAACTATCAGATATTTACGGAATGAATTATCAACAAACCAGTAAGTTGTAGTAGACCACGATCCCGAGTAACAAAATGGAAGTTGCCGCTAAAGCCTTCCTTCGTCAGCAAGCATACACGCACGCACACGCACAAACGCGCGCGCGCGCGCACACACACACACACACAAAGCGGACACAACTGCATGGAAACAAATACATGAAAAGAAAACTACTTGAAAAAAACAACATGAAAATGAAAATATAAATATAAAAGTTACTTTAGATTTACCAAAGAAAACGGAGCATCAAGGGTTTGTCCGGAATGCTATGATGTAGACTCTGAGGAACCAAGTAGCCATTCTAAGCGGATACCACAACTACTCTCTCTCTCTCTCTCTCTCTCTCTCTCTCCCTCTCTCTCTCTCTCTCTCTCTCTCTCTCTCTCTCCCTCCCCTCTCTCTCTCTCTCTCTCTCTCTCTCTCTCTCTCTCTCTCTCTCTCTCTTTGTTATAGTCCATGCCGTATGGCGTTGGTCATAATTTTTGTCTACAGCCCTCTCTCTCTCGCTCGTGTATTGCTAATCATTTCTGATACATATGTTCATCCATGCCATGATACCAAACTGTCCAGCACCTTATCTCTCTGTCCCCTTCTTACTCTCTTTCCTGCCAACTTGTCCCCTTCTTATGACGTAACTCCAACTTTCCCCATTCTCACTGTGTGAACAACAAATATGGACTATCTGCTTCTGATGCGAATAAACTGGGATTTGAGTGAGTTAATAACAAGACATCAAAATTCAGTAACTTGTACTACAAAAGTTTACCTTAGCTCTTGAGATGTGGGCTCAAAACATTCCACACCATGTGCACACGTCTATAACATAACAGCAAAGGGCCTTTTCCATGCTGTAAGTGGCATTGGGAATATTTTGATAGTTACAGTCAGTTATGTGTTCTTTACAAGACGTCGCAGTCAACGCAGGTATGTTTTGTTCTGTTTGTGATTTACTAGCCAAGTTTACGTTCATTAGTTTATGATTATAGTCCCATAGTTTTACAGACCATTGGCAATCGGTGGGTGTTGTAGTCGTATGGAAGAATGCTTAGCATACAACAAGCCATCACAAGATGTTCGGAAAGAACACATAGGTATTTACAGATTAGACACAAAATTTAGTATTTTGTAACAATTATTTAAATGTTTGCCTCTTACAGTTATTTATTAATAATGTGTGATCATTTTCCCAGTAAGATAGGTTAAGCCATTATAAACTTAATACCTAGAGAGCTTGTCTAAACATCAAGCAAAGACAACGCGACCTTGGGAAACTAAGAGAAAAGAGGCACAAAGCAAATAATAATAATAATAATAATAATAATAATAATAATAATAATAATAATAATAATAATAATAATAATAATAATAATAAATAACGTGTTTAACGCCGGCTTCCTGGCCTAGAGGTTAGCCACTTTTATCCGTAATCTCGTATACTCTCGTAGGTAACGTGACGACGGTGAGAATCAGCAGTGGTTCGAATCGCGTCGGTAACTTACGGGGTATGTGAGCCGGTAGCTCAGAAAGCAATGGCAAACTACTGATTTCCTGCCATGAAATCAACAATCAGCTGAAAGATGCTGATGTTGACAGTGATGTCCTGTAAAGGATATGCAAAACAATTTTTTAACGTGTTTAACGAATTACAAGTTTTCCATTTGATAAAATGTCATCTTACCGTCTTAAGCACAAGGCTGGCACCAAAGACCTCATGACTCTGTAAAGCTCCAAGTTATAAAATGATGGACCCAAAATTAGGTACATTCTGTTTTAATTCCAGCTGCATTGGTTTTTTATGAAATGGTATAGGTGCCGGTGGTTCAGAAAGCAATGGCAAACTTCTCAACGCAAACTTGCCCAGGAATCACGAACAGCCAAAAAATGCTGGGGTTGACTGCTACGTCCGTAAAGGATATGCAACTAACTTTTTTTTTAAATGTCGAAACTCAAAGTCTGCGGGTCCCAGACGTCGCATTGAGACATTTAGAGAGTTCTTCTCCTCTTCTTCTGCATTCATCGGGAATGTTGTTTTGGATGTAATTGCGCTGTGCCTGTTTACAGCAGGACTGCGATATTTGTACCTTTCGGCCTTTTTCGGACATTTGTTGACAGGGTTGAGTGTTAACTTTCCCGGTCAGAAAGTTCTATCTTTTCTTGGTTTTTTTTTACTGAAAGCCTGGGGTACCAGGTTGTACATGGGGTTGAGATATGTAGAGCCGGAAAAGGGGGGGGGGGGGGGGAGAGAGAGAAACAGCATTGCTTGGTTGTGGGTAGAAGATTTTTTGCGATGCCTGCCGCGGTGGAGTAGTGGCTGGATGCTCACCTGCCAGCCCGGTGATCACGGGTTCCAACTCACGTCGGTGCGCATTTTAAAATAAATTTGTATTTAAGAATTCGTCGTTTGCTATGACACGATTTCTTTGAAGTCGCTATTCCAATACAGCGGCTGTGTTGCGTTTATCTGTCTTTTACAAAGGGACCATGCTGGCCGAGAAACATCTTCTCCTCAAGGCACATTTGAATGACCCAAAGTCAACATCAAAAAAAAGATGCTTTCAAGAACATTCAGAGAGTAGTGCAGCAGAAACTTCGGCACATGCGGGACTCCTGGCTGAGCAGCAAAGCTGATGAAATTCAGGGCTTTGCTGACAGACACGATATGAAAAACTTCTACGACTCACTGAAAGCGATCTATGGTCCTTCATCACCAGGCATAGTTCCCCTCCTCAGTGCAGACGGGGGAACATTGGTCACCGATAAGAAAGAAATCCTCCAACGCTGGGCAGAGCATTTCAGCAAAATCTTAAATGCAACTTCCTTCTTCGATGATGAAACCATTAATTGCCTTCCTCAAGTTCCCACCAATGAGACTCTTGATGACCTGCCAACCATAGTGGAAATAAACAAAGCCATCCAGCAACTCTCCAGCGGCAAGGCACCTGGTCCTGACTCCATCCCAGCAGAGATATACAAGGCAGGTGGGCCGGTCCTAACAGAGCAGCTTCACCGAGTCTTCACAAACATATGGATGAACGAGACCATGCCACAAGATTTTAAGGACGCGTCAATAGTCCACCTTTACAAACGTAAAGGAAACCGCCAATCCTGTGACAACCACCGAGGCATCTCCTTGCTTTCAATTGCAGGGAAGATACTCGCCAGAATTCTTCTCAATCGCCTCACAGCCCATCTCGATCAAGGTCTTCTTCCTGAGAGTCAATGTGGCTTCAGAAAAGAACGTGGAACTGTTGACATGATTTTCGCTGCAAGGCAGCTGCAAGAGAAATGTCAGGAACAGAACTGCGAAATGTTCTCCACTTTCATTGACCTTACCAAGGCTTTTGATACAGTCAGCAGAGAAGGACTGTGGAAGATTATGGCAAAATATGGCTGTCCACGAAAGTTTGTCCAAATAGTGCGGCTATTTCATGACGGCATGCAGGCAAGAGTACAGGAAAATGGTGAGCTGTCTGAACCCTTTCCTGTCACCAATGGAGTGAAGCAAGGATGTGTCCTGGCACCAACACTGTTCAGTCTCATGTTTTCAGCCATGTTGATGAATGCCTTCGAGAACGACGACATTGGAATAGACATCAACTACCGTATGGATGGAAAGTTATTCAATCTCAGAAGGCTGAAAGCTAAAACCAAAATTAACAGTGGCACCGTCAGAGAGCTCCTGTTTGCTGATGATTGCGCTCTATACGCCAACTCAGAGGCGGACATGCAACATAATGTTTCAGCTTTCTCACATGCCTGTGCCAACTTTGGGCTCAATATCAACTTGGAGAAGACTGTAGTTATGTACCAGCCAGCTCCAGGGAATAATCACACTGTGCCGAATATCAAAGTGAATGATCATAGACTAAGTGTTGTGGACAAATTTACCTATCTTGGCAGCACCGTGTCACAAGCTGCCACAATCGTTGACGAAGTGAATGCAAGAATCTCCAAGGCCAGTGCAGCCTTTGGCAGACTGTACAAGAATGTATGGGACAGAACTGGAATAAGCCTGCAAACAAAGCTAAAAGTCTACAAAGCAGTTGTATTATCCACACTGCTATATGCTTGTGAAACCTGGACTGTTTATCAGCGACACGCTAGGAAATTAAACCACTTCCACACAGTCTGCCTAAGGAAGCTACTGAAGATTAAATGGCAAGACAAGATTCCAGACACTGAAGTCCTAGAAAAAGCATCCATACCCAGTATCCACACTCTACTGATGAAGAATCAGATTCGCTGGGCTGGTCACTTGACTCGCATGCCAGATCACAGGCTCCCTAAACGAATTTTTTACAGCGAACTGCGTTGTGGTAAACGCTCCCAAGGTGGCCAGAGGAAACGTTTTAAAGACACTCTGAAAATTTCACTGAATGCTTTTGGAATTCATCATGACACCTGGGAGGCTGCAGCCAGAGACCGAAATTCGTGGCGTGCATCATTGCGCAAAGGTGCAGTCATATGTGAGGCAACCAGGACTGCAAGAGCTGTGAAGAAAAGGCAGGACAGAAAAACCACTGCAGGAAATCCTTCTCCAGAGACGTCAAGCATTCTTTGTCCACATTGTCAAAGAACATTTCGAGCCAAAATAGGCCTTATCAGCCATCTTAGAACCCACGGCTCCACACCTTCAACCCCACTGGATGAAATGAATGGTCATCATCATTCTTGATAGACAAACAACACACATCTGTCTTTTACAAAGGGACCCTTCCCCGATTTTTCTGTGTTTAATTTTGCTGACAGTGTTCTGATCAGCTATTTCATACAGGATCATGCAATGACGAAGATTTTCTTTCTTTCTTTCTTTCTTTCTTTCTTTCTTTCTTTCTTTCTTTCTTTCTTTCTTTCTTTCTTTCTTTCTTTCTTTCTTTCTTTCTTCCTACCTTTCTTCCGTCCGTCTGTCTGTCTGTCTGTCTGTCTGTCTTATTTTGCCCTTGAAACTCAAGTTTAGGCCCACAACCACGATGCCCAGAGTTCAGTAGGGCAGTTCATGGTTGGTTGGAAGTTGGTTGATTAGTTTTTCTGCGACGTGAGACAACCAGTCTTATATCAACCTTGTTTAGTAATATGCTCAGCAAGTTTACGTATGACTATTGATTAGGAAGTATACGGTGTTACTATTGTTTAGTAGGTATACAGTGTTATTATTGTTTAGTAGGTATGCAGTGTTATTAATGTTTAGTAGGTATACAGTGTTACTATTGTTTAGTAGGTATACAGTGTTATTATTGTTTAGTAGGTATGCAGTGTTACTATTGTTTAGTAGGTATACAGTGTTATTAATGTTTAGTAGGTATGCAGTGTTATTATTGTTTAGTAGGTATGCAGTGTTATTAATGTTTAGTAGGTATACAGTGTTATTATTGTTTAGTAGGTATACAGTGTTATTATTGTTTAGTAGGTATACAATGTTACTATTGTTTAGTAGGTATACAGTGTTACTATTGTTTAGTAGGTATACAGTGTTACTGTTGTTTAGTAGGTATACAGTGTTATTATTGTTTAGTAGGTATACAGTGTTACTATTGTTTAGTAGGTATACAGTGTTACTGTTGTTTAGTAGGTATACAGTGTTACTATTGTTTAGTAGGTATACAGTGTTACTATTGTTTAGTAGGTATACAGTGTTATTATTGTTTAGTAGGTATACAGTGTTACTATTGTTTAGTAGGTATACAGTGTCACTATTGTTTACTAGGTATACAGTGTTACTATTGTTTAGTAGGTATACAGTGTTATTATTGTTTAGTAGGTATACAGTGTTATTATTGTTTAGTAGGTATACAGTGTTATTATTGTTTAGTAGGTATACAGTGTTATTATTGTTTAGTAGGTATACAGTGTTATTATTGTTTAGTAGGTATACAGTGTTACTATTGTTTAGTAGGTATACAGTGTTATTATTGTTTAGTAGGTATACAGTGTTACTATTGTTTAGTAGGTATACAGTGTTACTATTGTTTAGTAGGTATACAGTGTTACTATTATTTAGTAGGTATACAGTGTTATTAATGTTTAGTAGGTATACAGTGTTATTAATGTTTAGTAGGTATACAGTGTTACTATTCTTTAGTAGGTATACAGTGTTATTATTGTTTAGTAGGTATACATTGTTATTATTGTTTAGTAGGTATACAGTGTTACTATTGTTTAGTAACTGTCAGGTCTTAGTCAGATATGACTGAGCTACCGTATAACAGTAGACGGTACTACCTGGTTTCTGTTAGCGCTGAACGTTGGGCGGCGCTTACCAACCCGACACCCCACATTGTGCCAACGGCTTCGGGCGGAAGAGCGCAATTGGGAGGGTACAAGCCTTACCCTGGTGCGAGGAAATGCAAGCTAAAGACAAAATGTCATGGCAGGGCGGACCAGGCCCTAAGCCTTGGTTGGCGACTGGTATAGGATCGAAGCTCCGACAGGCGGACAGTTAGAGCATTGCTTTGCTGATCCGGCAGCTTCTGCAGCTTGTCTTGTTCCAGATGTAGGGGTGTTGCCTTTCCTCTGGAGTAAACTAGGCAGGCCGAGAGAGGGATCATGCTGCATGGGCAACACATGATCTCTATATTTTAGCCCAGGCTTTGTGCTATGGAGAGGCAATAACTCCATCCCTGGTCTTAACTGGTCTCGGAATCAAAGCGAGAGGCAACTGTTACGGGTTATAAGTCCTTGTCAGTTGGCGTAGACATGGGGCGCCACGCGTTGCCTCTGACGGTGGGAGACACCTATAGGTGTCACTGATCAGCTACCGCCCGCCTCAAGCTGGGCAGCCCCCAGCCAATTGGGTGCTGATCCGCCACAGCCTGCCTGCTTCAATGGGTGCTTGGGGCTAGGACAAAATCTGAATCGCAGGCTGTAAAACCAACGCACCAGGTACAAACAAATATAAATATAGAAACCTCAAGCTACGGCTTGCAACCTGGAACGTGAGAACCATGTGTCCAGGATTTTCCACTGACTTGACCAATATTGACGATGTGAGAAAAACGGCTGTGATTGATGCCGAACTCAATCGTCTAAACATTGATATTGCTGGCCTGCAGGAGACTCGCCTCGCTGAGGAAGGGTCACTCAGGGAAAACAACTACACCTTTTTTTGGAAGGGTAGAGGGCAGGCAGAAAAAAGGCAACACGGTGTGGGCTTTGCAGTGAAGAATTCGCTACTGGGAATGATTGAAATTCCAGCAGGAGGAAATGAAAGACTATTATCCCTGCGCTTGGCAACCTCTTGTGGGTTTGCCACCATTATTACTGCATATGCACCGACACTCGATTCCTCTGATGATGTGAAGGATTCGTTCTATGAGGAGTTAGACTCCGTGATCAAGGCAGTTCCAAAATCTGACTACATTTATATGCTCGGTGATTTCAATGCTCGTGTGGGCAAGGACTCGAGTTCATGGCCAGTGTGCCTTGGAAAATACAACATCGGTCGCATGAATGAAAATGGGCAAAGGCTGCTGGAGCATTGCACCAGTAATGACCTATGTATTACAAACTCCTTTTTTAAAACAAAAGAGATGCATAAGGTCACATGGAAACATCCAAGATCCGGCCATTGGCACCAGCTGGACTTCATCATCACACGGAGACAACATCTGAACCATATATCATTGACTCGTAGTTACCACAGTGCTGACTGTGATACGGATCATTCTTTGGTTGTTGCAAGGGTTAGACTGAGACCAAAGAGAATCTACACAGCTAAACACAAACCTAGCCTCAGGATTAATATTATTAACACTCATGATCCTGAAAAGTGCTTTCAGTTTCAACAGCAACTTGAAGACGCTTTCACTGATACACCAGAAAATTGTACAGTAAATGAAAAGTGGGGTCAAATTAAGGAAACTCTTTATAAAACTGCCGTAGGGGTTTACGGCACTGTGGATCATAAGAGGCAGGACTGGTTTGCGGCCAACAGCGAGACTCTGCAGCCCTTGATTGATAAGAAGAAGAAAGCTCTCTTAAGAAACAAGGAAAGACCAACGCGTAACACTCTGAGTGAGCTTAGGCAAGCTAGGAAGGATGTGCAAAAGGCTGCCAGGCAGTGTGCAAATGATTATTGGATCAAGTTATGTGAGTCCATTCAAATCGCAAGTGATAAGGGAGACATAAGAAGCATGTATGAAGGAATAAAGAAAGCCTGCGGTCCAGTGATCAAAAGAAGTGCACCATTGAAAACCTTGACTGGAGAAATCATCACTGATAAGAAACAGCAGATGGACAGATGGGTAGAGCACTATTTGGAGCTTTACTCAAGTGAGACCAAACTAGCGGATGATGCCCTCAACGCCATAGAGGCTCTACCAACTCTTGACCACCTGGACACACTTCCCACCATAACAGAAGTTAAGTGTGCTATAAATGAACTTGCATCTGGCAAGGCTCCAGGTAAGGATGGGATTCCAATAGAGGTTATCAGGAGTGGGCAAGACACACTCACTATACAGATCCACCAGCTAATAGAGCTATGCTGGCGTGAAGGACAAGTCCCACAGGATTTCAAAGATTCAAGCATCATAACACTGTACAAGAACAAGGGCGATCGGAGCGACTGCAACAACTATAGGGGTATCTCACTTCTGTGTATTGTTGGAAAAGTATTTGCCAGAATTGTTCTGCGCAGACTTCAAGTCCTAGGAGATCAAGTCTACCCCGAATCACAGTGTGGCTTTCGACAGAACCGGTCTACCACTGATATGATATTCTCATTGCGACAAATGCAAGAAAAATGCCGTGAACAGAATCAACCACTGTTTATTGCCTTCATCGACCTCACAAAGGCATTTGATTTGGTCAGTCGTGAGGGTCTGTTCAAGGCACTAAAGAAGATTGGCTGCCCACCAACTCTTCTGTCCATTGTGGAATCGTTCCACACAGGCATGAAGGGTATAATCAAGTTTGATGGTGCAACTTCTGAAGAATTTGAAATCAAGAGTGGAGTTAAGCAAGGTTGTGTACTAGCTCCCACCCTCTTTGGAATATACTTTTCACTTCTACTGAAATATGCATTTCATGATCAGGATGGTGGTATATACATTCACTCACGCTCAGATGGCGGCCTCTACAATGCTCAGAGATTGAAGGCTAAGACCAAAATTAGGAGGGTACTGATCAGAGAGTTGCTTTTTGCAGATGATGCTGCAGTTACGACCCACTCTGAGGAAGAATTGCAATGTCTACTATCTGCATTCTCCAATGCTTGTTCTGAATTTGGTTTAACAATTAGCAAAAAGAAGACACAGATTATGTCACAAGGTGCACATGGGGTACCATCAATCTTTATTGACGACGCTGAACTAGAGATAGTAGACCATTTTACATATCTAGGATCAGTGGTAAATAGCAAATTATCCCTAGATCAGGAAATCAACATCCGGATTGGTAAGGCAGCAACAACAATGAACAGGTTAAGAAAAAGAGTCTGGGAGAACAGGAAGCTTACTGCCAAAACAAAAGTCCTTGTCTATCAAGCCTGTGTCCTTAGTACTCTTCTCTATGGCAGTGAAACCTGGACAACTTACTCACACCAAGAGAACAACTTAAACAGCTTTCATATGCGGTGTCTGCGAAGAATTCTTGGTATTAAGTGGCAAGACAAAATCACAAATACTGAAGTATTGGAAAGATCAGGTTGTGTGACAGTTTATTCCATGCTCAGTCTTCGTAGACTTAGATGGATAGGACATCTTAGGAGGATGGATGATGGTAGAATACCAAAGGATATCTTTTTTGGTGAATTACAGATGGGTAAGAGATCTCAGGGTCGGCCTCTACTACGATACAAAGATGTGTGTAAGCGGGACATGATTGATACAGGCATTGATAATGCACATTGGGAGCAAGTCGCCGCTGAACGTGTTGCATGGAGGGCAAATATCAGAAATGGAATAAAGTCAAAGGAGAAAATTATTGCAGAAAAGTCACACATCAAGCGTTTGAGACGTAAGATGGTGCATGATGGTGGAAATGACCACGTGTTCACATGCACCCACTGTGAACGGACATTTACAGCGCAAATTGGCCTTATCAGTCACACTCGCTACCGCCATAGTTAAAAGTTATTATGCCTTTTTAAAGCACAAACTATCGTCTGTCAAGACGGCAAGGTGCCAATGAATGAATTGTTTAGTAGGTATACAGTGTTACTATTGTTTAGTAGGTATACAGTGTTACTATTGTTTAGTAGGTATACAGTGTTACTATTATTTAGTAGGTATACAGTGTTATTATTGTTTAGTAGGTATACAGTGTTACTATTGTTTAGTAGGTATACAGTGTTATTATTGTTTAGTAGGTATACAGTGTTACTATTGTTTAGTAGGAATACAGTGTTATTATTGTTTAGTAGGTATACAGTGTTATTATTGTTTAGTAGGTATACAGTGTTATTATTGTTTAGTAGGTATACAGTGTTATTATTGTTTAGTAGGTATACAGTGTTATTATTGTTTAGTAGGTATACAGTGTTATTATTGTTTAGTAGGTATACAGTGTTATTATTGTTTAGTAGATATACAGTGTTATTATTGTTTAGTAGGTATACAGTGTTACTATTGTTTAGTAGGTATACAGTGTTACTATTGTTTAGTAGGTATACAGTGTTACTATTGTTTAGTTGGTATACAGTGTTACTATTGTTTAGTTGGTATACAGTGTTACTATTGTTTAGTAGGTATACAGTGTTATTAATGTTTAGTAGGTATACAGTGTTATTAATGTTTAGTAGGTATACAGTGTTATTAATGTTTAGTAGGTATACAGTTTTACTATTTTTTAGTAGGTATACAGTGTTATTATTGTTGAGTAGGTATACATTGTTATTATTGTTTAGTAGGTATACAGTGTTACTATTGTTTAGTAGGTATACAGTGTTACTATTGTTTAGTAGGTATACAGTGTTACTATTGTTTAGTAGGTATACAGTGTTATTATTGTTTAGTAGGTATACAGTGTTACTATTGTTTAGTAGGTATACAGTGTTATTATTGTTTAGTAGGTATACAGTGTTACTATTGTTTAGTAGGTATACAGTGTTACTATTGTTTAGTAGGTATACAGTGTTACTATTGTTTAGTAGGTATACAGTGTTACTATTGTTTAGTAGGTAGACAGTGTTATTATTGTTTAGTAGGTATACAGTGTTACTATTGTTTAGTAGGTATACAGTATTACTATTGTTTAGTAGGTATACAGTGCTATTATTGTTTAGTAGGTATACAGTGTTATTATTGTTTAGTAGGTATACAGTGTTATTATTGTTTAGTAGGTATACAGTGTTATTATTGTTTAGTAGGTATACAGTGTTACTATTGTTTAGTAGGTATACAGTGTTATTATTGTTTAGTAGGTTTACAGTGTTACTATTGTTTAGTAGGTATACAGTGTTACTATTGTTTAGTAGGTATACAGTGTTACTATTGTTTAGTAGGTATACAGTGTTATTAATGTTTAGTAGGTATACAGTGTTACTATTCTTTAGTAGGTATACAGTGTTATTATTGTTTAGTAGGTATACAGTGTTATTATTGTTTAGTAGGTATACAGTGTTATTATTGTTTAGTAGGTATACAGTGTTACTATTGTTTAGTAGGTATACAGTGTTACTATTGTTTAGTAGGTATACAGTGTTATTAATGTTTAGTAGGTATACAGTGTTATTAATGGTTAATAGGTATACAGTGTTACTATTGTTTAGTAGGTATACAGTGTTATTATTGTTTAGTAGGTATACAGTGTTACTATTGTTTAGTAGGTATACAGTGTTATTAATGTTTAGTAGGTATACAGTGTTATTATTTTTTAGTAGGTATACAGTGTTACTATTCTTTAGTAGGTACACAGTGTTATTATTGTTTACTAGGTACACAGTGTTATTATTGTTTAGTAGGTATACAGTGTTACTATTGTTTAAATAGGTATACAGTGTTACTATTGTTTAGTAGGTATACATTGTTATTATTGTTTAGTAGGTATACAGTGTTACTATTGTTTAGTAGGTATACAGTGTTATTATTGTTTAGTAGGTATACATTGTTATTATTGTTTAGTAGGTATACAGTGTTACTATACTTTAGTAGGTACACAGTGTTATTATTGTTTAGTAGGTATACAGTGTTACTATTGTTTAGTAGGTATACAGTGTTATTATTGTTTAGTAGGTATACAGTGTTATTATTGTTTAGTAGGTATACAGAGGATTATTATTGTTTAGTAGGTATACAGGTTACTATTCTTTAGTATGTATACAGGTTTTTATGAATTGTTTAGTAGCGTATACAGATGTTTATCTATTGTTTAGTAGGCATACAGTCGTTATTAATTGTTTAGTAGGATACAGTGTTACTTATTGGTTTTCGTAGGCATACAGTGTTACTATTGTTTAGTAGGTATACATTGTTTCCATTATGTTTAGTACGGTATCCAGTGTTTTTTACCTACTTGTTTAGCTAGATATACAGTGTTTGATTATTGTTTAGTAGGTATACAGTGTTACTATTGTTTTAGTCTGTATACAGTGGTATTATTGTTTAGTGTTACTATTGTTTAGTAGGTATACAGAGTGTATTATTGTTTAGTAGGTATACAGTGTTATATTGTTTAGTAGGTATACAGTGTTATTATTGTTTAGTAGGTATACAGTGTTATATTGTTTAGTAGGTATACAGAGTTATATTGTTTAGTAGGTATATAGTGTTACTATTGTTTAGTAGGTATACAGTTATATTGTTTAGTAGGTATACAGTGTTACTATTGTTTAGTAGGTATACAGTGTTATATTGTTTAGTAGGTATACAGTGTTACTATGTTTAGTAGGTATACAGTGTTGTTATTGTTTAGTAGGTATACAGTGTTACTATTGTTTAGTAGGTATACAGTGTTATTATTGTTTAGTAGGTATACAGTGTTATTATTGTTTAGTAGGTATACAGTGTTTTTATTGTTTAGTAGGTATACAGGGTTATTATTGTTTAGTAGGTATCAGTGTTATTATTGTTTAGTAGGTATACAGTGTTATTATGGTTTAGTAGTATACAGTGTTATTATTGTTTAGTAGGTATACAGTGTTATTATGTTTAGTAGTATACAGTGTTACTATTGTTAGTAGGTATACAGTGTTATTATTGTTCTAGTAGGTATACAGTGTTACTATTGTTTAGTAGGTATACAGTGTTACTATTGTTAGTAGGTATACATTGGTATTATGTTTAGTAGGTATACAGTGTATTATTGTTAGTAGGTATACAGTGTTATTATTGTTAGTAGTATACAGTGTTATTATTGTTTAGTAGGTATACAGTGTTACTATTCTTTAGTAGGTACACAGTGTTATTATTGTTTAGTAGGTATACAGTGTTGTTATTGTTTAGTAGGTATACAGTGGGACTATTGTTTAGTAGGTATACAGTGTTATTATTGTTTAGTAGGTATACAGTGTTATTATTGTTTAGTAGGTATACAGTGTTATTATGTCTAGTAGGTATACAGAGTTATTATTGTTTAGTAGGTATGCAGTGGTACTATTGTTAGTAGGTATACAGTGTTATTATTGTTTAGTAGGTATACAGTGTACTATTGTTTAGTAGGTATTACAGTGTATTATTGTTTAGTAGGTATACAGTGTTATTATTGTTTAGTAGGTCTACAGTGTTACTATTCTTAGTAGGTACACAGTGTTATTATTGTTTAGTAGGTGTACAGTGTTATTAGTTTTAGTAGGTATACAGTGTATTATTGTAGTAGGTATACAGTGTTATTATGTTAGTAGGTATACAGTGTTATTCTTGTTTAGTAGGTATTACAGTGTTACAATTGTTTAGTAGGTATACAGTGTTATTATTGTTTAGTCAGGTATACAGTGTTATTACTGTTTAGTAGGTATACAGTGTTATTATTGTTTAGTAGGTATACAGTGTTATTATTGTTTAGTAGGTATACAGTGTATATATTGTTAGGTAGGTATATAGTGGTACTATGTTTAGTAGGTATACAGTGTTATTATTGTGTATAGGTATACACATTGTTATTATTGTTTAGTAGGTATACAGTGTTTACTATTGTTTAGTAGGTATAGCAGTTTTACTATTGTTTAGTAGGTATACAGTGTTACTATTCTTTAGTAGGTATACAGTGTCTATTGTTTAGTACGTATACAGTGTACTATGTTATAGTATACAGTGTTGCTATGTTTAGTAGGTATACTGTGTTACTATTGCTAGTAGGTATACAGTGTTACTATTGTTTAGTAGGTGTACAGTGTTATTATTGTTTAGTAGGTATACAGTGTTACTATTGTTTAGTAGGTATACAGTGTTATTATTGTTTAGTAGGTATACAGTGTTACTATTGTTTAGTAGGTATACAGTGTTACTATTGTTTAGTACGTATACAGTGTTATTATTGTTTAGGAGGCTTACAGTGTTACTATTGTTTAGTAGGTATACAGTGTTATTATTGTTTAGTAGGTATACAGTGTTATTATTGTTTAGTAGGTATGCAGTGGAACTATTGTTTAGTATGTATACAGTGTTACTATTGTTTAGTAGGTATACAGTGTTACTATTGTTTAGTAGGTATACAGTGTTATTATTGTTTAGGAGGCTTACAGTGTTACTATTGTTTAGTAGGTATACAGTGTTACTATTGTTTAGTAGGTATACAGTGTTACTATTGTTTAGTAGGTATACAGTGGAACTATTGTTTAGTAGGTATACAGTGTTACTATTGTTTAGTAGGTATACAGTGTTACTATTGTTTAGTAGGTATACAGTGTTATTATTGTTTAGGAGGCTTACAGTGTTACTATTGTTTAGTAGGTATACAGTGTTATTATTGTTTAGTAGGTATAAAGTGTTATTATTGTTTAGTAGGTATACAGTGTTACTATTGTTTAGTAGGTATACAGTGTTACTATTGTTTAGTAGGTATACAGTGTTATTATTGTTTAGTAGGTATACAGTGTTATTATTGTTTAGTAGGTATACAGTGTTATTATTGTTTAGTAGGTATACAGTGTTACTATTGTTTAGTAGGTATACAGTGTTATTATTGTTTAGTAGGTATACAGTGTTATTATTGTTTAGTAGGTATACAGTGTTATTATTGTTTAGTAGGTATACAGTGTTACTATTGTTTAGTAGGTATACAGTGTTATTATTGTTTAGTAGGTATACAGTGTTATTATTGTTTAGTAGGTATACAGTGTTACTATTGTTTAGTAGGTATACAGTGTTATTATTGTTTAGTAGGTATACAGTGTTATTAATGTTTAGTAGGTATACAGTGTTACTATTGTTTAGTAGGTATGCAGTGGAACTATTGTTTAGTATGTATACAGTGTTACTATTGTTTAGTAGGTATACAGTGTTACTATTGTTTAGTAGGTATACAGTGTTATTATTGTTTAGGAGGCTTACAGTGTTACTATTGTTTAGTAGGTATACAGTGTTATTATTGTTTAGTAGGGATACAGTGTTATTATTGTTTAGTAGGTATACAGTCGTACTATTGTTTAGTAGGTATACAGAGTCACTATTCTTTAGGAGGCTTACAGTGTTACTATTGTTTAGAAGGTGTATAGAGTTACTACTGTATAGGAGATAAAAAATTGGGCTGGGGTCAATTGTCCATGAATCATTAGTGGTCAAGGCCTAATCCTTGCCAGTCTGTAAGAGATTTGCTAAGTGAATTCCTGGTTACAACTTATTATGTCTCTTGTTCCATTACCTCTCTACTACATTCTGGTGTCAATCTAAATCTTCAAGATAATTCATCAACCAACTAACTGACCTACTAACTGATTGACCAACCAACAAATAAGTCAATCAGTCAATAAACTAACAAAGCAACCAACAAGACAACCAACTAGTCAATCAGTCAGCCAACTAGCCAGCCATTCATCAAGTCAATCAACAACTAATCAACCAAACCAGCAAACCTATCAACAAACTAACTTACCAACCAAACCAGCATACCTTTCAACAAACTAACTAACCAACCAGACCAGCATACCTATCAACACACTCACTAACCAACCAATCCAGCAAACCTTTCAACAAACTAACTAACCAACAAAACCTGCAAACCTATTAACAAACTAACTAACCAACCAGACCAGCATACCTATCAACAAACTAACTAACCAACAAAACCTGCAAACCTATTAACAAACTAACTAACCAACCAAACCAGCATACCTTTCAACAAACTAACTAACCAACCAGACCAGCATACCAAATCAACAAACTAACTAACCAACCAATCCAGCAAACCTTTCAACACACTAACTAACCAACAAAACCTGCAAACCTATTAACAAACTAACTAACCAAACCAGCATACCTATCAGCAAACTAACTAACCAACCAAACCAGCACACCTATCAACAACCCTACTAACCAACCAAACCAGCAGACCTATCAACAAACCTACTAATAAACCAAACCAGCATACCTATCAACAAACTAACTAACCAACCAAACCAGCAAATCTTTCAACAAACTAACTAACCAACAAAACCAGCAAACCTATTAACAAACTAACTAACCAAACCAGCAGACCTATCAACAAACCTACCAACGAACCATACCAGCAGACTTATCAATAAACTTACTAATAAACAAAATCAGCAAACCTATCAACAAACCTACTAACCAACCAAACCAGCAGACCTATCTACAACCCTACTAACCAACCAAACCAGCAGACCTATCAACAAACTAACTAATCAACCAAGCCAGCAGACCTATAAACAAACCTACTAATAAACCAAACCAGCAAACCTATCAACAAACCTACTAAACAACCAAACCAGCAGTTCTATCAACAAACTAACTAACCAACCAAACCAGCAGACCTATCAACAAACTAACTAATCAACCAAGCCAGCAGACCTATAAACAAACCTACTAATAAACCAAACCAGCAAACCTATCAACAAACCTACTAAACAACCAAACCAGCAGTTCTATCAACAAACTAACTAACCAACCAAACCAGCAGACCTACCAACAAACTAACTATCCAACCAAACCAGCAGACCTACCAACAAACTAACTAACCAACCAAACCAGCAGACCTACCAACAAACTAACTAACCAATCAAACCAGCAGACCTACCAACAAACTAACTAACCAACCAAACCAGCAGATCTACCAACAAACTAACTAACCAACCAAACCAGCAGATCTATCAACAAACTAACTAACCGACCAAACCAGCAGACCTACCAACAAACTAACTAACCAACCAAACCAGGAGACCTACCAACAAACTAACTAACCAACCAAACCAGGAGACCTACCAACAAACTAACTAACCAACCAAACCAGCAGACCTACCAACAAACTAACTAACCAACCAAACCAGCAGACCTAACAACAAACTAACTAACCAACCAAACCAGCAGTCCTACCAACAAACTAACTAACCAACCAAACCAGCAGATCTATCAACAAACTAACTAACCAACCTGTCACTTGTCGTCCCTGGAGGAAAGTGGACTCGACAAGCACACCTTTAATATCCTTCTACTATTGGAACTATTGAATGACTTTTGTCTACACTCCTCCCTTCTGTCTTCCATACACTATCTCTCTCTCTTCTCTCTCTCTCTCTCTCTCTCTCTCTCTCTCTCTCTCTCTCTCTCTCTCTCTCTCTCTCTCTCTCTCTCTCTCTCCTTCATAACATACCCTGACAACAGTTTCCTCCAACAATTAATAACATGTTTATTGTTGAAAACTATGTCAGTTGTATGTATTGAATGTGTATATGTAGTTGGTAGTGTCTGCTAATGTGAGTGCAAGATAGGACTTTTGACTTCGTATGTGCCGTATACTTTCTCGCCTCGTCAATCGGCCAAACCACAGGACATCAAACATAGAAATGGACAGCTCTCACCCTGGATGCTCCGTTCTGCTTGAGTCTGGAGGTAAATCCGTTATTTGAAAAAAAACTGTTCACCACTGGATCAGCGTAATTTAATGTGATCACAGTAAGTCTTGTGTCTAGACTGAGTGTTCTCTGATTATTATTATTTAGTTAATAATTCCTTCATGGAAAACACATCACCACTGTCTAGCACTGTCTATCAGATTGTTTTAATACATTAAAAACCGTTCTGGTGTTCTTCAATGTTTCTTTTGGGTGATTACCCAATTAAATATAGTTTAGCCTATTTAGCTCTGCTTGTATAACTTAAAGTTCTTTCACTGGGGTTCACAAAAACCTGTTACTTGCCATTCGTTATGTCAGCCCACAATTAGTGAATGGCTCGGTTGAATTTGTTATAGTGACATACTTTCACTGCACCTGTGACTTTACTGTCTTTACTCTTTGCTGAAGCATGTCAGGAGGTGTATTTGAACCTGTGAGATGTATAGTAAATCAAGTGATATGATTCTGCTTCATAATACTTTCTTATGTGAGAGTCCTTCTCTAGCCATATTGAGAAGCCTCCGAAAGACACTCTGACATAAGACTTATGAGTGCACTAAAGTTTACACGATTAGATAAACGAATGAAATGCTACAAGGCAAGAACAAACACCTATTACCCTATGCTACTATTACGCTAAGGTTAGATTACCTTATATCTTCTATTATCATCCAGGAATTGAAATTATTAATTAAGCACATCGGCACTAATATCCCATTGCCTTAAACAATACGGGACTATAATTTCTTTCCACACATAGGATGCATAGATATCTCTGTCCAGTTTTGGAACACACACTAAAACAGAAAACCCAGTTTCTACTATTTATATCGAGTGTCCAATCCTCCGTTGTCTTTTGATCCACAATCAAATTTTAAGTCCCCACATCAAATGTCTGTGAACTCACGTATTCGTCAATTGCGCTCCGTCTCGTCCTCCGTTCTTCCGCGGTTTCCCTGTGTTCCCCTACGCTAGTACTTCAAAGCGTCCGAACACTTTGATCGCCGTCTCCGTTCGTTTTCCCGTTCCCGAAGTCTCCCCGTTGTTGTCTCCGTTGACAGAGCTGGTCAATGACTCCTTACACTGTATTCTATTTTTATATCCGTCGGTCAATGATCTTTAATTTATCCTCCTCTCAGAATGAAGTACACGATTGTTAACCCTCCTCCTACATTGTAGTTTTATATGTAAGTTATCAAGGAATCACTAAACTGCAGTTTTCCCGTGACACAACCAAACCAGCAGATCTATCAACAAACCTACTAACCAACCAAACCAGCAGATCTATCAACAAACCTACTAACCAACCAAGCCAGCAGACCTATAAACAAACCTACTAATAAACCAAACCAGCAAACCTATCAACAAACCTACTAAACAACCAAACCAGCAGTTCTATCAACAAACTAACTAACCAACCAAAACAGCAGACCTACCAACAAACTAACTAACCAACCAAACCAGCAGACCTACCAACAAACTAACTAACCAACCAAACCAGCAGATCTATCAACACACCTACTAACCAACCAAACCAGCAGACCTACCAACAAACTAACTAACCAACCAAACCAGCAGACCTACCAACAAACTAACTAACCAACCAAACCAGCAGACCTACCAACAAACTAACTAACCAACCAAACCAGCAGATCTATCAACAAACCTACTAACCAACCAAACCAGCAGACCTACCAACAAACTAACTAACCAACCAAACCAGCAGACCTACCAACAAACTAACTAACCAACCAAACCAGCAGACCTACCAACAAACTAACTAACCAACCAAACCAGCAGATCTATCAACAAACCTACTAACCAACCAAACCAGCAGACCTACCAACAAACTAACTAACCAACCAAACCAGCAGATCTATCAACAAACCTACTAACCAACCAAACCAGCAGACCTACCAACAACTAACTAACCAAACCAAACCAGCAGACCTACCAACAAACTAACTAACCAACCAAACCAGCAGACCTACCAACAAACTAACTAACCAACCAAACCAGCAGATCTATCAACAAACCTACTAACCAACCAAACCAGCAGACCTACCAACAAACTAACTAACCAACCAAACCAGCAGACCTACCAACAAACTAACTAACCAACCAAACCAGCAGATCTATCAACAAACCTACTAACCAACCAAACCAGCATATCTATCAACAAACTAACTAACCAACCAAACCAGCAGACCTACCAACAAACTAACTAACCAACCAAACCAGCATATCTATCAACAAACTAACTAACCAACCAAACCAGCATATCTATCAACAAACTAACTAACCAACCAAACCAGCAGACCTACCAACAAACTAACTAACCAACCAAACCAGCATATCTATCAACAAACTAACTAACCAACCAAACCAGCATATCTATCAACAAACTAACTAACCAACCAAACCAGCAGACCTACCAACAAACTAACTAACCAACCAAACCAGCAGATCTATCAACAAACCTACTAACCAACCAAACCAGCAGATCTATCAACAAACCTACTAACCAACCAAACCAGCAGATCTATCAACAAACTAACTAACCAACCAAACCAGCATATCTATCAACAAACTAACTAACCAACCAAACCAGCAGATCTATCAACAAACCTACTAACCAACCAAACCAGCAGACCTACCAACAAACTAACTAACCAACCAAACCAGCATATCTATCAACAAACTAACTAACCAACCAAACCAGCAGACCTACCAACAAACTAACTAACCAACCAAACCAGCAGATCTATAAACAAACCTACTAACCAACCAAACCAGCAGATCTATCAACAAACCTACTAACCAACCAAACCAGCAGATCTATAAACAAACCTACTAACCAACCAAACCAGCAGATCTGGTTTGGGGGCTGAGTGGTCTCGAGGTATGATGTCCGCCTCGAGTGCTGGAGGTCCTGGGTTCAGGCCCCGGTGAGGACCAGGATTTATTTAAAAAATCCACCGGGACTTCCAGTAATTTCCCCTGGTCTCTGGGTAGTGAGATCGGACGCCCGTGTGTATTGTTGCACACGTAAAAGATCCCTTGGCAGTTGGAAATCGAAAAAGAGTAGCCTAACAGCGCTGCCCGGACAAAATTTCGAGTTAAAAATCTACCCAAAGCATTTCAGGATCCTCGCTGATGCAACGGAGTTCGTGCATTGAGCTGAGTTTTTCCAAACTCAGGTTTGAGTTAGGAGGAAAACGGAGCACTTATGGGTTAAACCGTGTGCCGTGATGTTGATCCAACGACTAAACTAAACCAGCAGATCTATCAACAAACCTACTAACCAACCAAACCAGCAGATCTATCAACAAACCTACTAATAAATCAAACCAGCAAACCTATCAACAAACCTACTAAACAACCAAACCAGCAGATCTATCAACAAACCCACTAATAAATCAAACCAGCAAACCTATCAACAAACCTACTAAACAACCAAACCAGCAGATCTATAAACAAACCCACTAATAAATCAAACCAGCAAACCTATCAACAAACCTACTAAACAACCAAACCAGCAGATCTATCAACAAACCCACTAATAAATCAATCCAGCAAACCTATCAACAAACCTACTAAACAACCAAACCAGCAGATCTATCAACAAACCCACTAATAAATCAAACCAGCAAACCTATCAACAAACCTACTAACCAACCAAACCAGCAGATCTATCAACAAACCTACTAACCAACCAAGCCAGCAGACCTATAAACAAACCCACTAATAAATCAAACCAGCAAACCTATCAACAAACCTACTAAACAACCAAACCAGCAGATCTATCAACAAACCCACTAATAAATCAAACCAGCAAACCTATCAACAAACCTACTAAACAACCAAACCAGCAGATCTATCAACAAACCCACTAATAAATCAAACCAGCAAACCTATCAACAAACCTACTAAACAACCAAACCAGCAGATCTATCAACAAACCCACTAATAAATCAAACCAGCAAACCTATCAACAAACCTACTAAACAACCAAACCAGCAGATCTATCAACAAACCCACTAATAAATCAAACCAGCAAACCTATCAACAAACCTACTAAACAACCAAACCAGCAGATCTATCAACAAACCCACTAATAAATCAAACCAGCAAACCTATCAACAAACCTACTAAACAACCAAACCAGCAGATCTATCAACAAACCCACTAATAAATCAAACCAGCAAACCTATCAACAAACCTACTAAACAACCAAACCAGCAGATCTATCAACAAACCCACTAATAAATCAAACCAGCAAACCTATCAACAAACCTACTAAACAACCAAACCAGCAGATCTATCAACAAACCCACTAATAAATCAAACCAGCAAACCTATCAACAAACCTACTAACCAACCAAACCAGCAGATCTATCAACAAACCTACTAACCAACCAAGCCAGCAGACCTATAAACAAACCCACTAATAAATCAAACCAGCAAACCTATCAACAAACCTACTAAACAACCAAACCAGCAGTCCTATCAACAAACTAACTAACCAACCAAACTAGCAGACCTACCAACAAACTAACTAACCAACCAAACCAGCAGATCTACCAACAAACTAACTAACCAACCAAACCAGCAGACCTACCAACAAACTAACTAACCAACCAAACCAGCATATCTATCAACAAACTAACTAACCAACCAAACCAGCATATCTATCAACAAACTAACTAACCAACCAAACCAGCATATCTATCAACAAACTAACTAACCAACCAAACCAGCAGATCTATCAACAAACTAACTAACCAACCAAACCAGCATATCTATCAACAAACTAACTAACCAACCAAACCAGCAGACCTACCAACAAACTAACTAACCAACCAAACCAGCATATCTATCAACAAACTAACTAACCAACCAAACCAGCATATCTATCAACAAACTAACTAACCAACCAAACCAGCATATCTATCAACAAACTAACTAACCAACCAAACCAGCAGATCTATCAACAAACTAACTAACCAACCAAACCAGCATATCTATCAACAAACTAACTAACCAACCAAACCAGCAGATCTATCAACAAACTAACTAACCAACCAAACCAGCAGATCTATCAACAAACCTACTAACCAACCAAACCAGCAGACCTATAAACAAACCTACTAACCAACCAAACCAGCAGATCTATCAACAAACCTACTAACCAACAAACGAACACCAACAAACTCTCGCTGTCCTTGTATAATGGTACGAAAGCACGAAACACCAAGATCAATGACATCATCATAACCACCCGGTCGACTTTACAAATTCATAGCGCTACCATTCTTGATGCAAATTGGGTCTGATTTCACCAGTTTCTAGACAAAATTCGTATCGTCTTTCCCAAAATAGGCTATGGCATTACTGCGCATTCACTTTCCCGTTGCACGCAAATATGTTGATTGTAACTACTCGAACAACGGTCTGCACTGTGACATCATGGCACTTATATGTCAACACAGTTCCACCTAGACATGTCCACAACCGACGCACCCATATGATCTCTAAAAGAGACAGTCTGACAAAGATATAGTGGTTATGTCAATTGCTAGGCAACACACGAAGCCAACAAAATAGCGAGGAAAATAAATTCACAGGACAACCAGCGCTATTGATATTTGGTGCGAACTCCGTGGACTTGCTAGGATACACATGGATACTGTCTACTAAATTAAGAATCGACAACACTGCGCTCGGGATATTCACACATCCTCCCCGCTCCCTTCTTCAAAAGCTAACGAAGAGTCATATGCTAATTATCCCAGTAGCAATTTGATTACAAATCCGCTTGATTTTCCCTCTCGCTTTGAGTATCGGCTCCGTGGGGAAGAGTTTTCGGACGCAGTTCGTAATCCCGCATACCGCGTTCGAAACACAGCCGTGGGTGATGTGGCAGTAGACCGTCGTACGTTGGTTTTTTATGAAATGGTATGGGTGCCGGTCGTTCAGAAAGCAATGGCAAACTACTAAACGTAAACTTGCCCAGAAATCACGAACAGCCAGGCAATGCTGGGGTTGACTGCTACGTCCTGTAAAGGATATGCAACTAACTTTGAGTATCGTCTAGACCAGTGGTTCTCAACCTTTTTTGACCCATGCCCCCCCCCCTTTTACCATATGTTCAGAACGTCATCCCCCCCCCCCTTACCTTTCAAATTTCCTCCCTATAAATCCCCCCTTCCCCCATCCTTACACAGTATACATAATAATTGAGGCTAAATTTAATAACACATACTAGAACAAGTCTAGACATCTACATAAAACGTGATTTGAGGGTCTACTTATGTTATAAAACGAATTTCATTAGTCCGAGAAGTACAGAACCGTAAAATTTAGAGGGAAAAACAATATCAAGTAACTGGTTCTTGTATTAATGCGATCTCTAAATAATCTTAATTCCCTTCCTGGAAACCCTAAAATCCCCCCCCCCCCCCCCCCCCGAGGGGGGGGGGGAAGTCCCCACCGGTTGAGAACCACTGGTCTAGACCCTTTATTCATTCCCTTCGTAGCCAGTATTTCCAGACACGCATACGTTGTCTTTTCAGCTGCACTATCCACTGGATCACAGAGAGCCTTCACTCCAGCGTCTTTATCATAAAATAGCTCTCCATTCGGAGAGGCAGCAGCAGCTAATCCGTCAGCCTGTTCATTGGCCCGCCAACTGCAAGCCCTGGGCAGAAAATCCATGACAAGATCACAATCTCCGTCATGTCTAGCGATGCTAGCCACTCCGCCCGAAACATGCCAGTTTCCACTCTCAGAAGCATATGCTTTGAGCCCATTACAGACACAACATATCTGGCTGTCCTTTCATGGCACCCTCGGCGCAGCTTCACATTTATGGGGCACATTGACCTATTCTTCTTCACGTGTTATCTTGCCCTGGCCAGAAGGGACTTGGTGCGCTAAGGTTCATGATAGCAAAGCACACGAAGCAAACAATGTCGTTCATACTCTATCAACATTTGATTCTCTCAGTACGTGGATATGGACTGGGACTGCTCAAAGTGTCAAAGAGTCAGCTGGTGAAGCTTAGAGTGCATACAGAATGAAGCTAAGCGGAATTCACAAGGGACACGCCGAAAGTGTGTATGTGATACAGCCTAGCTGTATCCACGATGTCAGACAGGCTCAAAGTGCTGCATGCTAAAACATCTCCGACTGGCTGCAGACATGGAACACCCCCTGCATGGAGCCCTGGTCACACATAAGGGGCACATGCTGATCAGAGGAAAATATTCTCGATGGCATAGGGAGAGGACGATCAGAGAAGTGTGTATGCTTGAAAATATTGGTAGAGAAGAGGAGTGGGTCAGAATGCCAAAGGAAAAGTCAGACATGTACAGGGTCATGATAAGATTGGTTCGGGACTGCAGACATGGGATTGCTCGGCAGGCTGCACTGTATAGGAGGTGCAACAACTGATTCACGACAATCTCTAATCCTTTTACGGTTCTCTTTTGCTTGTTGTAGGACTTGCTCATTTTGTTTTATGTCTGTTCATGGTATTCTTTGCATTATTATCAGAAACCACATCCCCACTGCCATTAGGTGTTTTTCAGCTTCTCTGCTCACTGTCAACGTTTCACATCCATACAAGAGTAAAGGTTTCTATATAGAACTTCAAAACTGTTTTTCTCGTTGCAATATTGACATCTTTGTATTGGTCAGTATGTGTTCCATCTTGCTAAAAACCACTTTCATCATAGCGATTCTTTGGTCTAATCTATTCACGGCATATCCCATCAGATGTTTTGATTGTTCCGAGATAATTGTACCGATGCACTTGTTTAAGAGTATTCACATTTGCCCGTATATTATACCGTGGTATTTCTTTCTTCCTAGTTACTTAGTAAGTTAGTTAGTTAGTTAGTTAGTTAGTTAGTTAGTTAGTTAGTGTTAGTTAGTTAGTTAGTTAGTTAGTTAGTCGCGGTTCCAACTTCACGGCAAAGGATCGTACCCATAATGCTCCGTTCCTGTACCAGTGAATATAATACAAAATGCTTCTCACTGCCCCATGTGAAAAGTGGAACAGACAGGAGTCTTCGACAAATCAACAGTCCGTACAGGTATACTATGCAAAAGGCCGCTGCCAGAATGCCAACATAAAAATCCCCCACTAGAAGTACAGTTCATCGTCGATGGAAGCGACAGTCACTAGAAAACCAGCAGACATACATTACTGCATAAGGCAAACCCAATTTGTTTAGCAACCGGTAGGTAGCCAATTTTCTGAACATGCAGTTCACAATACAAACAATCGCGGAGAAATGTAAAAGTACACCACACGAAATCCACAGCTCACATTGTCGCTCTGCGCACATAACTCAATAGCTGGGCGACATAACCATACACTACTAGTCCAACATGAAGAAAATGCTTAAGCAAACCGTAGCCATAAGCATAAACACTCCAGAGGCCTTACCATCTCAACCGCCTATCCTCTGTGTTGGACCGGAAGTCTTTTCCGAGTGATAGACTTTAATCTGTTACTTCTTACAATGTAATTCTAACCCTTGTTGTTCACTGTATCCAAAAGCTTACGCAATCATAGAAATGATCAGATGCTGTTAAAGTGCCAGTAACATTTTTTGGTCGATGGCTCCCCCCCCCCCCTCGCCCCCGCCTCCGCCATCACTTTCAGAGCGTTGAGCCCTTTCTTGGTGGTGCCCACGACCTCAAACACATGATCAGTGAAGGACAAGCCTCTGTTACATGTTACCCAGCATTCAAATGTGTGCGCAACAGAACCACAAAAGCTACAAATATGTTTGAATTAAACAAAAAACACGAGAATGTGATTGTGAGCTTTGTACTAGAACACGATTACAAGAAACAAAATTGACGTTGCGGCTAAAGCCTTCGCCAGCACAGGAGAAATAAACACAATCCGACACAATTAGATGAAAAACACTCCATGAAAATACAAAGTTTACTTATCTGTATCCTTGTTGTGGCGGAATACGTCTTAAACAAATATGATTGTATTTTTCCCCATTATAGAATTATCACTAGACCGTTCAACCTCAGAAGAGAAATTATATTAGGGCCCATCGCCTATCCCAGATGATTAATCCTGTTCCCGAGTCAGATACAAATAGGATATTTATTCGAAGGCGATTGTTGTAACAAGAGGGTAATGGCTTAAAATGTTTGTAGATTTTCTAATTCTGAAATGTACCCTGGTCAACCATCAGCTCTTTTCGATTGCCAGCTGCCAAGTGAAGTTTGTAGCACATGTTTGACCTGTTCCCACAAGGGAAGCAAAGAATAGTAATACTGTTTCTATTCATGCATGCTGTAAGAGCCGACTAAATAGGGTTGGTGTGAAACTGGCTACCTCATCTCTGTAGAAACTTTAGCTACAAAATCCAACCAATCATGAAAAAGTCTACAAAGCTACTAAGTGTACAAAGTGATTACTGAAGGCATATGTTTAATTGGAAGGCAGCTGAATAAGAAGTGATGTTGAACATTGGCAATGTACATACGGGTTCCGCATAGCTGTTTAAACATAACCTGAGAAGTCTAGACGTCGGACTTACTACATGACGATCAGATGAAGGAAAGGGTATATAATTATTCCTTACTTTGTACAAATCCATATGGCCGACACCAATAACAGTGCTAGGTCAGTTTCCGTCAAATGTATCTGCCCAAAGGCCTAACTATTTCAGCTTCATAAGAATATGTCGACATCTATGGTGTAGAAGTTGTGACCGCGATTTCACAATCCAGACATATGTGTTCCAAGTCAGCCACAGCCGTTTTAGAAGCAGAGTTGCGTTGATTTCATAGTGGTATGAGCATCAGCCGTCCAGAGAACAATGGAAAAATACACAACGTAAAAATTACTAGAAAATGTCAAATAGCCAAAACATGCTGGAGTTCACTGCGACGTCATATACAAGGACATGCAATTAATTCAAAACCAGAACACAGAGAAGGCTCTTTTTCAAAACAAAAGAGAAGGATGACGAAAGACGAAGCCTATCACCATGTCAAGATGGTAATGTCATTATCAGTTATTGTGACTTTCTTCATGTCACAAGTTTCTATCTTATTTAAGTTAGTTGCATATCTTTTACGTAAGGCCACAAGCTGAGAAACATCTAACAGCAGTCGAGATATTGTGTCAGATGAAAATGCAAAGATGGACGAACAGAGAAACGAACGAGACAGCCCTTCAAGAAATAAATGATTAGAGAAATTAGATGTAGACAGCTGAGGTTATCTGAGCACGAGTGGGGAGAAATGAACAAGACCACTTTGTGATAACTGACAAACGTGATGGGAAAAGAAGAAGGGCACAAGAAAGCGATAAATACGTGGATGGCTTGGCCCCGTAGCATTATAATTGGAACAATAACACAAGACTGGTGATCGTGTAAGATGGCGGACCTTGATCTCTGTGCTTATCGGCAAGGCACATGTTGCTGCCGATGATATCACACACAGACTACTATAACTGCTTCATAGAAATATTGACATGAAATAGAACCATATTCAGCCTCTGTGACTTGAAGCAATCTCTCTCAGTTATGACAGCTCTCCCTCATCTGGAATTCACAACATGCAAGGTCTTGCGTTGACATTCGGTTCCCTAGTGAAGCTCATCACAATCATGCCATCTTGTGACATGTATTTTGTCGCTGCAACTAGTAATGTTGTACACGTATACTATTCGAAGTATTGTATTATAGGGTAGAATGCCATGTTGTGAAATGTATGTTGTCACTGCTGTCCAGAATCCATTCCATTTAGTTGTGTTCAGAGTTTGGCAGTGCAATTAAACGCGTTAAGAAGTTTAGCTATCTTCATGTAACCTGGAGTTGACAAATTTGAGAAATCATTTAACATGAGCCCTGTGTTGGCTGTCATTTCCACCATCATCATTATCATGTGATTCACCATGTTGAGTTGAGTTGAGCTAAGAACCGACATCACTGCACTCAGGACATTTCCATACGCGCCCCGTCCCCTCGTTCAACAGCCAGTGAGAAGTCATACTACTAATCGTTCCCACCGCTATCTGATTAAAGGTTCTCCTGGTATACTCTCTCAGTTTTGACATACTATATAGCGTAGAAGTCCATTATCTCCACAGATCTCGGACTGTAATGGTTGGATCAATTCTATTGACGATATTCCTCCACGCCACCGTCTTAGCTCCTTCAGCATCATTTCCCTCCATCTGACTCTGCCACTTCTGCCGCTGATCTTCCCAGTCGTCGCGATGTTTTCGTATCCCTCTATTCTCATTACATGACCACGCTATTTGTTTCTTTACTATTATTATATATATAATGATGTGTTTTTATACTCTTTCTCACTTTAATCAAAGTCATCGCGCAAGTCATTCTTCATCCAACGTCATATATCACCTTCAAGCCCTGTGGCGATGGGCGAGCGGCGAAGGTAGTCGCAGACCTGCACACAAGCGACTCAGGCCATATGGTCGTCTTCTACTGACCGGAGCAGCAGTGGGATTCGGCAGCCCCCTGAGCGACTGAGCAGCCCTCTATAGGAACACACTGCTCACCTCCATAGCATGAGGAAGGTGATAGAAAAGGTGCCCTAAACATTGTCTGCTCCATCCAGCTAGCCGTTGTTGGTGGGTACCCTAACTGCGGTCAACATATAAACAAAGATAAAACAAGTAAAACTAAAAGAGGAAATCATATTCCTTAACTATTAGAACTTGGAATGTACGCACCCTACTGTGTCACAAGCTGTCACAATTGATGACGAAGTGAATGCAAGAATCTCCAAGGCCAGTGCGGCCTTTGGCAGACTGTACAAGAATGTATGGGACAGAAATGGAATAAGCCTGCAAACAAAACTAAAAGTCTACAAAGCAGTTGTATTATCCACACTGCTATATGCTTGTGAAACCTGGACTGTTTATCAGCGACACGCTAGGAAATTAAACCACTTCCACAGTCTGCCTAAGGAAGCTACTGAAGATTAAATGGCAAGACAAGATCCCAGACACTGAAGTCCTAGAAAGAGCGTCCATGCCCAGTATCCACACTATACTGATGAAGAATCAGATTCGTTGGGCTGGTCACATGACTCGCATGCCAGATCACAGGCTCCCTAAACGAATTTTTTACAGCGAACTGCGTTGTGGTAAACGCTCCCAAGGTGGCCAAAGGAAACGCTTTAAATAGACTCTGAAAATCTCTCTGAATGCTTTTGGAATTCATCATAACACCTGGGAGACTGCAGCCAGAGACCGAAATTCGTGGCGTGCATCATTACACAAGGGTGCAGTCATGTGTGAGGCAACCAGGACTGCAAGAGCTGTAAAGAAAAGGCAAGGCAGAAAAACCACTGCAGGAAATCCTCCTCCAGAAACGTCAAGCATTCTTTGTCCACATTGTCAAAGAACATTTCGAGCCAAAATAGGCCTTATCAGCCATCTTAGAACCCATGGCTCCACACTTTCAACCCCACTGGATGAAATGAATGGTCATTATCATTCTTGATGGACAAACAACAAACATAGAAGAATGCTGGAAATTCATTGGACAGCCAAAAGGAGCAATCTGGACGTGTTAAGGGAAGCTGGGTCGCAAAGACAACTTATCACAAACATCAGATAAAGGCAGTCATCGTTTTTTCGCACGTTATGAGAAGACAAAAACTGGAACATATTGTGACAACTGGAAAGATTTGCTGAAAAATAGACAGAGGAAGACAGCGTGGGTAGTTCAGTCTTGTGTCATGGCGCAAAAGGGAGTCAACACACGAACTTGATCCATGCAGTCGGAGATCAGTAATTTGTGGAGAGGCATGCACGCCCACACAAGGCACTGGATAATGATGATGATGATATATAATGTTTAAACTTTTAGTTATCCTCTTCCAGGAGCTCACTATTAGTGGCTCTGGCCGTCCGGGTATTCACAACATTCGTCTCAGGAAGCACATCTCCGTGGCTTCCAATTTCTACTTAACTGATTCAGTGCCAAATAACAAAGGATTGGATCGAACTTGGCATACAATCAAATAAACAAGTATTACAGTATAATGTAACCTTCCATTCTCTGAGCATTAATCTTGTGCGAGACACCGAAACAAATAACACAATGTCCCTTTTTTCATATAACATATTTACAGGACTTCGCTGTCAATACCAGCATTTTATCGCTGTTTTTGATTTCTTGGCAAGATTACGCTCAGTAGTTTGCCATTGCTTTCTGAGCGACCCGGCTCACATACCTCCGTAAGTAACCAACGCGACGCGATCCGCTACGGAATCTCGCGCAGCTGCGTTACCCTACGTGGATATACGGGATTACGGAGAAAGTCGTTAACTCTGGGTCCAGGTAGACCGGCACGATTACCCTAGTATGGCGATAAATCGCCCTTCTCCTCCAAATGGGAGGTCACTGCATTAGTTAATGTATTCACCCATATTTCAAGATTGACTGCCAGACAGCAAAACATGTTCTATATTACATTTCCTTACTCTATTTCTGGCATTTAATAGTAGTTTTATTTTTCATATTCGACTGAACAAATTTGAGAATCACTGTAAAACGAGATCGTGTGTTGGCTGCCAGGTCGGGCAACTGTTTCGTGTATTGCACTTTCTCCCGAACAAAATGAAATGTTTACTCAGTGGAAACCCCGTGGATGTCAGCCGTCGGGCTGGACTGGTCAACAAATTACCATTACTAACATCAGTACCCCAGCTGGGAGTTATTTGATATCTGTCTGATTCACTAGAATTGTTTTGTAAAAATATGACATGAAAATTGCTGGCATCAGTTGTATAAAATATTGTAATTAGACCTAATCAGTTACAATCTGCTCAAAATATATGTTTTGTGTTTTGTTTTTGTACGGGTACCTTTACCGTTCTTGGTGTGTGCGGGAGTGTTTTTTTTTAATTTTCTTTTTTCTTTCTTGTACGGAGAAATAAATAAGGTTGCCAGACTTTCCAGTTTTCCAGGATTTCTTTTCTACTGACATGAAAGATGAAAATAAATTCCACATTTTTTTTTTTCAATTTCTATGGTGGTTTAAAAAAAAAAAAGTTCTGTGTTGGTAGAACTGTTTACTTTAGTGATTCGTATGGATCATCATAATCGGACTTTGAGCAGGTCCATAGATCCCCTCCTTGGCGTACAGCAACTGAACATTTTAATTTAGTGATTAGTGTGGATATTCATCATTGCACTTCTGGCAGGTCCATAGATGCTCTGATCCCCTCCTTGGTGTATATCAACTGAACTGTTTTATTTGTAAACTTCAAATATATGTCTGTGGCAAGATCTCCTCTCCGTGGCTTTGAGGTCAAACAAAATATCAAATGTAGCCGATAGGCTGTGGAAATGTCAACAATATAAAATAACACAAAGTTATAGAACAGAATTGCGAAACAATACAAGGACGTTGCGGCGATTAGCTTTAATCAGCACACAAATACATACACAAAACACAACATATAATCACGGAGAAACCCCTCCAGTGACTACATTACGGCATGAGAACGTGATGAACATTTTTTTTAAATGACAAAAATGAGAACAATGAAGAGAAAATGAAAATTTGAAAAATATATATATATATATATATATATTTGCTTCTCATCTCAGAATCCCAGGCTGTCATACTGACATGAATAGGACTTTGCTACTCTTATATAGGCAGCCGTGGGAGTCTTAGAGTTATGGGGACCCGGGTAGAGGGATGGTGACTAAGGCGGGAAACCGGAAGCAATGGAGATGTGCTGGTTGACCGAGAGTGAATAGTGAGCAGGGGAACGTTAAGGTACCAATTCAGAAACTATTAACCAGCGTCAGATGTTTAACTTGGGTAAAGTGTGATTTCGTTTCTTAATGTTAATATTCTTATTATAAATGCTTTAGTGAAAGTATTAATTTTTGTAACATCTTTCATTCTTCTTATACCTAAGAAAACCTGTCAGTTTCTCAGTTACACAATCTGGCAACCCAAGGAATAAAAGTGTAAAAAGGGTGTAAATGCTTCATTTCACCAGGTATTATCTCATAGGGCTCGGTCTCTTTCCACAGACCGACCTGCTGAAAGCGTCGCACAAAGCGCCAACTCCGTAGCTCCAGCGACGACCCCCAGGAGTCTCCGAGATAATTGCACTTGTGAACCGAAGCCCGGAATCGAACCCATATCATTCAGAGTGCGACCACTTCGCCACGAGACTCTAGGAATAAAGGTCTTTTGCCAAAGCAGTCACCACGTAGTAACAGAAGCTAAAGTGTTTCAACAAACACCCAGCTTTACTGAACGTCTCATGATATGCGTGGCTGACATTCCAACCCCAGGCCGCCGGCCCGTGGTCTAACTGCGTGTGCAGATACAGTAGTTAACGTGGCCGCTATGACTCGGAGCCTGTGGCTTAGAGACAGGCAACTGAGTTTCACAATTCTGTTATTCAGGGTAAGAAGTCAGCTGCTGATGATTTGGAACCAGAGCATTTTGCATTGATTTTCAATATGGTATGAGCGTCCGCCGTTTAGAAAGCAATGGCAAGCTCCATCCATCATGTGCCATGCCGACAAACGTGAGCGGTCATGTTCTGCCATCTCATTCGATCACCAGAGTCGTGGATCAGCTCTGTGTTCCTGTCTCGACCATGCCACGTGGCCAAGCCATCCAGGTATATACTTCTCTGTCTTGACCTTGGTCTGTTCCCTTCGATCTTGCCAGTTGTCACCAAGTTCTCCAAGTCATTTTTTCTCATAACATGCGCAAAAAATGTTGACTGTCTACGTCTAATGACTCTAATCAGTTTACAATCTTCATTTGTTTCTTGAAGGACTTGTTCATTGGTTTTTCTGTCTGTCCATGGTATTCTTTACATTTTCCACAGAAACCACATTTCCACATCCATCAGCTGTTTTTCAGCTTGATTGCTCGTTTTCCACGCTTCACATTCTTACAAAAGTATAGGTTCTTTGTAGCACTTCAACACTCTTTTTGTCGTTTCAATTGATATCTTTTTATTAGTCAGTATGTTTTTCATCTTGCAAAAGGCGACCTTCGCAATGCTAATTCTTGTTCTAATCTCTTCAAGGCACCACCCATCAGATGTTATGACTGTTCCTAGATAATTATATCGATTTACTTGCTTAAGAATATGCCCATTTACTCGAATATCACATTGTGGAATTTTCTTCTTCCCAGTGGCGACCATAATCTGTGTCTTCTTAATATTCAGTTCTAACCCAAGTTGTTCACTGTGTGCAACAACCGCATCTACTAAATTTTGCAGGTCCTGTTCACTGTCTGCAATCAAGACTATCATCTGCATATCTAATGTTATTGATGTATCGTCCCCCAATGGGATAAGCAAGCTACTGAACATAAAAATTGTCTTTAAAAGTTATATACAGGCTAAAAAATGCTTGGATTGATTGTAACGTCCTGTAAAAGAATATGCAACTAACTGGAAATTGCTATGTGAATTGTTTTACGTGCTTTCAGTAATGTGGTTTTGTTGTTGTTATTTCTTGTGACTCGATTCCAGTCGATTGTTGTTTAAAAGCTTTAGGTGCGAGGCTCGACTTCCTTGTACCGGGCTGTATCACACATGGCTCGGTATCTATCCACAGAGCGGTCAGTCCAAAGCGTCGCACACAACACCAACTCCATAGCTCCAGTGACGACCCCCGGGAGTCTCTGAGAAAAATGAACTCGTGAACCAAATAACGAAGTCCGGGAACGAACCCACCAACTACGGAGCCTGAGGCATGATGTTTAACCACTTGGCCACGGAGAATCATTCTGGGTCATGAATGGTAGAAGTTCCAGCATCAGCCTCTCATACGACGCTGGTTTCAGGACTTGACAAGGTGAAGCAGAGCTCAGCAACACAGACCCCGCGGAAGGCATTCGGTGCTGGATCGGGAGACAAGCTTCCACACCAACTCTACGATAGATGCAAAGTCATGTAACTTTACAGAACACAATTACGGAAAACACAGGACGTTGCGGTGACTAGTCTTCATTAGCAAACAAAAACATACACAAAACACAACATATAATTACGGCAGAAGACCCCTCTGGTGACTAAATTAAGGCATAAGAACTGGATGAGTATAATGAAAAGATGAAACAATGAGAACAATGAAGAGACATTGAAAATATGAAAACAAAATTTGCTACAGTCTCAGAAATACCCTAACATTTAACCAACTTAGTTCCCACATCATTTTCTATTCCAGTCTTGTACCTACGAATCTCAAGCAGGTATCCACCGATTTACCTGACCATCTTCAAGAAGATACGAACTACTGGAACTGTCATTGTATTCTACTTCTTCCACACTATCCCAGGAACAAGGAAGATTAATATAAAACTACATTTTATTCACTGGAAACTTGCTGAAATATTTATGAACCCTTGTCAATGAATAACTATATCATCAGCAGTAAATGTATGATGAGTCCCAATGTTCCTCTTCATAGTCTTGTTAGCGTAGTAGAAAGAGGGAAAGAAATGATCAATGCTATCTCTTTATTCTCCTTCATCCATATTATCTCAGAAACAAGAGAGGTTGATACAAGAGTACATGTAATTTACTGGCGGATTGCTGAGTACTGGTCAATGAAGGAAGACCCTGTATATCTTCAGCAATAGGTATACGATGCGCCTCTTCATTGTCTTGTTACCGCAGCAGAAAGAAGCCAAGAAATGACCAGAATTACAGTCGACACAGCTTTCCCAGACGATGAAAGGTCTAGTGATTAACCGGCTTTCTACTGATAAAACCGGGCAAGATGAGTTGGGTGAATAGCTGACATGATTACCATAATTGTGATTCAGCCCTACTCCACGAATGGAGCTAGGGAGAGTGTTTGTCCGGAAGCGACTGATTCCTCCATGCACAAATGAGTTTGGGGTTGGGAAGTTTCGAGTTTTCAAGAAATATAGTTTTCTTAGAACTGGGACCGTCTCAATGAGTTCACATTACGGGATATATTCTAGGGTGGTCATAGACTGACGTAAGCAAAGGTCTAAGAACGGGTAATGCAAAAGTTGTAATAACAACTAATACTGTTTCGTCTAGCGACACCCAGGCTTTGTTTTTTAAATCCCAGTGCTGCAATTTTGTCTTGATAGGAAGAACCTTAAAAAACGTGCCGATTTAATCACTGTAACAAAAACATAATAGACGGTTACATTACTTCTTCTTCTTCGTCTTCTTTTGCTGATGTTGCTGCTGCTGTTGCTTCTGCTGCTGCCGCCACCGCGGCCGCCGCTGCCGTTGCCGCTGCTGCTGTTGCTGCTGTTGCTGCTTCCTCTTCTTCTTCTTCTTCTTCTTCTTCTTCTTCTTCTTCTTCTTCTTCTTCTTCTTCTTCTTCTTCTTCTTCTTCTCTCCTCCTCCTTCTCCTCCTCCTCCTCCTCCTCCTTCTTCTTCTTCTTCTTCTTCTTCTTCTTCTTCTTCTTCTTCTTCTTCTTCTTCTTCTTCTTCTTCTTCTTCTTCTTCTTCTTCTTCTTCTTCCTTCTCTTTTTCTTCTTCTCCTCGTTCGCTATTGTTCTAATAATGTCTACACATGGGGTCCATCTTGTTTAACTAGTTGATAGTTCCAAAAAGCTTTTTGTAAATTTTTGAATTAAAAAAGAAACAGCATAAATATGATTATTACTTTCATACCATTTGTTTTACAATGTAACTTCATAAATGGTAGCTGTGGTAACGTGGGATCCGTGGCAACGTGGGAGTTGTGGTAAGGGGGAGCTGTAGTAACGGGGGGAGCTGTGGTACCGATGGAGCTGTGGTAACGGGGGAGTTGTGGTAACGAGGGGAGCTGTGTTAACGGGGGGGGGGGGGCTATGATAACGGGGAGCTATGGTAACGTGGGAGCTGTGGTAACGAGGGAGCTGTGGTAACGATGGAGCCGTGCTAATGTGGGAGATGTGGTAACGAGGGAGCTGTGGTAAAAGAGCGAGCTATGGTAACAAGGGAGCTGTGGTAACATTGAAACTGTGGTAACGAGGAAGCTGTGGTAACGTGGATATTGTGGTAACAATGGGAACTGTGTGGTAACGAGGGAGCTAACATTCTCTCCTGCCGGCCCAGTGATCACATGTTCGAATCCCCATTGAGGGGTTAATAAAACAATCTGGGCTCATAATTCGATCCAGCCTAACTTGGGTGCAGGGAAATGTTCTGGGAAGCAAAGGTAGCAGGTGTTATATTGACCACATCCCACATCGAGTGCCGATTTGTTTATAGCAATATGGAGCTAGCACTATATACCCATAAAGCTCTAAGAAATGGCAAAGGCACTTACTTACTTTACTTTACTTTATACTTTACTTTACTTTACTTTACTTTACTTTATATCATAACTCACTTGTTTCGAACTTTCAACTGTGAACTTCAAGAAAAGTATACAAAAGTACATACTGTCAACAATAAGCAGCAACCAATATAAATAAATGTTGAAGCTGCCGAAAAGAGATTTGTTTAGTTGCCTTAACTGAGCCAGATTACAATAGACAAAAACACACACATCAGGAATAATGCTATCTCTATAATAGTGACATAACATTTATGTCACAAAAGAAACTCAAAAGTGGTCTTTTGTTGCTAAAATAAGACAAAAAATCACGGGGTACACATTTCAAGCAATGCATAAACAAGACAAAATGCCGAGAGCTTGCTGGGTGTTAATTTGAGATGTGAGAAGGCAGGATTAGTTTTCACAGCGTTAAAATTACTGGCAACCTGGTATCCAGCAGTGTTATCAACATTATCGTTCCTGAGTAATATGTCTTTTCATGAAAGAAGTTTAAGCATGCACATATATGCCCAACATCAGCAGGCTGCCTACAGACAAAAGATGGAAAAATCATAATAGAAAAACCGAGAACAGTAATTAAACGCTCTTTAAAAGTAAATAAAGATCTACACCTTTGCTTTATTGACTACTTATTGACTTATTTGCTTTATTGACAAAGGCTTTCGATAAAGTGAGACATTTCGACATGATAAGGATGCTTGAAGATCTACAAATTGATAGAAAAGACCTTAGACTTATGAAAACAAAACATATTGGAAACAACAAGGCTGCCATAAGAATTGATAATGAAGTTAGTCAATATCAGCCTATTAAGAGATGTGTGAAACAGGGATGTGTAATGTCTCCAGATCTTTTTTCGCTGTACAGTGAAAATAATTTCAGAAATATAGAAGATATGGAAGGAATCATCATTGAGGGGCGATATATCAAAACATTAGGTGTGCAGATGATACAGTCTTGATTGCAGACAATGAACAGGATCTGCAACATTTATTAGATGCGGTTGTTCACACAGTGAACAACTAGGGTTAGAATTGAATTGTAAGAAGACACAGATTATGTTCGTCACTGGGAAGAAGGAAATACCACAATGTAATATACAAGTAAATGGGCATATTCTTAAACAAGTGAATCAGTACAGTTATCTTTGAACAGTCAGAAAGTCAGATGGGTGATGCCTTGAAGAGATTAGAGCAAGAATTGTCGTTGCGAAAGTAGCCTTTTGCAAGATGAAAATCATACTGACCAATAAAAAGATATCAACTGAAACGAGAAAAAGAGTGTTGAAGTGCTACACAGAATCTGTACTTTTGTATGGATGTGAAGCGTTGGCAATGAGCAGACAAGCTGAAAAACAGCTGCTGGCTGAGGAAATGTGGTTTATGAGGAAAATGCAAAAAATACCATGTACAGAGAGAAAAACCAATGGAAAAGTCCTTGAAGAAACAAATGAAGATCGTAAACTGATTAGAGACATTAGAAGACAGTAAAAATTGTTTGGGCTGTTATGAGAAGAAATGAATTGGAGAACTTAGTGACTAGCTGGCAAGATGGAGGGGAAGAGACAAGGGGAAGACCGAGAAGTGAGTACCTGGATGGCTTGGGCGAGACAGAAACACGTAGCTGATCCACGACTCTGGTGATCGAGTCAGATGGCAAAACATATTTATAGCAGTGGATATTTACCGAGCGATATGCTGAAATCTCTAATTTATAGCTGCTCAAAAAGACTAGGAACAATTGGATGCGAAGATTTTCGTCATTTAACCTAATAAATCATGACACTAAGCTTTTACTCAGAATTATAATGAGAAAAAGAAGAAAGAGAATCAAAATAAAAATGTAAATTGGTGAAGAACAGTATGGATTTGAGAAGTAAAGTGTACAATCAATATATATTACGAACACTAATAGAAAGATCAATAGAGACACAGAAAGACATATCGTTGTGCTTCATAGATTATACTAAGGCATGAACTGGGTGTTTCGTGGGGGACTATTGTGTTGACATTCTGGCGGCGGCATTATGCACAGTGTATCTGTGCGGGCTGTTGTTTGTCGAGACTCCTGTCTTTTTCACTTTTCACATTGGGCAGTGGGGAGCGTTTTGTGTGATATTCACTGGTACAGGAACGGAGCATAATGGGGACGACCCGTTGCTGTGAAGTTGGATCTGCGACTAACTAACTAACTAAGGCATTTGATAAACATGATGAACTGATAAAAATGTTTGAAGATATCAACATTGATGGGAAAGATCTCAGAATAATAAAGACTTTTTACTGGAACCAAGTAGCAGCCATTAAAATTGGAAATAAAGAAGGCAGTTATCAAAAAACAAAGCTAGGAGTACAACAGGGATGTGTCTTGTCATCGACTCTCTTCTCCCTCTATAGCGAAGTAATAATGAGAGAGATCAAAGAGAAGCCAGGAGTACTAATCGGAGGTTATGATTTAAATAGTATACGCAATGCAGATGACACAGTATTGGTGGCGGATAATGCAAAAGCTCTACAACAATTGTTGGACAGTATAGTAACAGAGAGTGCCAAGAAAGGACTCGCCTTAAATAGCAAGAAAACAGTAGCAATTGTGATATCAAAGAAAAGTGGTGACACCAAAATGTGAAATGGAAACGGAATGGACAGTTCTTAACCGAGTGGATAATTTTAAATACCTAGGGTCATTTATAACATCAGATGGAAGATGAACAACATATAGTAAGAGCAGAATGGGGCAAACAAAAGCTGCATTTAAGAAAATGAAGAGTATCTTGTGCAATAAGTCACTATCATTGAATGTAAGATAGAGAGTGCTGAAGTGCTATATAAAACCTGTTTTTCTGCATGACAGTGAACCCTAGAATGTAAATTAACAAATTAGGAAGAGCTTGGAAGCAACAGAGATGGGTTCCTGAGACGAATGTTGCGAATTCCTGGGACTGCCAAAGTAACTAACAGCGATTGTCTGAAAGAGGCTAATGAAACTAGAACATCACATACAACAATAAGAAAGAGACAAACAACTTCCTTTGGTAATGTGATGAGAAGAGAGGCATTGGTGAACATCGTGACAAATCAAAAGACCAAGAAAAAGAGAATCAGAGGCAGACTAAGAGAAATGATGCTGGATGGATTGAGACGGTGGCATGCTGGAATATCAACATGCAAACCACCAAGGACCGAGGAGATCTGTGGCGCGCCATGAACACCTACGCAAGATGGCATGGCACTTGATGATGATGATGGTGTGTCCAAATATTGTGATTGCCTACGTCTAATTTCTCTAATCAGTTTACCGTTTTCATTTGTTTCTTGTAGCACTTGGTCATTGGTTTATTAGCAATTGTATTAGTCGTTGTCCATGTTTCTGATCCAGACAGAATAAGAAGTTATTCGAAGTTAGTTACATTTTCTCAGTTAGCTGCTAGGTTTAATGTCTGTAGACTACAACACATTACCTAGTGCTATGAAAGTACCGAGTGCCTTTTGTATTATTATTTTATTATCGTAATCTGTCCCTCCCTTATATGTCTACATTGCTACGTAAATATGTGTATTTCATCACACGAAACGAGGTTTTACCAATGAAGATCGGCTTATTATTTGCTTGATTTATTCTCATCATCTTTGACTTTCCGCTGTGTAATTTCAATCCTGATTGTTGCGACATGCCATCGAGTTTGTATACTCTATTTTGAATCTGTTTTTTGTGTGTGCGTAGGGCAGGAGGATCAACGTGATCAGCGAAGTCTAGAGCATCAAGCTGCTTTGTTCAGATGAATACCCTTAATATTGTCATGTAGTGTGTTTCATGTAGTTTCGTGTCGGTTTGTGTTTGTTCTGTGCTGACAAAGGCTTTGGCTGCAATGTCCAATTTGTTTCTTGTAATCGTGTTTCAGTAAAGCTCACAATCTACTTCTCGTTTTTTGGTGATTCATTTGTCAGAGTCCAATGACTCCCATTTCTGGCGGTAGTTATTATATGTGTGTTACTGGGGCTCTTAATGTAAGGAAAGAATAATAACACTGTAACCCTGCCATGCATGCCTGACATCTAATGAAGGTTGGCGAGGGACTGGCTACCCCACCCGACTGTATAATTTAGGTGAACTAATGCAAACAGCCGTGAACAAGTTTAAAGATAAGAAAAGATAATTACTCAAACAACCAAGTTAAGGTTCTTCTGAAAACTCGCTCCGTTAAATTTTTTTTTAAAGTACAAATACCTTAGCAGGAGATTCCTGAGGGTCTGTAAGATAATAAGGAGGGCAATCACATTTTGAACCCTTCATTTAATGTAATAGGGTCATGACATTTTGAAGGTTTTCGGAAGCCACTGTTTCCCTCACTTAGTGAGACGACTAAAGAAGACATAAAACCCTCGTCCGACCGAGCTCATTACATTACCAGCACAGCTTCCTGTCAACAACTACGCATATAAGCCAGCAAACTAGTTTCAAATCATTAAGACACCATCGGGGCACCCGCTATTTTTCAGCACACGAATAGCTTGTTAACTGAAACATATCTCGCATGCTAACAATGATTATTTCTCGCATGGGAACAATGATTATTATCTCGGCGAGTATTTAACATATCTCCTTCCATCTTTCTTGCTGTTTGGAGCATTCAAAGGGAAATTCAATAATAGTTTCTGTTAAATGAAACAACTTGTCTGTAGCTTTTCAGCATCACTTGGCTAGACGATTATTCTCTCGACCAAGCCTCGACGTTTACGTATCATGGGATTCTGATTGCAATTCTTAGCTAATTTCTTAACATAAGGAAGACAAGAATCAACTCTCGTCTGCTTTCTTCTAAATGCCATTATAACCTGACTGGAGAGTGCTTGAAAACTCTGGACGAGAATATCAAAAGAGCAATGATGGGAAAAAAATTAAATCTGAGAGACTGAACATAGTTTGGTCAATTGAAACTACTCGGCGATCTACTAAAGCTCGCAATGGAGGGAAAAGTTGAGAGCAAAAGATTTAGAGGGAATCAAAGAAGTAAATAAACAAACAATATCAAGGTACGGCAAGGATATCTCTGTTTCCTCTCTCTCTCTCTCTCTCTCTCTCTCTCTCTCTCTCTCTCTCTCTCTCTCTCTCTCTGTGTCTCTCTGTCTCTTTCTCTATCTCTGTCACACTGTCTCTCTCTCTCTCTCTCTCTCTCTCTCTCTGGGTCTCCCTCTATGTCTGTCTCTCTCTCTCTCTGTCTCTCTCTGTCTCTCTCTCTCTATGTCTATCTCTGTCTCTCGCTGTCTCTCGCTGTGTCTCTCTCTGATCTTCTCTCTGTCTCTCTCTGTCTCTTTCTTTCGTCTCGGTCTCTCTCTGTCTCTCTGTCGCCTCGGTCTATCTCTGTCTCTCTCTCTCTCTCTGTCGTGTCGGTCTCACTCTGTCTCTCTCTGTCTCTTTCTGTCGTATCGGTCTCTTTCTGTCGCTCTGTCTCTCTCTGTTGTGTCTGTCTCTATCTGTCGGGTCGGTCTCTCTGTCTCTCTCTTGTCGTGTCGGTCTCTCTGCATGCCATGTGTCTCTGTTTCTCTATGTTGTGTCGGATTCTCTGTCTCTCACTGTCGTGTTGGTCTCTCTATTTCTCTCTATCGTGTCGGTCTCTCTGTGTCTATCTCTCTGTCGTCTCGGTCTCTCTGTGTCTCTCTCTCAGTGTTTCTCTCTGTCACTGTCTCTCGTCTCGGTCTCTCTCTCACTCTCTCTATCTCTCTATCAGTCGTCTCGGCTCTCTCTGTCTCGCTCTCTCTGTCGTCTCGGTCTCACACTTTATCTTCTCTCTTTCTCTGTCTCTATCTGTCTCTCTCTTTCTCTCTGTATGTTTCTGTCGTCTTGGTCTCTGTGTGTGTCTCTCTCTCTGTTGTCTTGATTTCTCGCTGTCTCTTTCTCCCTCTTTCATCTCGATCTCTCTATGTCTCTCTCTCTGTCTCTCTCGGCGTATATCTGTCTCCTTCGGTCATGTCGGTATCTCTGTATCTGTCTGTCTGTCTGTCTCTGTCTCTCTCTCTCTCTCTCTCTCTCTCTCTCTCTCTGTAGTGTCGGTTTCTCTCTGTCACTCTGTCTCTCTAGGTCGTTTAAGTCTCTCTCTCTGTCTCTCTGTGTGTCTCTCTCTGTCGTCTCAGTCTCTATCTGTGCCGTTTCTGTCTCTCTCTCTCTCTGTATCTCTGTCTCTCCCTGTCGGCTCGGTCTCTCTCTCTCTCTCTCTCTCTTTGTCTTCTCTCTATGTCTCTCTCGGTCTCTATCTGTCTTTCTGTCGTCTCGAACTCTCTGTCTCTCTCTGTCGTCTCAATATCTCTCTGTCGTCTTGACCTTTCTCTCTGTATCTCTCTCTGTCGTCTCGAACTCTCTCTATTATTCTCTGTCGACTCAAACTCTCTCTCTCTCTCTCTCTCTCTCTCTCTCTCTCTCTCACTCTCACTCTCTCTCTCTCTCTGTTTGCCGTCTCGATCTCTGTCTGTCGTTTCGATCTTTCTCGCTGGCTCTCTCTCTCTCTCTCTCTCTCTCTCTCTCTCTCTCTCTGTCTCTCTCGTCTCGATATTTCTCTTTAACCCTCTCTGTCTCTCTTGGTCTCTCTATTTATTGTCTCGGCCTTTTTCTCTCGGTCTCTCTCTCTCTCTCTCTCTCTCTATATATATATATATATATATATATATATATATATATATATATATATCGGTCTCTTTCTGTCGTCTCTCTCTCTCTCTGTCGTCTCTCTCTCTCTCTCTCTCTCTCTCTCTCTCTATATATATATATATATATATATATATATATATATATATATATATCGGTTTCTTTCTGTCGTCTCTCTCTCTCTCTCTCTGTCGTCTCTCTCTCTCTCTCTCTCTCTCTCTATATATATATATATATATATATATATATATATATATATCGGTCTCTTTCTGTCGTCTCTCTCTCTCTCTCGCTCTCGCCCTCGCATTTGATCTCTCACTGGGAGAAAGCCTGTCAACCAACTCACGCCAAATCGTCCTATCCTTTTCCATCTCCTGCAGCTCTTTCCATTTACTTCCCATTTAGTTCATCTCTAATGTTAACAAGTCAGTCACAAATGGCTGTAGAAAAATAACTACACATGATAACAACTTGAAACCAGTTTATTTTTATACATACATTGTCCCTTTATTTCTCAACATAATTTCCACCAACATTGATGCACTTATCCCATCGTGTTATCAGTCCTCCCAAACCGGCTGCATACTACTGCGTGATTTGTTTTCATTTACCGGCCACCCCGCAGAAATGTGTGACTTACTTATTGACTCGCCCTGGTAATTTTTTCTACCCAGCTATGCACCGCTTTACTGGAAATCATTAGGGGCTAAGTCCACTGGAAACACACCTTGGCGGGAGACATTTCGTGAGTGACGCTAAAGTTGAATGTGAAGTGAAAACGTGGTTTACAAAACAGAGCACGCAGTTCTATGCAGCCGGTTTGGGAGGACTGATAAAACCATGGGATAAGTGCATCAATGTTGGTGGAAATTATGTTGAGAAATAAAGGGACAATGTATGTATAAAAATAAACTGGTTTCAAGGTGTTATCATATTTAGTTATTTATCTACATCCATTTGTGACTTACTTATTAATTTATCCTCATAATTCTCTTCTCCGCGTGTTTAAGCCCTCCCACTATTCCATTCTCCCCGTGGTTTCCAGACAAGTTAGGGTCTAGTCATACTATCCTCAGGTTTCTTCAATGTCTCTCCTATCCAGCGCCTGCGTCTTTTCCTCACCCCTTGATTCTTTGGAATTTGTTTTGTTCACTTCATGACCGCCACATTAGTGATTCTGTCATATCGTTTTAGCCCTATTCTGTGCAGGCCCCGGTTTATGGGTGTGTGTAGTTTATTAGTAATTTCTGTAGTCGTTCTCTGTATTCCTGATCGATACAACGAAACTGATTTATTATTGGTCCTATGGAGATAGCTAGGAAGAGGTACTGTGGTAGATCAGTCACAGTAGAAATTGTATTGATCTTTTTTTTAAACCTGGTTTATTTGTTTTGTTAACTTTTAGTTATAGAGACCTAGTGGTTTAATTTTAATGACTAGAGCATTTGCTGACACTGTGGTTGGGGTTTTAATCCCATTTAGTGGAAGGATTGCTTTGTTTCGACATGGCACACGATGCTAACCAATATAAGGCCTAGACTGCTACTTCTGATAAAGGGGGTCCAAAAAAACAAACAAACAAACAAATACAACAATATTAAAAAAAAAAAAATAACAAACTCAAAAGTATCTGTAACTGTTTAACTAGTTTCTTTAATCGCAACTGTGGGATATTTAATCACAAAATATCTGTATTTTGTTGGGGAAAAAAATGAAAGCGTTATCTTTACGATATATTATTTTCAATGTTAAAATGAAGATAACTGTCCTTTTAACTGATAATGAAGGTTAGGATTTATAAGAATATATTTTTTTCTGATAAGATTATCCACATGTACGAAAATATTATAGATATTAACTTTACTCTTTACTTCTCATCTTTCGTAATTTTTTGTTTTTTGTTGTTTGATTGAATGATTGATTTAGGAGCAGACATCACAGCATTCGGGGCATTCCCATAAGCGCTCCGTCCCCACCCTCAGCAGCCAGCGAAGAGTTCCAACACCCATACTTCCAGTAACAATGTGATTATATGTCCCTATCGCCTTTCCTCTGAGCAGTCGAGCGTCGGCCAGATCCCCTCGTCACTCCTCGCTGTCTCATTCTGCCAGACCATGGTGATCCATTTGCTCCTCCGAGGTGTGCACGTGCTCCCACAAGGCCGCAACCACGTCTGCCTTGTCATGCAACAATACTCCACCAAGTTTTGCCGAGCCAGCCAATCTGTCCGCCTGTTCATTCCCCAGCACACCGGCATGCCCCGGAGAAAAGATCCAGGTGATGCTTGCCACCCGTGACTGTGAGTTTTTGTTGTTGTTGTTGTTGTTGTTGACTTGTCTATCACTGTAAGCCGGCTTCCTGGCCTAGAGGTTAGCGACTTTTCTCCGTAATCTCGTATACTCTCGTAAGTAACGTGACGACGGTGAGAATCAGCAGTGGTTCGAATCGCGTCGGTAACTTACGGGGTATGTGAGCCGGCTGCTCAGAGAGCAATGGCAAACTACTGAGAGTAATCTTGCCAAGAAATCAACAATCAGCTGAAAGATGCTGATGTTGACAGCGATGTCCTGTAAAAGATATGCAAACATATTTATCACTGTAATGCAAGATTAGTACCAAAGTTTCCCTTCTTGCTTCTTTTTTTTTTTTTTTTTTCGTCTTTTGTTTTCTTTCTCTAACTGTTCAGTTTAACTATCGTTAACGTTTGCATCTCAAACTACCGATATACTATCGTTAAGAGATTTGTCAGTTACCCCCCCCCCCCCCACCCACCCCCCCCCCCCCCCCATACTGCCGACCAGTAGGAGATATCCGACTCAATTTGTATTCATCTGGTAATTTCTGCCGTACCAGGGTTAGACTTGTGGAAATCAGTCCGTTGATAATTGCGCTGACGGACGCCATGGCGCTTTGTATTGAGCACCGGCTCGTCCAGCCCTGGAAACTGGCTGAATACTGAAATTTGGCGGTAGAAAACATCCGCTGCAGAAATGAGCTCAATCACATTCTCAATTACCGATCTCGGTTCCTGTTTTTTTTTTTTTTTTTAAACTTGTTTTTCTTGTTTTTGCCGATTCTGCGAGTTTCGGCCGGTTATTGTTTTTTTAAAAAGCCGTTTTTATACTTCCTATGTGATAGAGAGAAAATGTTAATAGTAGGCGAAAATAAACACAGGCGGAGGTCAGCATGGCCGAATGGATAAGGTCGTCGTTCTTAGACATCCGTTGTGCTGATGCCGAAGTAGCGCCCCCCCCCCCCCCCCTGCACCGGTCAGTAGGACTAAGATGTTGACTTCTCATTCTTGACTTAGGGACTCAAGTTGCAAGCACGTCTGAAATCGGAGTGGGTTCGTCTGATAGCGAGGGATACTGGTAATAGGAAATGTTAATTCACACGCAAAAGTTAGTCCAGTGTAGTGGAAGTAGTAGGACGTCTATGGATGACACTTGAGTTCAAAGCCGAGCAACGCAGAAGAAGACAGACTGGCGGCTGGACAAACACATGAGCTATGATCATCATCATAATCATCATGTGTTATGTCAATAGACAATGGTGGGAGGAATGGTTCGCCGTGTCATACGATAAACAGAATACGATAAACAGAATACGATAAACAGAATACGATAAACAGAGTCGTGAATCAGGTTTGTATTCCCGGCCCGATTGTCCCATGCTGCCAAACCATCCAGGTATTCATCTCTTTTTTCTTCCTCTTTTCGCCTTAATGTTTACCGACTACCACTACGTTTTCTATTGACGGTTTTCCTTTGTTTCTTGGAGAACTCATCTGGTCTAAAAAGATGGGACTAACGCCACTTTCTCATTAGGCTTCATGGCGTAAACATTGGTCCTTTGCTATAATACTTTTAATATGTGATAGTGACACTAAGGAATGGAGGATGAGGGAGAAACAAAAAAACTAATAATGCGACAATGTAGACACAAGACAATTATTAACGCCGTGATATCCAACTGTCTAAGATGACCAGGCCGCTGGGAGAATTGATCGTGAAATAGAGAGGGAAAATAAACAAGAAACAAGCCAATGGAGATAACATTCAAGGTAGTGGACCAAGATGGTAACCGAATAGAATATGGAAAGGCAACTTAGATTGATGTCTGTGGGAAATGAATGCCATTGGCTACATCAACAGCTTGGAGAGGAGTGAGAGAAGGAAATAAAGCGTGAGAGATAGAGAGATAGAAAGATAGAGTGGGACAGACAGACAGACAGATGAACAGACAGGTGAACAGACAGACGTACCGTGACCACGGACCGTGAAACAGGCAGATAGGCAGACAATACGAGCGATTGTATCTTTAACCGTAAGGAGCTGAACTACTTAACTGTACAATAGTTTGTTTAGACTGCTGCTCGAAGCAAGTTGTCAACACATATCGCCATATACAATTATTAACACATAATGACTGGTGACAATAATGAGATGAGACAATAATACAGTATACGCATGCAACACAAGATCTGCATTCTTACAACATTGGACAGTCACTGACAGGGGACAGCGGAGATGTGTGGGGTTTTAGTGTTTACAGGACAAAGTTGATAATATCACGATAAAACAGTCAACAAAGGCACGTGTTAAAATAAGTTTGATTTATTCACTCGTTTTGAACTCAAGCCTAGTCTATACACATGCTGCTACTCCTTTAAAAAAAAGTCTTAAAAGTCGAGAGGATCGACTTCATTGCCCCGGGTTTTATCCCCTATGGCTCGGCCTGTCGAACGCATTGCACAAAGCACGAACTCCGTAACTCTGGCGACGACCCCCAGGAGTCTCCGAGAAAAATGCACTCGTGAACCGAAAGACGTAGCCAGGAATCGAACCTACAACCTTCGGAGCACGAGGCAGACGGCTTGACCACTTCGCCACGGAGACCTCCGTATGCTGCTACTTCTAGTGCACTTGACTGATATTTCCATGTGACTTAGCTTTCCTTATTAGGGAAACCCTCGCAATTAGACGAACTCATCTCGAGGCACTTGTAATTTACGTCCCAAAGTCACGAACGAGAACTACATTTTAGTCCAACTGACCAGTGTAGGGGTTGAAGCCGCTATTTCGGTATCATCACACCTCAAGCTTAAAAGCGAGCGCTCTTATCTATTCGGCCTCGCTGGCCTCCTGTTAGAAGATAACTCATGTTAACCATAAAGAAAAGACACATGCCATTTATGAGGCATAATATCAGAAGATGGGAAATAGAGAATGTCTAGTCTATACACATGCTGCTACTCCTTTAAAAATAAAGCCTAATGATGAAAAATACTAGACAGCAGAGGCAGATGAAGACTTGAAAGATTTATGTGACAAGCGTCACAGCTTGGCAACACATAATAATAAAGGCAAAAAGAGCTTTATCAAAATATCAGATCAGATAACAGGTAAGATTGAAGAGTCGTGGAGGGTCATGGAGTGTGATGCCATCTACGTGAAGAAGAAGAGGAGAGAGTAGTCAGTTATGGAACATGCCACTGACAGAAGTTGTTACATTTAAAAAGAACAACGAGTGAAGGAACGTTGAAATATGTGTTTGATAAACACAGAAAAAAAAAATGCTGTCTTATACAAATAATGAAGTACAGTTTCATAAAGAAAAGTATGAAAACACTGATGTTCGTTTACAAAAAAAAAAAAAAAAAGCATGAAAATTACTGAGTGTTTAATAGTAAACATTAAGGCGAAATGTAACGCCATATTTACTGAACTTCCGACAGTTCAGTCATAGTTTCAGGAATCGTACAACTGGAACAGATAATCAGGTCTATTTAGCAAAGTCATGTTTCAGATAGTCTTGTGTCATGTATGGAATACATTAACACATACATTGATAAATAAGATCGGAGTAATGCAGCTGTGGAGAAGAGGCAGTCCTCCACTTTCCATTCAATTTCAAGTAAAAGAAAAATAATGACGAGTAGGAGGAGAAGAAGAGGGAGAAAAAAAAAGAGGGGGGGGGGGAGAGAAAGAGGCAGGCGAGGAGGTGCATCAGAAGAGGAAAAATAAGAAGGATGTGGAAGATAGGTAGGTGAGGGGGAGGAGAAGGATGAGATGAACAAGAATGAGAAGGAGGAGAACGAGATGGGAGAGAAAGAATAGGTTAAGGGGAGAAGAAGAAGAATGCGCAGGAGAGTGAGGAGGATGTTGGGGCAGGTGGGGAGGAGGAGAAGAAGAAGAGGAGAAAGAAGAAGGAGGAGATGGAGGAGGTGGAAGCGAGGCACGGAAGAAAGAAGAAGAAGAAGAAGAAGAAGAAGAAGAAGAAGAAGAAGAAGAAGAAGAAGAAGAAGAAGAAGAAGAAGAAGAAGATCAACAACGACAACAACAAGAATCGATATGACCAGGGTGCTCTGGGAGCAGTTGGCTGAACACGCCACTTATGAGGGCTGTAATGAAATCTCGCAAGCGGCGCCGGTATGGGAATTGAGTTTAGATTTTGTCATTACCTAAACAAAATGTCCATCAGTTGCTGTCAATGAACTGTGAATCACGGTATCGTAAGAGTGAACGAGGACGAAACGAGCAAATAAAATATGATTGACAAGATGGTTTTGTCATCAAACATCGACGCCACAGCACTCGGGGCCCTGTCTCGCTCAGAAGACGTGGAAATGTAAAGTATTGGCGTCAATCCAGGTAAATAATCTTTACTCATCTCATCTCATCATGTTCCTCTTGTACCTTGCGGTGTCGAGGTGAAGTATAAACTTCGTGAGAGTGCCCGGTTATGGGCTTCGTATATCGACATTCCCATGGATTCTGTATTCCCTCCGTCCCAACGTTTACGTGGTCGGCCTCTTCCTCTGTTTCCATCTGGTCTGTACATCATTGCTTGTTGTGGCATGCTGTTGACTGGTAGCCTACTTGCATGGCCAAACCATTTGACTTGCTGCTTTCTAATAAAATCTAGAGCAGCTTTAACCCCTACTTTAGTCCTGATTTCTTCATTTCTGATCTTATCTCTTCTTGATACATTGAGTATGCTTCTCAGAAACCTCATTTCTGTTGTTGTCCGTTTATACTTCTTAGTTTTTCTACGAGCAGTATGAAGATCCCCTGCCGGCTTGCTAGGCCAGTCGCAGGTTTAGGACACTAATCTGACCACAGGGAGTCCATCCCCTATGGCGAGCCATAGCCCCGTTAGCCATGACCTCGCGGTCATGGTTGCCCGGTCTGCACCACGGTGGAGGTGGGGGTTGACTTGTGTAGTCTGCGGATCATCGGCAGGCTACTAATTTTCGCTCTTCACCCCTCCTGGGAGGTAATAATCTTTACAATAGTTTGAAATATAGGAGCATCCGTGGCTGAGAGGTTACGGCGTCTGTCGCAGGCTCAGAAGGTACCGGGATCGATACCTGCATCGATACCTGCATCGATACCTGCATAGAGCTGGTAATTTTTCCTAATGATATCACACTGAGCGCTGATCTCCTGGGTAATGAGAATGGACACCTAGGCCTCTCTGATAAGGGCGAAAAGCAAGAGGTCACGTGCACAAGTTGTGCAGGGTAAAAATTCCACAACAGTCAGAATTCGCCGCAAGGCCTGTGCCATGACAAGATGGTTAGGAAAAATAAACTCTATGGACGAGTCCGTGACCTTGGATGGAAACGGACTAGAGACTGTAAACGTAAGACGGACAATCCTTTGAGGCGCATAGCTGGGTGTGATGCCGCCACCCCGCTTCCCCACTCTCCCTTTTCCCGAAAGAGGGACGAAGGAAAAGAAGAGGAAGTTAAAAAAAACAAAACTAAACGATATGTGCGTGTGAGTGGTTTTTGAGGAGATATTTCCACAGATATAATTTATAGATTCCATAGAAAAAATGTTTTGCATATCCTTTACAGGACATCGCTGTCAACATCAGCATCTTTCAGCTGATTGTTGATTTCTTGGCAAGATTACGCTCAGTAGTTTGCCATTGATTTCTGAGCGGCCGGCTCACATACCCCGTAAGTTACCGACGTGATTCGAACCACTGCTGATTCTCACCGTCGTCACGTTACAATTACGAGAGTATACGAGATTACGGAGGAAAGTCGCTAACCTCTAGGCCAGAAAGACGGCAGATTCCATAGAAGGGCTCAATAATACCGATATTCATGTCATGTGTGATGCACATTCAGTAAGACTGAACAAGCCAATTATTATTTTCTATTAGTTCCATAAGAAAAGATTGTCACAAGGAAGTTGTGACAACGGAGAACATGAAGGATGACAGAGACATGATTCAACAGAAGAAGAAAATGCTGCATTCGCAAGCAGAAAGACTCGGTAGACGATCAGCGGTCAAACTTATTGTATCGCAAATGACAGATGCTTGAGAAGGAACATTCAAGATCAGGCCTCGTAAGGACCAAATAAGTTCAAGATGTCCTTTTAGAGAACGCAACAAACAAATGGAAGGCTGCTGAAACTGACAGGTCCTCGTCAGATCCGGTACTCATCAGGACCAACTCCACAGAAATAATGAAAGTGCCAATCAGTGAAATCCCCCATAAGACCAACACCGAAAGCGAAGAGCACAGAAAGGAAAATATAACCAGTCATGTTTAGGACCGACTTGAAAGAGAGCTAAGAAATGGGAACAAATTAGTTGCATACACTTTACAGGATGTCACAGTCAACTCTAGAATTATTTGGCTTTTTGAGATCTCTTGGCAAGTTTACGTTCAGTAGTTTGCCATTGAAAGAAAGAATAGATAACCAAAATTCACACACAAAAAGGACCTCACTTATAACCTACGCTGAAGCAGCAGGTTCAACGTGAGGGAATTCTCTTCCCCCCCCCCCCCCCCCCTCCCACGTAACGACTGAACTGAACTAAGGGAACATGATGGTGTTAGCCGTCTGGTATGTGACATGATGACGATGGTGATGACCGGCAATCTGCATAAACTACCCAGTCCGCCCGCGTTTGTTGATTGGTACACGCCATGTCCTTACATGGTATAAGTTTCTGAACTGTTTCTGACTACAGGCGCGCTCCCACCACCACTCTCCCCCTTCCCCACTCCACACATGATTTACGAATTCGTTTTGTCTGCTCCACTTGTTGTATTATCTCACTCCATACATGGTATGTATTTCTGATCTCATTTCTAACTCACTTTTGCATTATCCCACCCCATGTATGGTATAGCTGATATCCTTTCTACCCCAACTTGTTGAATTATCCGACTCCATATATGGTATGCCGGCTGCCTGGCCGAAGGGTTAGCAGCTTTCTCCGTTAACACCGAATACTCTCGTGGTCGACGAGAGCGCACGAGTGTTAGAAGTGGTTCGAATCGCGCCACTGACTTATGAGAGTATGGAGCCGGTCGCTCAGAAAGTCGTGGCGTGCTCATGAACGTAATCTAGCCTAGGAATCAACATACAGCTGAAAGATGCTGGTGTTGACCGCAATATCCTGAAACAGGATGGAAACGCGGAAAAAAAAATATATGGTTTAGCTAATCTCCTTTCTACCCCACTTGTTGACTTTTCCCACTCCATATATGGTTGGGCTGATCTCCTTTCTACATCATTTGTTGCATTATTCCACTCCATACGTGGTACAACTGATCTCTTGTCAACCCCACTTGGTGAATTATCCCACCCCATAATGATATGTGTTTCTGATCGCCTTTCTATCCCACTTGTAGAATTATCCCACTTCATACTTGATATATGTTCATGATCTCCTTTCTAGTCCACTTGTTGAATTATCCCAATTCATGCATGCTTTATTAACTTCCTCTGTCTTACTCACTTGTTGAATTATCCCACTTCATACATGGTATATGTTTATGAACTCTATTCTAACCCACTTGCTGAATTATCCCACATCATACGTGGTTTCCTAACATCTTCTGTCTCACTCATTTGTTGAATTATCCTACACCGTACATGTCACATGTTTCTGTCTGATTCACTTGCAGCATTAACCCGCTCCATACATAGATATATAAACAGACATACAGACTGATTGGTTGGTAGACAGACAGAGAAAGACAGATAGATTGGTTGGTAGGCAGGCAGACAGACGGAGAGACGGACGGACGAAAAGACGGACGGATGGACAGACAGAAAGACATATAACAAGACAAAACGACAAACAGACGTACAGACAGACAGATGCGTAGGTAGGTAGTTAAATGAGTAGATAGGTTGGTTGGCGTTTAGGTACGTTGGTGGGTCAGTGGTTTTGTAGATATGTAGGTAGATAGGGAGCGAACGGGAAAACAGAGAGAGAGAGAGAGAGAGAGAGAGAGAGAGAGAGAGAGAGAGAGAGAGAGACGGACAGAGATAAAGAGAGAGATGGAGTGACAGACAGTGAGAAAGAAAGAGAGATAGAAAGATGAAATGAATGAGTCCAGAGAGACAGTTGCAGCGTGCTGAGTGCTGGAATGACCAAAATGCGCTGGAATGATGTGTTAAATAAGAAGAAAGGACACAAATGAATACATAATCAGAAAGCCGCGGTCGATACTTTTTGAGCGTATTACGAGAGCATAACCAACAGAATTCATCTGAATACCTGGCAAGATTAATGGAATAAGAGATAAAGCGCAGCAACAGAATTTATATAGGGCACTTCCACATGTTGGCATAGACAGAATTATTGTTCAAACACTAGAAGAAGGTGGCGCCGCGATAATGCAGTGGTTAGCATGCTTGCCTGTCGGGGCTGTGATCATATGTTTGAATCATCTTTAGAGTGGAAATTTCTAAACATTAACTTGAGACTCTAGATCTACCCAGTCCATATTGAATACCAAGAAATGTTCGGAAAGTAAGGCGGCCGTCGGGATATTTATCACATTAGCCATTGAAGGTTGATCAGTCTAAAATATTTACCCAGTACACTTCATGACTTTAAAGAGTCGGCCCCTAGCTGTCTTAATAGACGATAGTTTGCCAAGTGGAGTTATATTTTCCATAGTACAAGGCCTGGGCTGAATGTACAGACCATGTTTTGATCATGCGGCATGAATCCTCTCTTGGCCTGTCTAGTTTACTCCGAGAAAAGGTAACAACAATGCGTCTGGAACAAGACACGACCTACAATGAATAATGAAATGATAGGAAATTTGAAGTTTTACTTAAGGACGGATTCTGTATAGTTGCCAGTATGAGATAGTGACACTAAAGAATGGAAGATAAGAACAAACATGAGCTAATAATACGACAATGTAGGCTCTTGACAATATTAGCACCGCAGATTAAGATACCCTGTGCGAATTCATCGTGAAACAACAACATCAACACCAACACCACACAAGCAAATAATAAGATTCTAAGTAGCAGATCACGAGCATAGAAATAATTGGGACTATGAAAGTAGATAAGGTGTGTTGTTAAGAGAATAGTGAGAATGTTTTGGGCAATGAAGAGAACAATTTCAGGTTTGGTAGCTGAAGTGTTACTATGTCTGTCGCAAATCCATAAGAAAACGTCAAATATATTTTAATAGACATATCATCAGAATGGTGATATCAAAGAAAAAGGTGATACAAAATCTTAAATAGAAACTGAAGGGGACATTCTTAACCAAGTGGACTATTTTAAATACCTAGGGGCATTTACAGCATCAGATGGAAGATGCACAACAGAGATTAGGAGCAGAATAGGGAAAGTCAAAGCTGCATTTCAGGAAATAAAGAGTATCTTATGCAATAAGTCATTATCATTGAACGTAAGATGGAGGGCACTGAAGTGCTATATAGGACATGTGTTGCTGTATGGCTGTCAATCTTGGAATGTAAATGAACAAAATAGGAATAACTTGGAAGCAACGGAGATGTGGTTCCTGAGTCTAATGTTGCGAATTTCTAAGACTGCCAAAGTAACTAACAATGATTGTCTGAAAGAGGCTAATGAAACAAGAACATAACATACAACAGTAAGAAAGTGACAATCAACTTTCTTTGGTAATGTGATGAGAAGAGAGGCATTGGAGAACATCGTGACAACTGGAAAGATCGAGGGGAAGAGAGGCAGAGGCAGACCAAGAGAAATTATGCTGGATGGATTGGGACGGTGGCATGGAGGAATATCATCACTAGAGTTGATCTAGAAAATCAAATATCAATATGACACGTTGGGTCATAGGACACAAGTTGGAGAAGCCCTGTCTCCTAGATTCATGAGGAGTTTCTTCGCTGACATTTCGTTCCAAATATTGGCACTAATTCACGAATCACACCAGGTCCCACATGGAGGGAAGTGACTGCGGAGAATAATATCTCCGAGTTTTAACATACACGCAGACATCGTTTGCTGGGGGTGCTGACGCATGACTTGTTAACTAAACGCCTGGGAATATTTGGTATTCAGACAGTTTTGATGTAGTAGGTTCTTCTGATTCTTGTCACGCCTGCAGACCACAAGCGCCGCATTCTTCCAGCCTTGTGTGTTTCCTGTTGATGGCGTGTCTAAACAAAAATAACCAATAACCAGCAGAAACCTGGCCGATTGAAATAAACAGCGGTTTGATATAACAAGTTTCACCAGATGATAATCAGAACATTGTAGACTCAGATGTAAGAATAAAGACCTCCTGAATAGTGCAGTCGCCGGGAACTGTAATGTTAGGATTTTATGTTTTGCTCAAGACAGAAGAAAATCCATCACCTTACAGAATATTGGAACCCGGGTCTCACGACTGTGAGCACGGCATTTTAGCTACTCAGTCATACGCTTCTCGCGTTTTCATGGCACTAGGGAATTTGTGGAAGTGAAAGCCAGAGGAAACTAAAACAGAAACCACGCTTAGAATATTTAACCCAGTTGTTAAGTTATTCAGGCAATGAATGAATCACCCAAAAATGAGAAGTAGATAATGAGCTTTACTAGGACGCGATTGCAGGTAACAAAACGGATGTGGCGACTAAAGCCTTCGTCGGCACAGAACAAACAAACATAAACCGACACAACTACAGGAAAAACACTGCATGAAAATACAAAGGTTATTTACCCGTATCCTTGTTGTTACTGAATGCGTCTTAAACGCGTTGATAAGCAATATTTGTATTTTCATGTAGTTTTTTTCATGTAGTTGTGTCGTTTCGTATTTGTTTATTCTGCGCTGAAGAAGGTTTTAGCCACAACGTTCATTTTGCATCTTTTTATCGTGTTCTAGTAAAGCTCACAATCTACTTCTCGGTTTGTTGTTGTTGTTGTTTTTTTGGTGGGTGGGTGGCGGGGGGGGGGGGGGGGGGGGGGGGGGTTGATTCATTCATTGTCTTTTTAAGCTTTACTGCAGTTGTCCCTAGTCTAGTGTTAAGCCGTCCAGGAGCGGCTGGTCGAGTGGTAGAATGCTGGGTGCCCTAGTCGGGAGACTTAAAAACACAGAGAAGAGAGCTGGAGACAGAGATGAATAATATAGGGGATCATGGAGGGGGCTGCCGGTTGCAGCATACGATAGGACGGTTTGCCAAGAGCTGGCTCATGGCCTATACTCCAATAGACAATAAAGGACAGAAGGAGAGATGAAGATGCCAGTCATAAATTATTAAGTTATGTATGTCTCAGATTATTGTTATGTGATCTCTTTCTGTCTTTATCGGATGTAACATTATGATTATTACCGTTATAGCAATAACTGTTGCTATACAAAGAAGGTATGAAGAATCAAACATAACTGCGCTGTGGGACGTACTGAGTTAATGCAACAACTGAGATACAATAAAATAAAGGAGGCCCAATCAAAGCACAATGAGGGAATTATACCCAGGATCATGGGTGGTTGTGCACTGCGGCACCGTGGCCTCATATTGCCTTCCGTACTAACTTAAATGTTCCGGCTCGGAGGTGAAGTTTTTACGGACGCAGGTCGTAATCCCGCATACTGCGTTCGAAACACAGCTGCGGGCGAATTGGCAGCAGGCCGACTTGCGTTGGTTTTTTTTTTCGGTTATAAAATGATATGAGTGCCGGTCGGTAAGAAAGCAATGACAAACTTTTTTTTGTTTGTTAATTCGCATATCCTTTTACATGACATCGCTGTCAACAGCAGCATCTTCAGCTGTCTGTTGATTTCTTGGCAAGATTACGCTCAGTAGTTGGCCATTACTTTCTGAGCGGCCGGCTCAGCTATCCCGCAAGTCACCAGCGGGGGACGAACGCTCCCAGTTCTCGCCCGCTACGAGGCTCTGCGTGATAAACGGGATTACGGAGAAAGTGGTGTAACCCCTCGGCCAGCAAACTACCAAACGTAAACTTGCCAAGAGATCACAGTCTTAAACTGCTGGGATTCACTGCGACAGTCTTTAAAGGATATGAAACTAACTTTGTAAAAATAGCTTAAATTAACTTGCTGAAGCAGTCCGCACTTTTATGGGATGCTCTGTATTTTAAACGTTATTCTTAGATTGTTGTTTTAATTGCATATGGTTATTATAGTCTTTCTCTTTGTTGTCCCGTAATTTATGTTTTTCTGTATTGTGTTTGTGCCGATCTGATTTTATGTTTGCTTTTATCAGTCTATGGAGTGTTTTCTCGTAACTTGTGTAAAATTCATTTGTATTGGTATCCTTTATGTGTTTGTTTGGCGAAAAAGGCTTTTTGGCCGTATTGTCTTTTCGTCACTTGAGAATCTTATCAAGCTAGCCTTTTTGACTTTCCGTTTTTATTGATCATTCAGTGTTTGTCATGTAATTCATTTTCTCTCAAACAGTTATTACTTATCCAACTCTGTGGTACGGGAGTTGAGTTAGCGAGGTCACTAGACTCTTTCCATCCCCCAGCCCCCCCTCCCCCCACCCCCGATGTTCATGGGTTGTATACCGCATCGAGGTGGGTTTTTACAATTGATCTGGCCAAACAAGGTAAACCCAGGTAGACCCAGGTAAACCCATGTAAACTCAAGTAGACCCAGGTAAACCCAGTCTAAAATAAGAACCAGAAAATATCTTGGGAAGTGAAGATGGCCGTTGTTGTACTGATCACATCATGCAACGAGTGCCGAGTCATCTATACAAATGTTGGACAAGCACCATATGCTCAATGCGTTTTATTCCATGCACAAGAGTTCCCTGTTTCTTTCTGTCTTGACAACCCGGATGCAGCTGTTTCTGTAAATTATTTAACCGCAGACGGCTGTGGAGTGGAATGATCAAGAAGCTATAAAAACCAATACAAAAGGATACATAACAAATTAAAACTTTGTCCCGAAGCAGTTTCTTGCTATGAGTCTGTGATGTGATAGGGTCATCACATTTTGTAGGCCTAGATATATGGAGGAATAGGTGGCCGGTATTTACCTCTCATTGACGGACCATGCATGCACGCCTCGAGGCCTCGGTGGACCGCGCTCAAGAATGTATCGGCGCAGTTGCCTATCAACTACACTAACTCGGCCGCCGAGAGCTTAAATATTTGATGATATCAAAGTCTTGCGTTACAGGAAGTTCTGCCGAAACACGTGTGTTTTATAATATGAATTTGTCATATCGTCATTAATATGCTAGGCTGCAATTTCATTAAAACACATGATGTTCATTTTAGCTTAACTGATTCAGTGGGGGAAAAAAACAGGACTCGGGCCAAGTTAGTTAGTTAGTTAGTCGCAGTTCCAACTTCACAGCAACGGGTCGTCCCCATTATGCTCCGTTCCTGTGCCAGTGAATATCACACAAAACGCTCCCCACTGCCCAATGTGAAAAGTGGAATAGACAGGAGTCTCGACAAACAACAGCCCGCACATATACACTGTGCATAATGCCGCCGCCAGAATGTCAACACACCAGTCCCCCACGAAACACCCAATTCATCTCTGATGGAATCGGCTGTCATTTTCCTATCTGAATGTTTCCTAGATGTTCACCTATACAGTCCACAAACATACAGTTCATCACCGACGGCTGTGGCAGTCAACCAGAAGCCCAGAAGCCACGCATTTCTGCATAAGGCAAAAACCGGTCAACTCTGGGACATAGCCACCTGCTATCGCTCCGAACATGCAGTCACGTTCCAAAAATAAAAACTTGGGCAGATTCAAAAGCACTTCACACGAAACTCATAGCTCACAGTGTCGCGCCACGCACTCACTCAGTAGCAGGGCGACGGAACCACCAAGCCTCCTTAGTCGCCTCTTACAACATGCGTGGTAGGCTACAGTGTTGCTATTCTTTGCTTCCCTTATGGGCCCCGGCAACACACGGGAGTATCGGACCAAGTATGGGACATAATAAAATTAACAAGTACTATCATGTAAATTTCCGTTCACTGAGCTTTGAAATTGTGGAAGATGCCATGAAACAAAACAAATAACATGATACATTTAGTATGGCCATATATCGCCCTTCTGTCCACATGGGAGGTCACATTTGGCAATATATTATCCTTCTCCAATGAATCAGTTACGGGCGATTCTCCTCGGGGAAACACTGATCATCATCATGTACGTGTCGAGTGGCACAGACGATCGTATTCCCCCACAATCATCTCTCTTCTGCGTTCTTTTAACAAGTTCGGCGGTCTATCGCCTTCCGTTCCATTCGGTCAACACATCCAGCATGCTCATCCTCTGTTGACCACTGACTCTATATCCCTCAAGTATGCTTGTTTGTTACAACTTTCATTAGACCTTCTTGTCTCTTAACGAGACCAGTAACAATACTCATTTGGCTATATTATTGTTTATATTAAAACATTACCCATTGAGCATCCGTAAACGTGTCACCATGTTAAAGTGAGCCAAAAGTAAATGCCAAAACTCAGTGGTTTAGATTTGTTGGCAGGTTTGAAATACTAGTGCAATACAAGTGCCATTTCCATGGAATACAAGACCACGCGCCAGAACAACAGGCAGAACTGAATATTGCTTGCTGATCGTCAGATACAATGCCGCGAATGTTCTTCTGCTGATTCTGCTGCGCCTGCTTCTTCTATTCTGCTGCGGTTGCTTCTTCTGCGTCTGCTGCTGCTTCTTCTGCTTCTGCTGCTACTTCTGCTTCTTCTTCTTCTGTTGCTGCGTCTGCATCTGCTTCTGCTGCGTTTGCTTCTTCTTCTGCTTCTGCTGCGTCGTTTTCTGCTGCATCTGCTTCTGCTTCTGCTGCGTTTGCTTCTTCTTCTGCTTCTGGTGCGTCGTTTTCTGCTGCATCTGCTTCTGCTTCTGCTGCGTATGGTTCTTCTTCTGCTGCGTCTTCTTCTTCTGCTGCTGCGTCTGCTTCTGCTGCGTCTGCTTCTGCTGCGCCTGCTTCTGCTGCGTATTCTTCTTCTTCTTCTTCTTCTTCTTCTTCTTCTTCTTCTTCTTCTTCTTCTTCTTCTTCTTCTTCTTCTTCTTCTTCTTCTTCTTCTTCTTCTTCTTCTTCTTCTTCTTCTTCTTCTTCTTCTTCTTCTTCAAGTGCTTCGTTTGGAGCAGACATTGGCAATTATCACACTCAAATTCTCTGTCACTTCTTATTTTACTATTTATTTTTATTATCTAGTTTTACTCTATATATATATATATATATATATATATATATATATATATATATATATATATATATATATATATATATATATATATATATATATATATATATTATATATATATGTATGGCTGCAGAAAGGCGGTTTCTGAGGAAAATGCAAAGAATACCATGGACAGACAGAAAAACCAATGACCAAGTACTACAGGTGACAAATGAAAATCGTAAATTGATTAGAGAAATTGGACGTAGACAGTCAACAATTTTTTGGACATGTTATGAGAAGAAATGGATTGAAGAACTTAGTGAGAACTGGCAAGATCGAAGGGAACAGACCAAGAGGAAGACGGAGAGGAAAATACCTGGATGGCTTAGCCACATGGCATGGACGAGACAGGAACACTGAGCTGATCCACGACTCTGATGATTGTCGCTTGTCGTCCCGGGAGGAACATGGAATGAACAAGCACACTTTATTACTTCTTCTTCTTTGGGATTCTTGACTGACTTATGTCTACACTCCTCCCTTCTGTCTTCCCTTCCATATATCTATTCCTTTCTCTCTCTCTATTATTCCTTCCTCACATACTCCGACAACAGTTTCTTTCAACAATTAATAAAATATTTATTAAATAAAACTATGTCTGGTGTATGGATGGACTGTGTATATGTAGTTGGTATTGTCTACTAGTGTGAATGCAAGATAGGACTTTTGATTTCGTATGTGCCGTAGATTTTCTCGACTCTTCTGTCGGCCAAAACACAGGACAGCACACATAGAAATGGATTGATCTCACCCTGGATGATCTCCTCCTGCTTGAGTCTGGACTTAATCCAATTCTTGAAGAAAACAACTGTTCAATGTCTTATCACTAGAAAATAATCCGATTTGGTAAGTCACTGAAGTTCATATATTTCCCGTTTTGGAAGGTATTATAGTCCACCTCTGAATACACACCGCCACTATCCAACATTGTCTAGAGTTACTATAAATGTTCTACACAATGTCTATGGTTAATAAAGTTTAATGTTTCTGCACAGTGCAATTGCATGCAGTTTTAAGTATCCCTGCTGCCACAGGTTAACGTCTTTTCCTTTTAAGGGCTTTAGTTGTATATTCGATTGAGCATACAGTGTTCTGTATTTGACGTTACGTTATCACTTCTTCATATTAAAACATGTCTATGTTCTTGTTGGTTCTAAGTAGGTACTTTATTTGTTCAAGTGCAGTAACCTTCATTTCTTCTCTGATTTCAATAAGGGGATTGGAACCTGTGGAGAAGATAGGTAATCTGGTGATATGAGTCTGCTTCATATTATTTTCTTATGTGAGAGTCCTTCTCTAGCCATACTGAGAAGCCTCCGAAAAACATACGGACATACGATTTATGAGTGCACTAAAGTTTACACGATTAGATAAACGAATGCAATGCCACAAATCAAGAACAAACACCTATATCCCTATGCTACTATTATGCTAAGATAATAATACCTTATATACTCTATCTGACTCCCTGAATCGAAATACACTAGCGAATAACACACTAATATCCCATCTTCGTTCAACAATCAGGGATGTGTATTTCTATCCACCTACAGGAGGCATAGAGATTTCTGCCCAGTTTGGGAACACATACTAAACAAGAAAACCCAGTTTCTACTATTTATAGTGGACCTCCCGTTCTTCCGTTATTGTTTGATGTTCATACCTCAACACTCGTCTCTTGACGTATCCTGTACATCAAAAGACGGTGAAATCACGTAGTGGTTAGTTGCTCGTTTCTTTCCGTTGTTACGATGTTTCCCTGGGTCCCCTTACGCTAATACTTCAAAGCATCCGAACCCGTTGATCGTTTTCTCCGTTCATTTTTCCCCAACGCGATCTCCCCGGTTCCCGTGTCCGTCCGATCAGATCGTCAGGCAATGAACTCTGCGAACACCTGTATCCTATTTTTATATCTCTCGGTCAATGATCTTTTATTTATCCTCTTCTCAGAATGAAGTACACGATTGTTAACCCTCCTCTTACATTGTAGTTTTATATGTAAGTTATCAAGGAATCACTAAACTATCATCATTCTGTGACATAGGCCCCCTCTTAAGAGAGTTGACCGCGTCGACTCTTCTTCAATGTAGTTTTGATTCATATGATCCTCCAACTTATTCCTCTTCCTCTGGAGTTGGATGTCTAGATAAGAAATCCGCTCCTACATTCTCCTTACCCGGGATGTATTCCACTGTGAAGTTGTCCTGTTGCAGCAACAACGACCATCACATCCACCGTGCGTTGAGCTTCTGCGAAGTAGCTATTAACATCACGTGTTGATGATATGACTGGATCCTCACATGGCTCACCTCCTCATCCAGTAGGCGCTCTAATTGACACCCTACTATACTACTCACGACTGAAACTAGTGTTGGCTCATCGCTCCTGTACGTCCGGTCGACCTTCCCTCGACTTGCGTCAGCGACGGCTCACAATACAGACGGATTGTCCCATCCTGATTGTAACACTGCTTCCATGTCCTCTTGGTTTCCCCCGGCTTTGCCTCTGGGGATGTTCCACCTCGTCCGCGTTGGACCGAGTCGTCTTTCCCAAACCTCCTGGACTTTTGCTTCCAGGACCATCTTGGGCGATACTGTATCTGGTCAGCCAATCTTCGGTTGGAGTCCTGGGTATTTCTCGCCTTTCCCGACGTTACCCACCCCTTCTGAATTTGGTTACTTGTGAAGGTTTCCCTCTTGTCCTTTTCCTGACGTGTGATTTCCCTCCTTCCTTCGTTAGGTAAATCTGACCTATCACGTACTATCCCATAGGCCCTCCTATGTTGTACTGGCGATCTTTGGTCTTCGTCTGGACTGGTAACCTTTTTCTCAATGGCTGCCATCACCATAAAGTGCGAAGCTTTGCTCTCGGATCTCTCATCATATTTCTTAATGAGATGCCTAGGGAGATTTTTCCTTTCTCCCCCGATCCTGATTCCGTAGGTATTCTTGGACACAACCTTTTCCACAGGATAAGGTCCTTTCCATTCCTACTTGAAGTATATTGGTCTCTGCTGGACCCCACACTTCCACTTTGTCTTCCACTTTAAGAGCTATTTTACTCTTAGTCCACTTGTTGGGTGGTGCTTTCTGGCACTCTGAACAAGACTTAACCCACCGGCGTACATCACCGGTCATTCCTGGCCAGCAATAATGGCCGGAAATTTGCTGCAAGGTCTCTCTGACACCCATATGTCGACTCTCGGCTATGATGTGTCCACTCTGAAGAATGTGAGGACGGTGGGTCTCTGGAACCACCCACTGCTCGTGTAGGTTGTCTCCCCTCCCAGCTCTCCGATAGAGTAGTCTATTCTTCAGAAAGTACTGTCCCCGTTCTGGTGGCTCAGCACTTCTTTGCAGCTTCCTGTAGCAAGGACGCAACGTAGTATCCTTCCTCTGGGCAGTATGCAATTCTCCTATCTCTGAGTTGTCGCATGGTGTCTCTGCCTCTTTTCCCTTCCCTTGAGATCCACTGGCTACTGTACCCTAGTGGGCTGGCTGGTTGGGCATCCCCAAAAAGACATATTTCGTGCCAATGATCATGGGAAATAAGGAGTCAGATAATACAGCAGCTGGAATAATGCCCGTGACGTACCTGGATTTAATCTCCACCTTGGCGATTGGCAGCGTCATGGTAACAGCACTCCTCATTGCCGGCTGTATCTCTATGGTCTCCCCTGTAAGTTGGTCTGGGCTTACCAGGCTGGCATCTATCACAGCTTCCCCATCCAAACCTGAATCGTAGAGACAAGCCACCTGCTGGCCATTGACTTCAATCAGTTCAACCACAGGTGGTCTCTCTTGGTCCTTGAGTGTGTTCCATCTCCTCGACCTTTTCCTTGCATCTGCAGTCCACAGTATTATGTGTTTTCGATCTGCAGTGTGTGCACCATTTTCCCTTCCAAACTTTCCGTGGGCTCTCTTTGGTCAGAGCTTCTACGCCGACCTCAGCCTTGTCGGTGATCACTTTCTTATGAATCACTTGGCATGCCGCGAAGTGATAACTTTTCGGTTTCGATCTGCAGTCCTTTGTGTTATGAGAGGGCACCTTGCAGATTGAACACCACTTCTCGGACCACGGTCGTTTAGCTGGAGAATTCGAGGTGTTCTGGTTTCCTTCCTTCACCTTCTCTGAACTCTCCATTGACGTCTTTATATAAGGTTCCACTTTTTCTCCTTCCCCGTTTTACATTTCTTTCGGTCTTGTTTCTCCTGGCCTTTTGTGGTGGGTATATTGATTTCTTTAGCTTCCCCATGGACTTCTACGAATCTTTCCGCTAGCTTATTCACAACATCCAGCCGTTCCGCCCCTTGTTCTCCTAAAAATGTCTTCAGTGGTTCTGACATTTGCTGTCGCATCTGGTCGACCACCATGAGCTCTTCCGAAACTCTCATAGTCCCTCTTGAACTCTGCCAAGTCCATCCATTTTGGAGGTATGATTTCAGCCTCAGACTGTAGGCGGCGAATAGCTCTCCCGGCTCTCGTCTAGACGATCTAAACTTCTTCCGATACGTTTGTGCTGTGACTTCATAATGCTTCATCAAAGCGGCTTTTAATTCCTCGTAATGATTTTCATGTCCTGGTGGTAGGCGTGTGTAGACCTCGTACCCCGAACCACGTAATGCCTGGGATAATTTAAGAGCCCATCGGCTTCTATCCAGTCCCATAGCGACTGCCATGGCCTCGAACCGATCCAAAAACTGGTATATCTTCTCTTTACTTTCATCAAAGACAGCCAAGGGAAACTTCATGGCATGGTAACCATGTCCAATCATGTGAGTTGCCCAGGTGAAGATGAACTTCCTTCTGCTGCATCTATTTCACCCTTAGTTTGTGTTTTGAGTTCTAGCTCTCTCATGCGGTATTCATGTTCCCTTATCTTGTTGGCTTCCTCTGCTTGCAACCTCTTGTTGTCCTGTTCCAGTCCCAGTCTCCTGACCTCCTGTTCCATTTCCAGTTTCTTGGCCTCCTGTTCCATTTCCAGTTTCTTGGCCTCCTGTTCCATTCTTCTAAGCTCGAGCTCTGCCTTTCGATCTTCTCGTTCTGCTTGACGACGCTCTCTTTCTACCACTTGTATATACTCGGATAGGGCTTGTCCAGACAACCCCATTGCTTCACCCCTTTCCCTCAGTTCTTCCATCTCTAGTTTATGAGTGGCCATAGTAAAAGCAGGTAAGTCCGCAGGTTGGGTAAAGAGACCCTAAGGCAGTAAGTACGTACTACTTATCTCACTTAAATATACTTATGTTAATATCTATATGTTATATATGACAGCACACAGTACCCTACAACTACTCTCACAACCTCACGAGAAGATATAGGATAAAGACTTATGTAGACGTGTGAAAGTGTGAACAGGTAAGTACTGTGTTTGAACACTTATCCACAATTATCCTGTCTGGATCTTTCTCACTGTACGGTCCACAACATTAAAGTACTGGCACCATATATCCCCTGGACAGGCTTCCATTAAAAGTCATCCTTATCTATACTTACAGGTATATCCCAATATGTAGGTATCAATATGCATGTACCCTGCTATGCAGTTACCTTTTAATGTACCTATATGCAGGTACCTCGCTAGGGATGGTACTATCTAAGTATTTGCTGCTACCCCGCTATTAAAGCTATCCCGCTTTTAAAGCTGCCCCGCTTGCACTCCAGTTAATGTGGGTATTATGCATTACCCCGCTGCTCCACCATTTTAATGTCACTTGTTTTCCCGGGAGGAACGTGGAATGAACTGGCACACTTTATTACTTCTTCTTCTTTGGGATTCTTGACTGACTTCTGTCTACACTCCTCCCTTCTGTCTTCCCTTCCATATATCTATTCCTTTCTCTCTCTCTCTCTATTATTCCTTCATCACATACTCCGACAACAGTTTCTTTCAACAATTAATAAAAGATTTATTAAATAAAACTATGTCTGGCGTATGGATGGACTGTGTATATGTAGTTGGTATTGTCTACTAGTGTGAATGCAAGATAGGACTTTTGCTTTCGTATGTGCCGTAGATTTTCTCGACTCTTCTGTCGGCCAAAACACAGGACAGCACACATAGAAATGGATTGATCTCACCCTGGATGATCTCCTCCTGCTTGAGTCTGGACTTAATCCAATTCTTGAAGAAAAACAACTGTTCAATGTCTTATCACCAGAAAATAATCCGATTTGGTAAGTCACTGAAGTTCATATATTTCCCGTTTTGGAAAGTATTATAGTCCACCTCTGAATACACACCGCCACTATCCAACATTGTCTAGAGTTACTATAAATGTTCTACACAATGTCTATGGTTAATAATGTTTAATGTTTCTGCACAGTGCAATTGCATGCAGTTTTAAGTATCCCTGCTTGCCACAGGTTAACGTCTTTTCCTTTTAAGGGCTTTAAGTTGTATATTCGATTGAGCATACAGTGTTCTGTATTTGACGTTACGTTATCACTTCTTCATATTAAAACATGTCTATGTTCTTGTTGGTTCTAAGTAGGTACTTTATTTGTTCAAGTGCAGTAACCTTCATTTCTTCTCTGATTTCAATAAGGGGATTGGAACCTGTGGAGAAGATAGGTAATCTGGTGATATGAGTCTGCTTCATATTATTTTCTTATGTGAGAGTCCTTCTCTAGCCATACTGAGAAGTCTCCGAAAAACATACGGACATACGATTTATGAGTGCACTAAAGTTTACACGATTAGATAAACGAATGCAATGCCACAAATCAAGAACAAACACCTATATCCCTATGCTACTATTATGCTAAGATAATAATACCTTATATACTCTATCGGACTCCCTGAATCGAAATACACTAGCGAATAACACACTAATATCCCATCTTCGTTCAACAATCAGGGATGTGTATTTCTATCCACCTACAGGAGGCATAGAGATTTCTGCCCAGTTTGGGAACACATACTAAACAAGAAAACCCAGTTTCTACTATTTATAGTGGACCTCCCGTTCTTCCGTTATTGTTTGATGTTCATACCTCAACACTCGTCTCTTGACGTATCCTGTACATCAAAAGGCGGTGAAATCACGTAGTGGCTAGTTGCTCGTTTCGTTCCGTGGTTACGCTGTTTCCCTGGGTTCCCCTTACGCTAATACTTCAAAGCATCCGACCCCGTTGATCGCTTTCTCCGGTCATTTTTCCCCAACGCGATCTCCCCGGTTCCCGTGTCCGTCCGATCAGATCGTCAGGCAATGACCTCTGCGAACACCTGTATCCTATTTTTATATCTGTCGGTCAATGATCTTTAATTTATCCTGCTCTCAGATTGAAGTCATTAATGTTACATTTAATTTTATCTGGGAATCACTAAACTATCATCATTCTGTGACAATGATCGAGTGAAATGGCGAGTCATGACCGCCCACGCTTTCCGGCATGGCACATGATTGATTGATTGATTGATTGATTATTAATGCAATTGTTATGTCATTATTTCAGGTTTCTTGTTATTTTATTCGATTTACTAGGACAGATTTAGAGTGCAATGACTTTAACCCCGTCCCACAGCTCTCTACATCGCGAATTGACATTTTCATAAGACTATTTTTGTGATTAAATATTGAGTCATGAATGGTAATAATAATGTGAAGTTCATTGCGTCAGAGATAATTAACGTAAAAAATCCACATTACATTAACTCATAGAGACAAGAAGTGACTTGTAGAAATGCTCGAATGAAATGTTTTTTTTTTTTTGCATATCCTTTACAGGACATCGCTGTCAACATCAGTATCTTTCAGCTGTATGTTGATTTCTTGGCAAGATTACGCTCAGTAGTTTGCCATTGCTTTCTGAGCGGCCGGCTCAGTTATTCCGCAAGTCACCAGCGGGGGTCGAACCGCTCCCAGCTCTCGCCCTGCTACGAGACTCTGCGTGATAAACGGGATTACGGAGAAAGTGTTGTAACCCCTCGGCCAGAGAGACCGGCCTCGAATGAAATACAAACCACATATTATACTTAAAATGGCGGTCGGTGTTGTTGAGAGGATTAACACGCTTAATATGTCTCTGCTGGCGCGAAGTAGTGGGTTCATTTCCCACACCAGCCAGGTGCACTTAAATGTTGTCATCTCCTCCTTGACTTGGGGACACAGATTACAAGTTCCATAGATGTTTGAGTGAGTTCGTCTGCTGGCGGGGGATTTTTAAAAAATGCCCCTTAAAAGAAGACAACGTCGACTTCATTGCACCGGGTTTTTATCCCATATGGCTCAGTCTCTTCCCGCAGCGCGGAAAGCGTCGCTCAAAGTACTAACCCCGTAGTTCCAGCGACGACCCCCAAGAGTCTCCGACAAAATTCACTCGTGAACCGAAGGACGCTTTCCTGAATCGAATTCCCAACCTTCGGAGCCCGAGTCAAATGGCTTGACCACATCATCACGGAAACTCCCCAGAGGGGGATTCTGGTAATAGGGAAAGCTTACCCACACGCAAAAAACTGTCCATTGCACTCAGTATAGTAGCATCTTCTAGTAGTAGGAAGCGTGTGGACTAGGCTCAAGTTCAAAGCAAACAAACAGAAACAAATGTATACTAAATATGGAGTCCACAAATACCGGAGCCCCTTTAAGTAAAGTTTGCTAAATTTGGAATATAGTTGGAGCCATATCAAGTGACCAACGGTGTACTATGAGTTAACAAGCCAACCCTCTGAGACAGAAACCAGGCTGCGTGGCTTAAATATTTTAAACAATATATTTTTTCGTGTGGCAACATATAGATGTCCGTCTTGGGCCGTTTAGCAATATATAAAGAAGAAAATGCGAGCTTTTAGCTTAAATATTACACAAACATTCTTAGAATACCATGAAGCAAGAGAAAGAAAAAAAAAAAATTCAAAATATTTTTAACAATCTGAACGTCGAAGAAAACTGGCTAATAGACAGCATAATGCTTCAGAATGTGCAATAATTTGGCCACATTGAAACGCCAAAGTGGCTCGAAAAGATGAGAGGCATTGTTCCCGGAAGAATGACATGGGTCAACTAGGAGAAAGATGGACACGGGGCATTTTGGAAAGGGTGCATGAGGCAAAAGAAATAGGGAAGATGGAGAAACTTTGGGCATGAGGGTGCATGAGGTAGAAGAAATACAAGAGTTGGAGAAACTTTGGGAATGAGGGTGCATGAGACAGAAGAAATACAGAAGATGGAGAAAATTTGGGCATGAGGGTGCATGAGGCAGAAGAAATACAAGAAATTGAGAAACTTTGGGAATGAGAGTGCAAGAGGCAGAAGAAATACAGAAGATGGAGAAAATATGGGCTTGAGGGTGTATGAGGCATAAGAAATACAGGAGATGGAGAAACTTTGGGCATGAGGGTGCATGAGGCAGAAGAAATACAAGAGATGGAGAAACTTTGGGCAAGAGGGTGCATGAGGCAGAAGAAATGCAGGAAATTGAGAAACTTTGGTCATGAGGGTGCTTGAGGCAGAAGAAATACTTGAAATAGAAAAACTTTGGACGTGAGGGTGCATGAGGCAGAAGAAATACAGAAAATGGAGAAACTTAAGTCATGAGGATGTATGAGACAGAAGAAATACATTAAATGGAGAAACTTTTACGCCAGCCGTGATGAGAGCGATGTTCTGCAAAGGATCTGCTACATGACGTCGATGATGATGACGATGATGATGGTGATGATGATGACGATGATGATGATGATGATGATGATGACGATGGTGATGATGATGATGATGATGATGATGATGTTGATGACTATGATGATGACGATAATGATGATGACGATAATGATGATGAAGATATTGAGCGTGATGATGATGATGATGATGATGATGATGATGATGATGATGATGATTATCGTGATGATGATGATGATCGTGATGATGATGATGATGATGATGATGATGATGATGATGATGATGATGATGATGATGATGATGATGATGATGACGATGATGGTAATAATGAACGTGATGATGATGATGATGATGATGATGATGATGATGATGATGATGATGATGATGATGATGATGATGATGATGATGATGATGATGATGATGATGATGATGATGTACTTTAAGGAACAAAAAGTGCAGCATGAGCTTATTTTAAATAGCTATTCAGTTTAAATGAAACGAAGACAACAAATATGCCATACAGTATTATATAACGTAATCGCTATATCCCGGTTAGCGGGGTAGGGGTATCCCCTATCAAAGGAGATGTAAGACGCCTCCTTTCCTCCGTTAGTCTACGGGACACCCTTGAGCAAGGTGGAGTACCCGTTTAGCCCCCCGATCAGGGTTACGTGAAGCCATGGAAGCAGGTGGTGGATGGAGCGTGAGAGCAGCCGACAGATTGTTGTTGGTTATGGTCTTGCACTCTGCGGCGATAGGCAGATGATCTCATCAGTAGAGACAATGGCTATGGCCACCGACTAATACAGTCACTGCCCAGAAGGAAAGCAATGGCAAACTACCTTCTGCACAACTTGCCAAGAAACCATAGCAACAATGAAAGAAATCATAATAAGAAAGAGATCTGGTGGCGAGACCCCCAGGCCAGGCAGAGCAGATAACACTGGGGAAGAGTGTGACACAGGGACCAGTACTAGTAATCGTGATGACGGAGTTAATCCTGACTGTGTTACCAAGGAAATCCTTTGTGTCAGACTAAGAAAGAGAGTGAGAATAGCAACGTGGAATGTGAGAAGTCTGTATGAGGGAAAGCTTAAAGTAGTGTGTGATGAGATTGAGAGGTTAAACATTCAAATTTTAGGAATTAGTGAACATCGCTGGAGCGGCAAGGGACATTTTACAACTGAAAATGGAAGTATTTTCATTTATTCTGGTAGAGACGCCGGAGGCCAGAGTGGAGTGGCATTTTGTTTAGATAAGACAACTGCAAAATCCTCACTATTAGACTTAAAGGCCGTCCCAAAAACACAACTCTCATACATATATATGCACCTACTTCAACAGCAGAGGAGGACGAAATTGAAGATTTTTACAACACACTACAAGACACATTAAATAAGATTGGTCATAAAGATATAACAATAATAATGGGAGATTTTAATGCAAAAGTAGGTGCAGGAAGAGCTGAAAATGAGAGACACGATTTAGGAAAATTTGGATTAGGAAATAGAAATGATGCAGGTGACAAATTAATTGAATTTTGCACAGAAAATGAGTTAACGATAGCCAACACGCTTTTTAAACAACATCCAAGAAGACTCTTCACATGGAAGTCTCCAGACAGTATTACCAAAAATCAGATAGATTATATTTTAATACAAAGAAGATGGAGATCAAGCATAACATCTGCAAAAACCCTACGTAGATCTGAAATTAAAACTCAAAAAGCTTATCCGAGGACCAAGGCCACTTCGTTTTGATCTCACAAAAATACCGGATGCATACACTGTAGAAGTTAGGAATCGCTTTGGGGTCTTGATGGTTGTACAAGAAGAAATGACACCTGATGAACTGGCAGTACAAGCTAGAGATATCTTGATAACTGCAGCCAAAGATTTAATTCCGACCAAGAAAAAGCAACTTAAGCCATGGATTACATCAGACACATTAGAATTAATAAAACAACGAAGGGAACTGAAACAGAAAGGAGGTGAATCCGATAACAGCAGGATGAAGTATAAATCTTTAACTCGAGAAATAAGAAAGAACACAAGAAAGGACAAAAATCAATATATACAAGATTGCTGTACCCGAATAAAGCAATATCATAAGACTGGAAGAGATTATGAAATGTTCAAAGAAATGAAGTTATTGACAAGAAATGTTCAACCTCAATTGAATGTTATCTGTGACAAGATGGGAAATACCTTAACAGAATCTAGACAAATTCTAGAAAGATGGCAGGATTACTGCAGTGGAATGTATGATATGAAATCAAATCAAATCAAATCAACTTTATTAGGGTCACAAATTGGGCGCGCAGGCCCGTCTTACATTCGGCCCTTCCAATCACTCGTTTTCATTCATCAAGAGCATTATATATTTACATAGGAAGAAAAATAAACACTGTGAAATGAATGTTGTAAACATAAACAAGGCAAATTACCATGTTATGAGGCCCATCTCCCACCTATCCATACATCACCCCACCCACACAACACCCCCACCTACCCACACACACGCGCACCAAGGGACACATACATACCCCACCAACCGATCCATCCCCCTTCCGCACATCCCCACCCACACACTCTCCCCTCACCTGTTCCCCCAACCAAAACACACTCGCCACCCACAAACATTCCCCCATCAACCCACACATCCTCTCCCCATCCACGCCTCAAAAAAAAGAGAGAGAGAGAGAGAGAGAAAAGTGTCATGAATGGATGAAAGAGAGAGAATGAAAGAGAGAGAGAGAGAGAGAGAGAGAGAGAGAGAGAGAGAGAGAGAGAGAGAGAGAGAGAACAGAGTACAAGTACAGGTGAAAGAAAGAATAAAAGGATAGTGGAGTAGGAGTATTAGTAGTACCATTGATAATAGTACCAAGTGATAGTACTTTGTACATATATTGTTAACATGAAGTACTTTGGCATGCTAGTAGATGTACATAATGGTCATGGTATTAGGAACACTACAATGGAAAGTTAGTAGCAAGAATACCAGGAATAAACAGAAGGCAAATGAAGGGACTATCTAGCCATAGAGCACAAGCGAACACCATAGCAAAAAGTAACTAATGGCAGCCGACCACGCACACACTGTGACAAGACAAATGCAGAAGTCATGTGTACTCGCAACAAGAAGGCCCACAGTCGTAGCATGGACTACTCAGGAGCAAGATAGAGCTTAAACAAAATATGGGTGAAATTGATATGTCTGCAATACACACGTCCCTGCACCCAGGGCTTAAGGGCTGGGGAGGGTGTCAGTTGCTTATACCGAGGTGTAAATGAGGAACCTTATGGGAATGTCCGGGGTGGGACATTGGGACTCATAGTAGGTTGGTCCTCAACTTGCCGAACACAAAAGGGGGTTGAGGCCACACGAGGTCTATTTGGGAATAGACGGATATTCGTGTCCGACATTATAATTTGTGTGAAGGTATGGCAGAATATCAACGTAACACAGAGAGAAGTTAAAGGGAACTGAGAAGCAAGCTCTAAGGAATGAGGCAGTAGACAGATATGTGCGACCAGGGGACAGGCATGTGCGACCAAGCTGACTCATGTCAAGTGTAGAGATAAGGAAGAACCCAAAAATGTAGAACATTTTTGAAATTGCGGGGGGCATATGCCATGAGTCAGATTACTTAAGACCTGAGTAACAGCAACATAGATTGTTGAGACATTAAGAGTGATAAATAATCACGGAGAGTTATAAGGAAAAGACACCGGTAACGGGCTAAAGATAGTAGCCAATCGAGCGGCAGGACTGAGGGCACGTGATGTGGTTTGAACACAGTGGGCGGACAGTGGAGAAGGCAGTTGGTCCGGGAAACACAGCCAGGTTCACATCGTGGAAATTGACAAGACCAGCTGTATCAGATGAAGATGGAGAGTGTTCAAAGGTGAAGAGGAAAGCCTACGAGTAAGGCGGCATGGACAGCGTTAGAGTGTTGTAGAATCTGTGTTACCGCGAGAGCGACGACCGGTACACATCAGGCCTGTAAACACACGGCAGTGCAGAAAACTGGGGGAGCCGTGTCGCTCGCTGGATTGAGGGCCCGGTAATGACGCAGTACGAACTGTAAGTTGATAAATTGTTCTAATGTATTATGAATTAATGGTGCTATGAATAAAGTTATTTATTCGGTCGGTCAGCTTGTGGAACTGCTATTCTTTGTGCTATTGGACGTGTTCATTCTTAAGTTGTCAGGGTGCATACAACATAACCCCTAGTAACACTCTGGCACTGATGTTATGCTTGATCTCCATCTCGTCCTAGTAATAAAATATAATCTGTCTTGTTTTTGGTAGTACTCTCCGGAGACTTCCATGTGTTGGCAAGAGTCTTCTTGGGTGTTGTTTAAAAAGTGTGTTCGCAATCATGAACTCATTTTCTGTGCAAAATGCAACTAATTTGTCACCTGCCTCATTGCTGTTTCACAATCCATATTGTCATAAAACGTGTCTCTTATTTTCGGTTTTTCCTGTACCTACCTTTGCATTAAAGTCTCCAATTGTTATTGTAATGTTGTTATCTTATTCCAAATCGACCGCAGCTGTGTTTCGAACGCAGCTGTGTTTCGAACGCGGTGTACCGGATTACGAGTTGCGTTCATAAGCCCTTCGCCACAGACCCGGCCGTCTAGCAGCACTGGACTAAATTTTGTGATTGGTTTAGCTTTCCCTATTACCAGTGTCCATCGCCATCAAGCGAATTCACTCCCACTTTAGAGGTGCTTGTAAGTTACGTCCCCAAGTCAAGGACGAGAAGTCAACATTTTAGTCCAACTTTCCCGTGCAAGGGGTTGAACCCCCTACCTCAGCATCAGCACACAGGATGTTTAAGAGCGTGGACTCATCCATTCGGCTGTTATCATCCATATTAACCAGTATATCTGTTAATTCTGATCTATAAAGAAACAGAACGGCGTTGACACTGTGGGGTGGCCTGGTAGAGCATTAACTAGAACGCTTGCCTGCCAGCCCGGTGATCATTTGTTCAAATCCAAGTTGACACCGAGTTATTTAAATTGACCTGGGAACTCAGCCCAAAATGGGTTCCAGAAAATATATACCTTGAGAAGTAAAGGTTTCCGGCGAGACATTAAACATCACCGGTCCAGTGTCGGCGGGTCTATACAATTATGGGGGTTTGCATCGTATAACTAACAGTCTTAAGGCGTGTAAATGGTTCATTGCCATAGTCCAATACGACTCAACCATTGAAGGTTAACTCTTTCTGGACCATGGCAGTCATTGACTTAGCTTCTTTTTTGTTGTTGTCATAATGGTTAGTGTGCTTACTGTCAAAGACAGTTGTTGGAGTTCGAACCCCAGCAATGGTAGGATTCTTTTTGTTTCCATCAGTGAGAGTCTCCGTTGCAAAGTGGGTACGGCGCCTGCCTTACGCTACAATGGTTGTGGGTTCGATTCCGGGTTACTAAATTCGATACATGAGTGCAATTTTCTCGGAGACACCCGGAATTCGTCACTGGAGTTACGGAGTTCGTGCTTTGTGCGACGCTTTCAGGAGGCCGCCCTGCGGAAAGAAACCGAGCAATATGGGATACAAGTTAGTGCAATGAAGTCGATTCGATTCGATTTCACCATTATCCCTACCCCGTTCAACTTCAAGGAGGAGTTATAGTTAGTGTCCATCACCGGCTCAGAATGATAGTCCTGTGACTGAGTCGGCCGCAAAAGCAGCAGCCAACGGTTTTATCCTCACTGGCTTACTAATCCGAAGGTGATTGTTGTCCAAAAGGGGTAATAATGAAGTCAATCCTCTTGTCTTTATGTATGGCTATGATTTCAACCCAGTCTCGTGAACTATGGTACTGGAGCATGTTCGGAAAGTTCAGGCAAGTGATCACGAAGGAAACGAGAGAAAGAGAATCGACCACCTCATTGGATTATAAAGTGGCCTAGGATATGGGAAAACGAAAATTTCAAAACCTCATGGCAGGATCTGTCATGGAACTACCTGTGTGTTTATTTTATGCATAAATAATAACAGAAACTTGCTTGAGAAGTGAGATTTACTTTCACAGACGTGAAGTCTGCTTAGCCATACATAAACTAAGAACACACACAAACATACAGAGAAACACACACACACAGATACACACACACACACACACATTCTTTCACACAAACAGAAACACACACACACACACACACACACACACACACACACTCACACAGATATACACAGACACAAGTCACTTACACACAGACACACGCGTTTTGACACACAGAAATACACACACTCTCAAACACAGATACACAGATACACACTCTCTCACACACACACAGACACACTTATACACTCTCTCTCACACACAGACACACACACACTCACACATACAGAAAAATTATCTCTCTCTCTCTCTCTCTCTCTCTCTCTCTCTCTCTCTCTCTCTCTCTCTCTCTCTCTCTCTCTCTCTCTCTCTCTCACTCACTCACACAGACACACACTCACACACACACACACACACACATATATATATATATATATATATATATATATATATATATATATATATATATACGCTCTCTCTCTCTCTCTTTTCTCTCTCTCTCTCTCTCTCTCTCTCTCTCTCTCTCTCTCTCTCTCACAGATACACACATAATCCCACATATATACTTTCTTTCTCATACTCACACATTCACACACATACATACATACACAGATACAGAGAGAGAGAGAGAGAGAGAGAGAGAGAGAGAGAGAGAGAGAGAGAGAGAGAGAGAGAAGAGAGAGAGAGAGACAGAGAGAGGGATTTCTAAAACAAAATCTTAACCCTGAAATGGATATTTTAAATATCGTGTCATCGTCTATAGGTTTACTATACTGTTTAAGAGGGTCCTGCAGGTGGCATCACCGTGTAAACACAAAATGTGCATGATGTTACAAGAGGAGAACACGGACTGCCGACGCACTAGTTAAGTTGTAACAAAGAGCAGCGGTTTAAGAACGATTTCTTGTACAGGCAGCTATGGGGTGGAGTTAGTTTCATGTCCTTTTACAGGACTTTCCCTTTTGTTGGCTGTTTGTGATTGTCGAGGCAATTTTCTCTCTGAATGGCCGACACTCATTCCAATGGTGTCTCGAAGAAAAAAAAAAGATAAAGAGAAAAAGAACTGGCCACCCACCTCATATGTCTGGAATTGAATAATTAAGGCCTGACACTTCATACCCCCAGCTGTGATATCTGATATAGGACTTCGTCTGCCTTCCACGCGGAGTGGAAAATGTTGCCATCAGTGCCGCATCTACAGATTTTCGCAGGAATGTTCAACCTGCAATAAAATCCAAGCGATTCTCGTTCTCACACTTCCGGTGTGCTGATGCCAAGGTAGCGGGTTCAACCCTTACACTGGTCAGTCGGACTAAAATGTTGACTTCTCGTCCTTGACATGGGGATGTAAATTACAAGTCCCTCTGAAGACGGAGTGGGTTGGCCTGATGGCAAGGGATGCTAGTAATAGAGAAAGCTAATCCACACGCAAAAATCAGTCCTGTGCACTAGAAGTAATAGCACGTGTATTAGGTTAAGCTTGCTTTCGAAACCGAGCGAGAGCAACAAAACAACAAAAGAAAATCCATGCAGTGTGGACGTTTGAGGAAAAGTGTATTGTGTAGAATGATAATGGTGGTCCACACACTGTCCATTCTAGGGTTACAACCAGCCAGGTCCTACAATTTGAGTGTCTTCAATGTGTGCAGATCTATAACCAATTGAAGGTCATCATTTAGATCACTCTAAGAAGTGGTGTGAGTATAAACTTTCGAATGTAGGGTTACTACAAACGCTACCAGAATTAACTCCTTTCCATGGGAATAAAGAGACTTTGCATGCGCTAGCGGACATGTGTCCAACATTGTGATTCCACAAACAACATTTAAACAGCGATAGGTAGTGGTGGTGGAGGAGGAGAGGTGGGGGAAGAGAAAGAAGAAGAAGAAGAAGAAGAAGAAGAAGAAGAAGAAGAAGAAGAAGAAGAAGAAGAAGAAGAAGAAGAAGAAGAAGAAGAAGAAGAATGTATTAATCACAATGCTAAGCATCCGATCGCCTTCCAGTTTATCCCCCTCCTCCTTCTAATACTCCTCCTCTTGCCCCTCTTCCTTCTCTTCCTCCTTCTTCTGTTTGTTCTACATCTTTGCCCAGTATGTGAGGTTGGAAAATAAAGTTCATTCGTTTCAGTTACAATATAGTCAGTTCAGTAAAATGAAATATTAGAATGTCAAAAGTGTACATAACTACTGTGTCATCTATCCACAAGATATGCCCACTCCCAGATTCGTTTCTCTATTTACCTATTTCAATATAGCCATACTCTTATCCATTCTCTCCGGCTGTATTTTGCTTCAAAAACGTAATGTTCCATTACGGATTGACATTTACGTGAATACAATCACACGTCAGTTGTTTACGACAACATAATGCCATACATAAAACGCCACAAACTGGCAGCCTCTCTCAAAGCCTACATTTGTACATCCGCCTTGCTTCTGGCTTTCCGCAGATTTGCCATCGTTATCAGAAAATTTAATATAGCTGCTGCCGGGGACGTTTGTTACCCTCATTTGAATGGACAGACAAGGGACACAATGCATAGTTAATATAAGGGAGGTAATGTGTGCAACTTATTCTCCTGAGCTGGCTTGCAGGTTAAAAACACCAGAGTGATTCATGCATTCAGAGAACAATGAGTTAATGCATTAATAGGTTTTTTCCATGATTAAATTTGTGGAACATCTTCACTGCACTTGAAACTATCCATTAGTGCTCCGTTCTTCTCTTTACATCAGACTAGAATTTGCTCAGCTCAGTGCACTAACCCATGGCATTGATGAGAATTCCAACTTCTTCTTCTTATGTATTTACTTAAGTGAAGCAAGATTGTGGGGAAAAGAACAAGGGCAAGGCATAAAAGTAAATATCTGGATGGCTTGGCCACGTGGCATGGTCGAGACAAAAACATGGAGCCGATCCACGACTCTGGTGATCGTATAAGATGGCGAAACATGGCTGCCGATGCTTGTCGGCATGGCACATGGTGATGATGCTTTTGATGATGATGATGATGATGATGATGATGATGATGATGATGATGATGATGATGATGATTGACACAAACTCTTTTGTACCACACGAAGAATGTTGTTGTCTGGGTCTAATGTTTCTACTATCTCACTGCAGAGTGGAAGCTGAGCTATCCACCTATCTCACACTACAAGTCACCACTGCAGCACACATCCATCACTCAGTGAATAAGATTGAATTTGCGCACATAATATTCCTTTAATTCTGAATTAACACGGACACACGTAACATATAAATCCAGGAACAATAATTATCTCAGAATATATCTTCATCCCAATGGAACACTTCGAATAACACTGCCTCTCAAGGCCTACTAAATCTCATCCCACACGACAGGTATACTAGCCTCTCTCCAGGCCCGACTCAATGTAACCCACTCTGGGTCTCGAATTCCACTCACTATCCCTGGAAAACCACAGCGCGGAATTCTCTTCCTAACTCCGTCACGATTCTTCACTTTCTCCGATCACCGACCTACTCCTAGTCGGGTCTCAGCTCAACTGTCCAAAAACGATCCGCCCTATCTCGGTCTCCACTTCAACTGTCCCCTACAATGTTTTTCATTGTCCTTTTTAACCCTTCTTGCAGCCCTCACTAGGCTCCACACACACTACCCCACAGCTCAAACTGTCTCCCCCACAATTACACTAGCCAGCTGACTTCTCAACTGCCCTTTAAATCACTGTCTTCTCATTTGCCCCCTCCGGGGGACTTACTACCCGGCTCCATTTTACCTCTTGAACTTGTTTATGTGTACCATTGCTATCCAGGACACTGACCTTAATATTAGTGAACTCAGACATGTGTCACTACCCCTTCCTCAAAATAAAACATCGTTTTCAAATGATGGGAGGACTAATACTTATCAAATGTGTGACCCAGACACATTGCCTGGGTAGCCGTAAATATGACTCCATCTTACTCCAGCTACCACACTAAATAATACATCGAGTAGTCATAGTAAACTCCCATATTACCCACACATCAATAAACCCACTTGCCATATTGTGTACCAATGCATGAGCTAATACATCGCATAATCATCAACATGTCATAGAAAAACATTATATTTGTGTACCCGCAGGTCTATTAATAGCTTCAAGAACACACAAACTATTTGTGTACCGACCCTCTATCAGGTGGTTCTTTTCTTGCATCAAACATCTGCCGATTCCTGTCGATGATGCCTCTACCGTTCGTGAACACATCACTCATGGCCCCTCTATATTTAAAACACATATCTGCTATCCCTACCCCTGGGTCAGTAATGTCGTTAGCACTCATTTGAATTGCATTAACTTTCCTATCTATCTCTTGCCCCATTCCACAGGATTCTCTGTTTAGCTTGCCCTCTTTACAAAATCCTGGCCAATATAACTGGCACCCTGCTCTCTGCTGTGTACGCCTTATTCCTATGTGCCCTGCACATGCAATATCCTGAGCTGTTCTTACATATCTGTCTCTATGTGCTAAGGGTACTACTTGGCCACGTGCAGTGTTATCATCTGAAAAACGGCGAGTGAGAATATTGTTCTTCCTTTTGAAGCAACCTCTACTCTTCTTTGATTGCCTATGTTCTCCTTTACCACAGTGCGGAATTCTCTTCCTAACTCCGTCACGATTCTTCACTTTCTCCGATCACCGACCTACTCCTAGTCGGGTCTCAGCTCAACTGTCCAAAAACAATCCGCCCTATCTCGGTCTCCACTTCAACTGCCCCCTACAATGTTTTTCATTGTCCTTTTTAACCCTTCTTGCAGCCCTCACTAGGCTCCACACACACTACCCCACAGCTCAAACTGTCTCCCCCACAATTACACTAGCCAGCTGACTTCTCAACTGCCCCTTAAATCACTGTCTTCTAATTTGCCCCCTCCGGGGGACTTACTACCTGGCTCCATTTTACCTCTTGAACTTGTTTATGTGTACCATTGCTATCCAGGACACTGACCTTAATACTAGTGAACTCAGGCATGTGTCAATGATGATGATGATGATGATGATGATGATGATGATGATGATGATGATGATGATGATGGATGGTGGTGGTGGTGGTGGTGGTGATGATGATGATGATGATGATAATGATGATGATGATGACGACGATGATGATGATGATGATGATGACGACGACGACGATAATGATGATGATGATGATGATGATGATGATGATGATGATGATGATGATGATGATGATGATGATGATGATGATGATGATGATGTGTTGGTTGTCTATATGCGGATCTTTTATGAGCTATTTCTAATGCGCTTGGTAAATTTGATTTCTTTCTTCGAGGGTAAGTTAATAAGTAAGTCACAAATGGCTGTTATACATAAACTGTAATTTACGGCCAATATAGTACCTTGCTGTGTATGGCAGAGGGGTCTTTGAGCCTGAGGAATAAAAGCCGCCTGGCTAGTGCAGTCGCCGCGAACTGTGCAGGTTAGGATTTTCTTTTTGCCCCCGACAGAAAAAAATCCAACACATTACCGAGGGATCGAACCCGGGCCTCCCGAACTTTATACATACATTGTTCCTTTATTTCTCAACATAATTTCCACCAACCATGATGCACTTATCCCATCGTTTTATCTGTCCTCCCAAACCGGCTGCATAGAACTGCGTGCTTTGTTTTCATTTACCGGCCATCCCACAGAACTGTGTGACTTACTTATTGACTCACTTGCGTAACTTTTTCTACCCAGATATGCACCGCTTTTAGGAATAAACATTTGTCTGAATAAACACTGACAACCAACCTCGGAGGGAGACATTTCGCGAATGACGACGAAGTTGAATGTGAAGTGAAAGCGTGGTTTAGCAAACAGAGCACGCAGTTCTATGCTGCCGGTTTGGAAGGACTGATAAAACGATGGGATAAGTGCATCAATGTTGGTGGAAATTATGTTGAGAAATAAAGGGACAACGTATGTATAAAAATACACTGATTTCAAATTATCATATTTAGTAAATTGTCTGCAGCCATGTGTGACTTTCTTACTAACATGCCCTCGTATATTCGTTCTCGATATTACTCTATATATTTTCTTGATCTTCCCCTCGTTCCTATCCATCATATTTCTTAACTATTGCATTTTGTAATAGCTGACACCAGTGCTTTTTTTTTTCGTTTTTGTTTTTTGAGATGGCCAAACCATTTAAAGAATTTCAATTAATGTATGTATTAAAGAATCCTTTCTATAGTGTGTGTGTGTGTGTGTGTGTGTGTGTGTGTTTGTTTTTTGCCCCAATATAAACATCCATATCTCAGTAACCAACTGAGGGAAAATTATGAGATTTAGTATATAACCTTATCATTATGTCCACCCAATCCAAAAAAAATTTGTTCTGGAGATTTTACAGCAGATTTCAAAGTTTGTTTATATGCGGTATATAATTTACGGGTCTGAGATGAAATTCATAATTTTAAATGTATTACAGCGTAGCCAGACAATCAGCGCTCAATGTTGAATATTGTACGTGTTGTGAAGGGATTGGCCTTATGCCACCTCCCCGAGGTGTTCAAACTAAAACTGTTCAGAGGTGTCTCAAAATGTGGGTTATTTCATGAAACCTGATTAATATGCTGTTGTTTTTTTTTTTTTACATCTTACCACTTATCGCTAACATTGAAATGTGTGAATATTTTTCAATGGGATTTAATGCGAAATTGTACACTTCAAAGAATCGCTATGAAGTTGTACACATATTTTTGTCAAGAAGCTGATCGCAGGAAACTGTTTTATACTATTACAAATTCCGAAAAAAGAACAGTGCATGCATTGGGTTTGAGTAAACGGTCATTTCGTCGATGGGTGCAAGAATCTGGAATTAAACCACCACGCAATAACAAAACGGTAGGTAGAAAGATTATTGTAGACAGCTTTGACAAAGATGTCATAAGGCGAGCTATTATAAAAATGCTTTAAAAAGTCGCTTAAAATTCGACAGGGTCGATTTCATTGCACCGGGTTCTATCCCATATGGCTCGGTCTCTTTCCGCAGCGCGGAAAGCATCGCACAAAGCACGAACTCCGCAGCTCTAACGACGACCCAGAAGTCTCGGAAAATTTAATTCGTGAACCGAAGGATGCGGCCCGGAATCGAACCCACGACCTTTGGAGCCCGAGTCAAAAGGCTTGACCACTTCGCCACGGAGACTCCTAAAATTATAAAAATTTTGGATTTTATATCCAGGATTATCCAGCATTATAAAAATGCTGGATGCCAAAGAAACAGTGACTGTAAGAAAACTTAGGGTTTGGTTCAGAAAGAACAATAACATAGAGCTATCCAAAACAACTTTGTGGAAAGTTATAAAGACATTATCTTCACTATTTGAAAGTACAAGGGCGGTAGAAATAATCTTTGCGAGCAACCGCATTTAGGAGCCATGAGAAGCAGATACCTTGGTGAAATAAGGGAAATGCGCAAAGAAAATTATGGCATAGTGTGTTTGGATGAAATTTGGATCAATGCGCACCACACAAGTGATAAGGAATGGCAATCAGTGGATGGACAGATAAAGCGATATGTGCCTAGTAGTATAGGACAGCTTTTGGTCATGGCTCATGCTGGTAATACGCATAATGGCTTACAACAGGATGCTAGGCTCGTGTTCGCATCAAATATACAGACAATATGGATTATCATAATAAGATGGAAGGTTAACCTCATTAAAAAGCTGCCCGCCGGAAGTCGGAAGTGTCGTCCTACGGGTGGCAAACTAAAAATTGACACTACGCAATTACGTCCGAGTGAAATGTCTCGTCCGAATGTCTCTCGTGCTAGGAACAGCTCTGACTACCTAGTTTCCGAATGCCGCTCTTGTTCGGAACAGCTCTGACTAGGTAGTTTTCCGAATGTCCGCCGTGCCTGGAACAGCTCTGATGGGTACAGGGACAAGCACATGTCCGAAAACTCGCTTAGTGGAAACCAACCGCAGAGCTGACTGGTTTGTGCAGGAACGGCCCAGGACGAGCGAAATGCCCAATATATTGAAGTGAGGAATTAAAACAGCCATGAGCAGGACGTGACGATTCCCTCGGTAAACCCAGCACCAGAGCGTTATGTGCCGGCTCTGCAATTATGGAAGCCACCCAGGATGGCGGAAAATGCTATGGACTGTCCCTGCCTTCACTTGAGGGATGACCGTGTAGTCTTCGACTGTTCCAACTAGACCAGCTGAGATGTGGACGGTACCACAAAAGTGAGAGTCTCCCAGGATTGCTAACCTGGTCAAAAATGCACGCTAAAAGTCGGATGTGTTGGCCTGAGGGTTTCGACTCGAGGGTGCCTAACCAGACACACCGCAATCACATCTGAAAAAATCACTCCGGATGAACGCAAAGAAGAAGATAATAAGATGAATGGTAAAGTATTTAGAGATTGGCTCGAGAATACTTTGCTTCTATCCCTAGATAGACCGTCGTGTCCAATTATGGACAATGCATGATATCAATGTTGTTGCCCAAGAAGACAAAATACCTACAGCATCGAGCACAAAGGGAGCAATAAAGATATGACTTCGAATGGAAAACACACCATTTCCAGAAACGTATTTCTGGCTAGAATTGTTGTCCCTTGTAAAACAGACGCCAAAAGCAAGAAATATCAAATCGACAAGTTGATAGAAGAGCATCGTCATGTGTGCTTGAGACTTCCGCCGTACCATTCTCATTTTAACCATATAGAACTTGTGTGGGCTAAAATTAAAGGACAGGTGGCAGCTGACAATACTATATTCAAATTGTCTGACGTCAGGATACTAATCCAGTCCGCGCTATTAAATATTGATAAAAGTTACTGGGAAAATGTGAGGACCATGTGTTGAAAGAGGAATAGGATTATTGGAGAAAGGATGGCTTCAATTTTATGCACCCGAGAACAGTCATCAACCTACTGGAATCGTCCGACACAGATTAAGGTCTTAGCAGATCGCAGACCTTAATCCACGTGCACACCAACTGGGATATTTTGCTACAAATATTCAGAAGAATTGCAGGCCCTAAACATTACAGTATCAGCATAATGTCAATGGCAACAGTTTGTATTCAATAGTGATGAATTTTCAATTCCGCAAGCCCTCAGCCATGACAAGCAACTGTATTGAAAAAAAAGAAAACACACACACACTCACACACACACACACACACACACACACACACACACACACACACACACACACACACACACACACACACACTAAACGCATTGAATACCAACAGAAGAGTAATATTGCGGTGGAAACTGACATATTGTGGCATAACAAGATACATGAGAGCAAACACGTTGTCAAATTAGGGGACAACACTCGTGCATACGAATCAATCTATAAACTTCAATGAAAAGAGGACCAACATCTTGGTCGTTAAGAAGAAAACCTACTACAGAGATATTGACAACTATTTTCATAGTGCAAAACAGGTAATCATGTTCCGTCTCTGAGCGGTAAACAGCAGAGTAGACAATCTTTCACGAAGATTCAAAGCGGGTCTGTCACCCATGTGTACGTGTGAACAAACTACACAGACAGCTGAACAGATCCTTTAAAATGGAAACATGATGACTAAATTGCGGTATCATTTCTGGTCACTTCATACGCACATTAACGCACAGCTATTTGGAAGCTTTCACGAACTCAATATAAAAAGCTAACACGAATACTTGTGTACACATTATTAACCAGCAGCTGAAGAAACAAGAAGGAAATGAAAAATAAGGTAAGAAATATATTCCTTCTACTTTCCTGTCAATTTACAAATTATTTACCCCATGCCTCTGTAAATTCTCTGTCTTTACTAATATTACACATTGCACCCCTCTCGGGAATCTCCGTGGTGAAGTGGTCAAGCCGTCTGTTTCAGGCTCCGAAGGTTGTATGTTCGATTCCGGGCAGAGCCCTTCATTTCACGAGTGCATTGTTTCGGAGACTCCCGAGGGTCATCGCTGGAGGTACGGAGTTCGCGCTTTGTGCGACGCTTTCCGCGCTGCGGAAAGAAACTGAGCCATATGGGATAAAAACCCGGTGCAATGCAGCCGACCCTGTCGAATTTAAGCTACTTCTTTCATTGCACCCACTCCCATACGCATCCGGTTCCGCCTTGTGTGTCATCTGAATTGGCGGGGCTTTCATTGCTGTAAACATAAATTTGTTAGCGAGAAATCACTAGTTTTTCGGCAAAACATCAAAGAAATGTTGCCGCTTTCGATGATTTAAGTTGCTTTTAGACCTATCAAAGACATATTCCTTGGGTGAGGGTAAATATAAGACCGCTGGAAAAAATTTAATAACGATGCAACAGACAGTTTTCAAAATAATTGATCGTGAATGAAGGCATTCTTTTCGGGACATACTATATATTGTGCTGTGGGTCTTTTGGTTAAGATCACGACATGGTAATGCCCTGCGAACTGGTCATTGGTCGAGATCCTTCACCAAAGAAAACAGAATCACCAAATCTCTAGCAACAGGGCCTCAAAAGACCACACTGTACCGAGAGAAGATATATGGGACTGAGAGTTCCCCACACCCACCAAAAACAAAATAGTAAATTAAAATAGGTAAAGTAAATCGTCAATATAATTTTCACATCTGTTTCATATCGCTTCGATTCTATGCAGGCGATCGTTGCCTCGATAGGTCGCGTCAAATAAAACTGTGTGTGACTACAGCTCACATTCTTATCACAGTTGAAAGGGCAGATTGCATTGTGCAAGAAACACGCGTTAGATCGGGTCAAGTAGAGATGGTCTCTCCTAGATATATGACTTGTAGTCGAGACCTTGGTCGAAATTAGATCGGCTCAGATTCATAATAGGAGAATGGCAACACTGATATTACCACCATATATATTATAGTTTTAATTACTATTGTTCTTATGCATTTTACTGTGATTGAGAATTGTGATTGATAACTGATACAATGTTAAACATTGTAAATGTGAATTCAAGGACATAAGAAATGTTTTGAAACTGTTCGGTGTCCTGTTAAATACTTATAATTGGTCACTCTGTGATTCAGGAATGATAGTTGGAAGAATGTGAAAGTAGAACCAGAACATTCTAGTCAAATATTCATATCAATGTGGAAGTGTTACTTCTGACAACTCAAAGTCTGGTTCACGACAAGTACTAATTCTACAGCAGTATAACCAGCCACTTAGTGATACAATCAGCCACTCAATAACATGTTCAGTATCATGACATCTCGTAGTTCTAAAAGATAACCCTCAAACTCAGTTCACTCATGACTTCAATGCTGGACAATAATACAGTATAACCAGCCACTTTGTAATACAATCAGCCACTCAATAACATTTTCCGTATCTTGACATCTCGTAGTTCTAAAAGATAACCCCCAAACTCAGTTCACTCATGACTTCAATGCTGGACAATAACAATGCTAGTTTAGCACCACGAACAGATATCATTCTGATCCATGGCATAATTTTGATCCATGGCAGTCATATATGTTATTTTCTTAAACTGGGTCTTCCTAAACAATTCATGGTAGTCTAGTAGTGTGAATCTCTTTCAAATGTCCTAATATGAGACAAATGGTGCCGGGATAAAGAAAAGTATCCTCTTCTTCCCTTGATTCAATGTCATGGACCACACATCGTGCATACTTCTTGACTGTAAACCTTGATTCTTGATTTCATGTCTTATTTCATATGTCAGTTGGAGAAAATATGGCAGTATGATTTCGGACAAGCATCGTGACATAATACGTGGCTGAATCAAATGAAAACCTTAAAAGTGTGATAGAAATTACAATAACCATGCTATTGTCTTGTAACCTGTCAATATTGTTGTTAAGAATGACAAAAGTATTCAGCACGTAATATCTTGGTACAGACCAAGAAGGTGACGTCATAAGGACATTTTAAAGATGTTCGCCTCAGTTTTGACTTTCACCAAAGTAGCGCAGCGTTCAGGTATCAATTATGTTTAAATCAGTGAAGTGGTGAAACCTATAGACATGTGACTACATCGAAAGATGATACATTTGTCGTTCTTTACTTTAAAAGAATATATTCACACACACACACACACACACACACACACACACACACTCACACACACACACCCCACACACACGCACGCACGCACGCACACACACACACACACACACACACACACACACACAGATTTTCATTTGAAACTCCGCCGTACTTATCATGAACTATCAAACATATCACCCCATCCTTTGAAACTCCGCCGTACTCATCATGAACTATCAAACATATCACCCCAACATTTGAACCTCCGCCGTACTCATCATGAACTATCAAACATATCACCCCAACATTTGAAACTCCGCCGTACTCATCATGAACTATTAAATATATCACCCAACATTTGAAACTCCGTCGTACTCATCATGAACTATCAAACATATCACCCCAACATTTGAAACTCCACCGTACTCATCATGAACTATCAAACATATCACCCCACCATCTGAAACTCCGCCGTACTCATCATGAACTATCATACATATCACCCCAACATTTGAAATTCCGCCGTACTCATCATGAAATATCAAACATATCACCTTAACATTTGAAACTCCGCCGTACTTATCATGAACTATCAAACATATCACCCCAACATTTGAAAATCCGCCGTACTTATCATGAACTATCAAACATATCATCCCAACATTTGAAACTCCGCCGTACTCATCATGAACTATCAAACATATCACCCCAACATTTGAAACTCCGCCGTACTCATCATGAACTATCAAACATATCACCCCACCATCTGAAACTCCGCCGTGTTCATCATGAACTATCATAATATCATCTTAATATTTGAAACTCCGCCGTAATCATCATGAACTATCAAACATATCACCTCAACATTTGAAACTCCGCCGTACGTATCATGAACTATCGAACATATCACCCCAACATTTGAAACTCCGCCGTACTTATCATGAACTATCAAACATATCACCCCAACATTTGAAACTCCGCCGTACTTATCATGAACTATCAAACATATCACCTCAACATTTGAAACTCCGCCGTATTCATCATGAACTATCAAACATATCACCCCAACATTTGAAACTCCGCCGTACTTATCATGAACTATCAAACATATCACCCCAGCATTTTAAACTCCGCCGTACTTATCATGAACTATCAAACATGTCACCTCAACATTTGAAACTCCGCCGTACTCATCATGAACTATCAAACATATCACCCCAACATTCGAAACTCCGACGTGTTCATCATGAACTATCAAACATATCACCCCAACATTTGAAACTCCGCCGTACTTATCATGAACTATCAAACATATCACCCCAACATTTGAAACTCCGCCGTACTTATCATGAACTATCAAACATATCACCCCAACATTCGAAACTCCGCCGTACTTATCATGAACTAGCAAACATATCACCTCAACATTTGAAACTCCGCCGTACGTATCATGAACTATCAAACATATCACCCCAACATTTGAAACTCCGCCGTACTTATCATGAACTATCAAACATATCACCCCAACATTTGTTCCGAAGTAGTTTCCTACTATGGATCTATGATGTGATAGGGCCATAACATTTTGTACGGCGTAGAGCAAGGAAGATTCAATGCCAATACTTTCCACTTTTTGGCAAGCGACGAGCCCGGATGTTCGAGACATCTTCCTACTTTGTTCACAGCATTATCAGCGCAGATCCCTGCAAACTTTGATAGAGCGCCAGCTATCAAACATAGCTACTGAACAGAAAACTGAGGGAGAAGATCCTGGACAGGTTGACATCGTGACACGGAGTAACATCGGTATGAGAAATGACTGGCAGTACAGGAGACAGATGTCGACAGACATGACAACCAACGCCACGCAGTATAGACCATCAGAAGCAGGCGTTACAGAAACATGGCTGTTGATAACGGTCAAGCATTGGGATATAAAATTATCCTGGAATATCAAAAATATACAACGATCATAAATATACCTAGTTACAGAGATGGTATCGATAAACGGTATTTTCTGCCGTCGAACTCGGACGGGAGTAAGAAAAGATCACAAAATATGACCAAAAAACTCCTAAGAAAACACAGCTAAATCATACAAACATGTATTTTTCCAACTACCGTGATTGTTATGTTTAAAACACCAACAAAAACATAATAGTCATTTTTTTTTTTTACAAAGTACTAGGTCTAAAAATGTTACGACCTAGAAAATAGTTTGAAGGTTAAAACGCATTAGCACTGAAATAAAAATTTCCCATTCTATGGATTCTCAGCTCTTTCGGACGTCTTGTTACTGAGGAAATGGAGTGACGAGAAATGCTCCCATTTTCCGGTTCTCTTGTTGACATTGGGAAAAAGAATCTCTGCCTGAGGCTTGGCTGAGAGTTTGCAGTATCTCTTTGTTCGATATTGAAACCACTAAAGGTTTTTGAGGGGTGCGGATTTGAGGACGAAATAAAATAACACACACGTCAGTGTTCAGAGTGGGAAGAAAAAAGGTGTTCAAGGAGAAAGAATTGAGGGAGAATGATCTGCTAGAGAAGAGGATATGTTGAGGTTTCGGAGTGTCAGCACTAAAGATCAGGGAGTGAGTGGTTCAGTTACTGCGTGTTGACCTCTGATTTAAGCGTCCGGGGTTTAAATCTAATAGGTAAAGACAGTCCAATAGCAGATACGGCTGCCTGGGTGTGAAATGTTAGTCCTGCACATTATCTAGACAACGACATATGAAGTAAGCTGGCCAATTCTCTTCCTCATCGACCTTTCTTCCCTGACAATTTCCAGAAACTTCTGAAAATTGTTTGGGAATCATATTTTGTTTAAGGGATTGTTAAAAAAAAAATAATCCTGTCTCTGGAGTGAATTGACCCTGAACCACTGTCTTTGCAGTCATATGTTTGTGAATAAAGCCACTGCCCCCCCCCCCCCCCCACCCCCCCCCCCCCACGTGTGCATTGTTGCGAACGCAAAAAATCCCTTGGCAATTGGAATCTAAATAGAGTAGCCTAACGGCGTGGCCAGGGCAATATTTCGAGTTAAATATCTACCCAAAGTATTTCAGGATCCTCGCCGGTGCTTCGGAGTTCGTGCACTGAGCTAAAATTCTCCGGACTGAGGCTTGAGTTAAGAATAGAACGGAGCACGTATGGGTTACACCCGTGTGCCGTGATGTTGATCCGTCGACTAAACTAAACTAAACTAATCAAGCCACATAATTGTGTACATGATACGAAACATAAGCGTGTTGTGTTGCCCTACCCAGGATGAGTGGATCAGCTGATTAGCTTTCTGGTAAGAAGGAAATTAAAAAAAACTAGCGAGCGGTGCGCAGCTTAATCCCTGTAGAAGTCCCTCGGTAGTTACAAATCAATAAGAAAAGTCCGTTGCCCTGCCATATTTCAAAATTACATTATCTGATAACAAAATGTGTGAGCCGCGGTAGCATGCTTTGCTGGCCGATCCGATTGTCTTGAGTTCCAATCCCCATTGAGACGAATTTAAAAAATAATCATCTGGACTTTCATCTGAACCCGTCTAAATTGCGTACAAGAAAATGTGAGAACTAAAGGCGACGGACCTGATAATAACTGTCTCAAACTGAATTGCCTATTACAATATGGGGCTAGAACCATATGCCAAATTGTAATCTTGGCGTATAAAAGAGTCCATAATTATATATTAAGGACAAGAATAATACCATGTTCTGAACGAGATAGTAGCTGGGGATGACTCATTCGGGCATCATACAAATCCTGAATCAAATCATACCTCAATGCAGTCGAAAAATTCTTCTTCACATTTAGTCATTCGTACCAGCTTTCTATGGATGTCTTCCGTAGGTTCCTGTTATTTTCGGCTCTGTTTTCTTTATTTATATACGCAAATCCAGTCTCATTTCGTTACGCCAATTACACTTATTTTGTTTCTCTCACATGTGTTTCCGAGCCGTTTCACCTTTTGAATGTTCATTCCTCGTAGCATATGCGCAATCGCACACACCATTGTGATACATTACATTTTCACAAGCGTAACATGCGGTAAATAATTCCTGGCGACGAAAATAGTTTGACACCGCCTCATTCCCTGCGGCGGTAATCCGACTTTTTCATCGACCCATTGTGACGTCACCTCATGCAGGAATTAAACGGTCTGTTTGTGAACCAGCCAGCACAAGGCGAGGAGATGATCTGAGCGAAGGGAATGATGGAATATGTCTAAACATAAGAAATAGTTAGATATAGTATTTTAAATGAAGATAGGAAACATCAGCCTACAACATCGCACCCAGATTCGGAAACCTGTCACTGAAGTGTTGGAAGTCGTCCTGTTTGGATTTGGTGAATATAATTATTTTAAATTTTAGTTAGTTGTGAGTCTTTTGTTCCCAGAAGAGGAGTTGGTAAGTCAACTTGTTAAACGCGTGGTGAATTCTTAAGAAGTTAATTAGAATATAGTTAATTTTTATAGTTTATAGATAAACTATTCATTAAGAATAACCATAGTGAATTTTATTTTCTCCCAAAGTAAACAACTGATTTAATGTATAAGCATTAATCCAAGTTGTACATTTATTTATTAAGCAATTCAGTCTACAATGATTTAAAATAGTGAGTCTTAGGAATTTAATCTAGTACAAACTAAATAATATTATACTCAGTTATCATAGTCATAAGATAAACTGTACATTAGGAGAAAACTACAGTGTTTTATTTTCTCCCAGCTAAGCAACTTAGTTAATGTATAAACATTAGACACATGTTGTAAATTTTATTTCATGAAACTCAATCTACATTGAATTAGAGTAACTTAAGACTTAAGGAAATTCAGAATTCTTAGTACAGTGGTAAGTACATAGGATACATGTGGCCACTGGTAAGATTTAACACTAGTTTACCTGTGCCAGCACTATAGAGAAATTAGTGGAATGTGTATAGTCAAGTGGATTGAGCACATTAGTCAGAAGATTTACTTTTTGACATGAGCACATGGACAAACAAATAGTTTTCTTATAATTCATGAACACATGAGAACCCAAAAAGAGTTCTACAGGTATCATAATTTATGTGATGGTACAGCACACATGGGGTAAGGCAAATATATAGACATGGCTGTTAACCATGGGGAATAATATTATATTTATGCCACATAATAGTGCATAACCAACCGCCATGCAAGAAGTATTTTAATTCATAATGCCTGAATGTGAATTGGATATATCACCTAAAATGTATGTATTTTATGAGAGCATGTGATAACTCATGGATTTCCTGTTGCTAAATCCTGGGTGAATTGCATAAGTGTATCTAATGATCACACAAATGTATGTCATGTGTGATTCATTATTGTAAACAGATGTGAATGTATCATTTGTAAACCACCTCAGTATGAATGATTAATTATCAATCAGGAAATATTATAATTTCTGATGAGGGAGGAGATTTGATTGTAATATCATTGTTATTGAACCTGTGAATTTATCAGGGATAAAGCACCTACATATGCATGATTGTCATCCATACAGATATGATTGTCTGATGAATGGGTGAGATCTCATTGTGATGTCAATGGTGTAAACATTTTAAGTTATCATTGGGAAATCACCCACCTTACATGACAGTATGAAGGATGTGTGATGAATGATTCCTATATGATCACCCATACCAATATGAATGTGTCTATAGACTGAGTGAAATGATCATCCCATACATATGAATGATGTCAGAGTTTGAGTGAGTGAAGTTACATGCTGAGAGAGAGGGAGTATAAGCCAACAGTCAATCTCAGGGTAGCCGGCAACTTGATGTGAAATGCCTTAGCTATCACCAGAGAACTGCTTCGGCGTAACCCATAAACTAAATAATAATTTAGTACACTCCGGCGCATAACACCACTATGCATAAAATATCATTCATGTTACAATAATCTAGTTTTGTGCGCTAAGCACGACACACACCATGCCATACATTACGCATATTACAGCATCTGTGTTTGTAACTTAAGCAAAATCCCACTTTGTATTTCATGTCAGTACTGTTAACACATATGGTCTAGTGTAATGATAATAATGCACAGCAAAGATGATGATGATGACTGTAATGTAATGAAAATGATGTAATAATGATTATGATGATAATGTTAGAATGATGTAATGATTTCTAATGTCATAAGCATGATGGTAATGATAATAATGTAATCATGATGATGATGAGAATGATTATAATAAGCATGATGATGCGGATAGCTGAAGTACAACCTTAGTATAGAGACGGTGAAGAGGGGGGAATATACTCTCCATGAAACTTTGGACTAAAAAGAGAAGTCACCTGAATACTATACAAGAATGGATACCATAATGTACTTATATTGCTTATAAACAAACACTCATTACAATGGGGACTGATTTTTAAAAGCCCTTAATGTATGAGACCCTTTTCCTGAATAGAAAAAGATGAAGAAGAGAATGGTCAACATAATTGTCAAATTCCAAATCATTCAAGGTATTACTTAAACTATAAACTGAAGGACAGGCATAAGTGAAGATGAAACTGCACATCTGCTAGTTAAACCTTGAACACCTGATAGTGGAAGATTGGAGTGAGAGCAAACAACTATGTTGGTGATAACTAATTGAGAACACCAAGACTATCTTTCTTCTATGTTTGTTTTCTCTAAGAACAAGATTCCTTTTATTGTTTCACTTGTTATGTTCTTAGGCTTTTACATTTCATTTCTAATGTCATATTATGATATCATTAGAATTATGTGATTGATGGAATTTCAGGTAGTGATCTTACTCATGTAAATCCAGACCTGACTTGGTGAAGATTGAATGCAGCACCTGTTGAGTGAGCACATTGTTGAGTGATGCCCTTGATAGAGTAGCGCAGAAACTTATCTACCTGCAACCATTCCATTTGTCTCATAGGAGAGGTAATCTTTATTTAAACATTTACCTGTCAAACAATGGAAAGGAAAACCAAGAGCCAACTTATGTTCTACTAAGACCTGGAACACTAAGACTACAGCAATTAATTGATAGCCAGAGGGATTCCCAAAGCTGGAAGTGGAGAATTCTGAGTGTAGACAGTTCTTCTTTTTTTCCAGATCATCCAGGCCAGTAAAAGATTAGCATTACATGCCACTGGAAAAAAATATAGCTGTTATATACACATTATCATTGGCACATCAATTCTGTATATTTACTGTATATGTATATGTCCTTATTTTATGACTGGAAATGTAATTTTGAATGCAATTTACAAAATCCATGTTTGTGTTTATTAAATAATAAAAAAAATGAGGTCATGTCATGTATTGATTGTAGTTTACTTGTCATAGTCAAATTGTTTTAAACTACCCTAGATAGAATTAATTAGTTGGTAGAGGAGAGGCAAGGAACCACTTAAAGGATATTTTGGGTATAAGAGGGAATACAACTTTTCAGTTATTTCCTGAAGGTATTCCTTGGTTCTCTAAAGCTCTATTTCTGGTCTCAAACATTAGAGTCAGTACAGCTAAATTAATTAAACGGGCAGGATCACATTGGGAAAAAGGATTTTGCATCCTTTATCTCTGTGGGGTTGAGCCATCAATCTCGACGTATCCGACAACCATCACCATACACATATACACATTCACACACACACACACACACACACACACACACACACACACACACATCCTGACCATACACATACTCATAATACCCTCACAAAAGCACACGTAAACACATACATTCGAACATACTTTATCACAAACACACATACATATTCACAAGCACCCTTAACACATACACACACACACACACAGACACAAACAACAACAACAACAACAACAACAATAACAACAACAACAACACAAACAACAATTATTGTGCTAACGTTGTAACAAACAAAACAAACACAACAATGTCACAAACTTTAATGTACCCAAAAGAGAATGCAGATGCAAAAAGAAACAAAAATGAACTAGTTTCGTTTATTTGTGTGACACATTTCATCACCAAATATTACTTTTATTCTTTCAAAGAACTGCCTCGAGGTAATCTAAATAGATTATTTCGAAATGCTTGATTTGTATTTTGTGTAAATGTGCAACGACAAAGATAAACATTGTGCGATGAAAAGGGGCAAGCCTGACATTCAAAAATAGATATTACTGTGGTAATGGATATTAAATTTAAAGAGCGTAACGTTTTAAATGACATTTTCAAAATCTTGAATGAGCTTTTATGAAGTGAGAGTTTGTTACATTTAATATTTTAGCTGAGTTTCTTGTATGTTTCCCTGGATAAACATTATATATAATATATATATATATATATATATATATATATATATATATATATATATATATATATATATATATATATATATATATATATATATATATATATATATATACTAGCTGCCCTGCCCGGCTTCGCCCAGGCCCTGGCGGGGATCTATCTGTCTGTCTGTCTGTCTGTCTGTCTGTCTGTCTGTCTGACCCGGCCCGGCATCGCCCAGCTCCTGGTGTGAAGCATCTAATTTAATTCATATAAGTAGTCATATAAGCTCCCGTTCCCGACTGTCTGTCTGTCTGTCTGTCTGTCTGTCTGTCTGACCCGGCTTCATCCAGTCCCTGGTGGGGAGCATCTCATTTAATTCATATACGTAGTCATATAAGCTCCCGTTCTCGACTATCTGTCTGTCTGTCTGACCCGGCTTCACCCAGTCCCTGGTGGGGAGCATCTCATTTAATTCATATAGCAGTGATATAAGCTCCCGTTCCCGACTATCTGTCTCTATGTCTGTCTGTCTGTCTGTCTGAGCCGGTCTGGCTTCACCCAGTCCCTGGTGGGGAGCATGTCATTTAATTCATATAAATAGTCAAATAAGCTCCCGTTCCCGACTATCTGTCTGTCTGTCTATCTATCTGACCAGGCGTGGTTTCGCCCAGCTCCTTTGCGCACAGTAACTTAAAAGAATGTCCTTCCACACACCATCCATTATTTTTAATGAAAACTGTTTTCAATCACCGACATGACACTTGATAGCTTCTTTAAGTAGAAAAAGATGGGTTACAATGTTATGCATTATGCATTATTTTTATGAAAACTTTGAAAATGCCTTAAAGATTATATCATTATTTATTATAACTGATATGCCTGAAAATAACTATAGACAAAGAGTTTAACATTAGTGCAAGTAAGTACAACAATATGACTATAAAGTATATAAAAATGTTACTAAAAGTTATGCCCCTTGTAATAACTTTTCTAGAGTGAAGTCCCCCTGCTATATAGAAATTATATAATGAAAAATGAAAAATTAAATGTTATTAAGTGAGTAGCCGATTTTACACTAAGAAACTATTATAGTCGGTTGCACAGGAATGAAAGGAAGACGTGTAGAAAATTTCATATCAATCGGATGGACCGTTCGCGAACGCATAAACGACGGACACCCATACATACATACATACATACACACATCGATTTATATATATATATATATATATATATATATATATATATATATATATATATATATATATATATATATATATATATATATATATATATAGAGAGAGAGAGAGAGAGAGAGGAGAGAGAGAGGAGAGAGAGCAGACTGCATAAGGCAATGTTGGATGTGGCGAATTTCTCTTGTGAATGACTATTTGTTTATCCCCGACAATATTTTTTTCTTTATCTTTGTTTTAAAAAAGATGTCCGGTAGAGCGAAATCTGTTTATTACGTAGTTTCGAATATGCCGAACGATTAAATGTAACCCGACTATCTATCATGATGTGTTTAAGGTGAACTTATTTTCAAACATAGCTGGGCATTTATAAACTTTTCAGTTGTTTTCGAAAATTGCGCGTTTCATCGGTGAGGCAAGCCCGACATTGAGTTATGTCCCCACTAAAAATGGCTGGAGAGTTAAATTCCATATTTTGTACAGAAAGACTGTGCAATTACAAGAAGTGAAAAATATTGGCAGAAATGAAAATGGAAATAGAGAGGAATTCGACATTCCAAAATCAACGCTTCCCGGAATCATAACAAAATAAGGATCGGTACAGATTTTTATGGTGGACAAGTTGGTTGCCACAGATTTAAGAACCGAAAAGCGACGTGTGATGTGGTTGACAAGGCACTCCTAAAACGGTTCACCATAGCAAGAACAGCAAATGTTACTGGAAAGGCACCAATACTAATTGCAAAGGAATGCGAGTTAGAATTTCTGGAATGTCGGACTGGCTGGAAATGTAGTCCTGGCTGGTTGGGTTGTTTTAAAAGAATGTCACAACATTACTTACAAAGCTTTCTGTGAGAAAACACATTCGGTTAGCGAAACTACCACCGATTCAAGGACGGAGTAGGTGCTAAACAGCAGCCATGAGTAGGAATAATTCCGCTGATATCTTGAATGCTGTTGAAACTGGATTGTTTTGGAGATTGCTGCCTGACAAGATTTTTCCTTCAGAAATGAAAAGTGTCATTGGGGGGGGGGGGGGGGGGAAGTTTTGTGTCGAAAAAAAAAAGAATCAAAATTGTTGTGTACCTGTTGAAAACTGTTCAGCCCATCAAAATGTTCAAAATCTACAAGCAACAAAACTTTTATTTTTATCACTAAATGTGACATTCAAACTTCAGCCTTGTGATCAGCGTATTGCTCAAAATCTGAAGGTTCATTATAAGTCATCAATGTTGTCAAACTTATAGGTCACATTGATGAATACGTGGTTGTTGAAGACGTCAAGATAACTCTTGTGAGCGCTATTGTTATGTTGAAACCCGCTTGAGGTAAAGTGGTGTCTGTGACTTTTGTAAACTGTTTTCGAAAAACAGGCTTGAAAGTTGGAGATGATACAGATAATGAAAACACGGTTGTTTCAAATACTTGTAATGGCAGTAGTATAAATGAAACGTCTTTGGAACATTTGCTTCATCAGTAATGTTAGAAACACTGAACATTTCAGCAGACGATTGTCTCACCATTAACATTTGTAGTGCTAGCCTTTCCAGTGCTGATATTCTAGAGATGTGTATTCCAACAGTTTTATCTTCTGTCCTTTCCAGTCCTGGCCTCAATGGAGATGATGAAGACTGTGAGTTGCCAGTGCAAACTTTTTCACTAACGGAAGTTTCATATGCATGCATATAATTAACGTGTTTATAATGCATCCCGGATGCCAAGAAGATTTAATTTCTCATTTCTTTGTATTTAAAGAAATTATGGGAGGACATTTTATTAACTCAGTTACCAAAGTACAGAGGAAACTTACAGACTTGTTCATTTAAGAGTGATTTATCATTGTACACATGCTAGGGATAATTATGACTGTGGGTTATCGGTACAAACTATTTCACAGTTGGAAGTTTTAAATTGAATGGATAAAGCTAACACGTATAGATTGCCGGTTGGATGTTAAGATGATTTAATTTATCATTTCTTCGAATTTAAGGATGTCACCGAAAGACATTCCCGTTTAACTCAAGTACAGGTACTACGATATAGAGGAAAATTGCAGCCTTTTAATTTCAAAGTGTAAAAAGTGCTGTTCATTCATTCATTCATTCATTCATTCATATCACTCATTCAGTAGCATGTCCCTTGCAGAACTTTTCTGCCATATCAACCGTCTGGAAAACTTTTTCGGTCATAAGCAAGGTGTCCCGATTCTGATGCACTCAACTGAAGACCATTTACTACATCATGCACTCATATTCTCTTTCGCCTTCCCCTTCTTCTCTTCCTAGGTATATACCCCTCCATGATTTATCTCTCCAAATTTTCATGACGTTTCAAGCGACCAAAATATTTCAATTTTCTTTGTGTTATCGTCATTAGTAGCCAACTTTCTTCAATATCCAGCACTTGTCGTACGGATGCATGTGTTCTTTTCTTTATCCAAGATAATCTTATAACACGTCTTTAACATTTATATTTAAAGGAATTGATCCGCTGTTCAGCTTGTTTAGTAAGTGTCCAAGTGTCACAGGCATATGTTGCAATGGGCAAGATGCATGCTCTTAATTCTATCTGTCCTTTTCCACAATTTATTCAGTTGTTTTAGTTTTTGAAGCAATAGATATTCGTCTTTTAATTTCCATCATTGTGTCACCATTGCTGGTAATTAATGACTCAAGATATTCGAAACGTTCCACCACCTCCAATGTTTCCTCATTTACTTATTTCTTAATCCATATTAGTTGTATCTGTATGCATTATTGTTGTTTTTGCTATGTTAAAGTATAAGATTGTGATTAACATTATTATTTTGGGTTTAGGTTATTTGTGTTTCTATTCACATGACGTCAAACGACAGAATACAAGGAAACAATGTGGCCAGAAGCCACATTTACAGTGGCAAAACTACATTACTTACTACTAACGCACGTACATACTGGTGCAGTATGGCGTAAATGCAGTTCGCGTCGTTGCCAATAACATTCGAAAGCAGATATTAGTGCTGATGTTGACTGCGACGTTCTGTAAAGAATATGCAACTAACTTTTTTTTTAATGTAATAATTAAGTTTTTAATTAACATTTTTAATACATGTTCCATCTATTTATTCGCCGAGCTTATATAAAGTTATAATTTTAATTCAACATATGCTACGTTTCTTTGAATATGTGTTTAATATTAGGGAGCAAATTTGCACACTGTAAACGGTATTCCGATGTTTGTGTAATCACCGATATTGTTGCCTAGCAAGAGGGAAAAATTACATTCAGAAGCTGTGCGTGCCTAAATTGGAAATGAAGCAAACACGAGCTTGAATAGGACGCTCAAGAAATATGTTACGCAGGATTAACGTTTCGCTCAAGACTTCGTTAAAGAACAAGCGACCGAATGGAAAAACTTTACAACATGTTTCCAGTGAAAAAGAGAACAAGTGCACTGAGAGATAGAATTAACATAGAAACAACTTCAGAGGGCATGTTTGTTGTCGAATAAACCAATTAAAGGATACGGAAAACAGGCAACTTGTTAAACATGAGGAGGGGGTGGAGAAGAAGATGAGGAATTTGAGGCAGAGGCGAAGAAGAAGAAGAAGAAGAAGAAGAAGAAGAAGAAGAAGAAGAAGAAGAAGAAGAAGAAGAAGAAGAAGAAGAAGAAGAAGAAGAAGAAGAAGAAGAAGAAGAACAACAACAACAACAACAACAACAACAACAACAACAACAATGACGACGACGACGACGACGACGACGACGACGACAACAACAACAACAACAACAACAACAGTACTAGTAGCAGTAGTAACAACAATAATAACATTGATTTTAAAAATATTAATTCTAAATGCATTCTGAAGTCGTGTGCATGTGTATGAAGGTGTCATACATAATAAGGTTACGCCACATTATATGAAAACCCTCATTTCCGGCTTTTTGAATATGAACTTAGCTGTGAATCTGCCAGGGAAGGAGCCCCAGAACCGAATCAGAACTACTTAACATCACCATTACACCGATACAATTAGAATCCACACTTTGCGATACTTGCTACGGGAGACAGAGGAATTAAGATCCTGCCCTGAGTGTTGAGATGTCAATTGTTATTAAGTAATAACTAATAACTGTTATTTACACAAACAAGACAACACTAACAAGATGGTATGTTATCTGTGGTAGAGCTAAAGACTTGCGATTAAAACTATCCCAATCCAGCCTGATTTTGATTCTTTACAAAACTTGATGTTTTGGTGCAGGATTTGTTTTCCCTCTAAATTAATATAATTCACTTTTAGAGTTAAAAGATTAACTATGTGTACGATAACAACACCCGACGAACTAGCACTGTCTTTGAGAAGAGGAAATCTTCACAGACATGAGCAAATGTAATCTGGTAGAGTTCCATTTGTTTGAGAAATGAGTTTTTACCCGTATATGGGATTGCCCTTGATACAGTTACGTTTCAAGAGTATCGAGAAACAGCTTCTGGTCTCTAGATCAATTTATTTACATATACATATGGGCACTTGGAGAAGACCCGAGAAAATACTTCAATAGCACATGACACACCGGCCAGCCGAAAATCTGAACGATATTGACAGCGTTCCTCCCCACAATTACCCCAGAAGACAACATCGATTAGCAGCACAGACTTGGCTTTTGGGGGGAAATGCAGTGGAAGAAAAGAAATTTAAAAAAAAAAATTTAAAAAAAAAGGTTGTAATTTCGAGAGGCAGAGGAAAACTACAAACTGGTTAGAAAATAATATGTCGATGGGCAAAGATCACAAACACGGCACTTGTTCACGTTTCTCCGTACATCTTGGTCCCTGGTCAACCTAGAATGGGTAGCAGAAATGTCCTGCGACTAATATTAACCAGATCCCTCAAGAGTGCCGACTGTTTATAAAACACTAGCTGACCCTGCCCGGCTTCGCCCAGACCCTGGTGGGGAGCATCTCATTTAATTCATATAAGTAGTCATATAAGTTCTCGTTCCCGTTACCGACTCTGTCTGTCTGTCTGTCTGTTGTCTGTCTGTCTGTCTGTCTGTCTGTCTGTCTGACCCGGCCCGGCATTGCCCAGCTCCTGGTGTGGAGCATCTCATTTAATTCATATAAGTAGTCATATAAGTTCCCGTTCCCGACTGTCTATCTGTCTGTCTATCTGTCTGTCTATCTGTCTGTCTATCTGTCTGCCTGACCCTGCCCGGCTTCGCCCAGTCCCTGGTGGGGAGCATCTCATTTAATTCATATAAGTAGTCATATAAGTTCCCGTTCCCGTTACCGACTATCTGTCTGTCTGTCTGTCTGTCTGTCTGTCTGTCTGTCTGTCTGACCCGGCCCGGCATCGCCCAGCTCCTGGTGTGAAGCATCTCATTTAATTCATATAAGTAGTCATATAAGTTCTCATTAAATTCATACAACAAAAAAAGTAACTTAAAAGAATGTCCTTCCACACACCATCCATTATTTTTAATGAAAACTCTTTCTAATCACCTGCATGACTACAGTAACTTCTTAAGCAAAAAAAGATGAGTTACAATGTTATGCATTGTGCATTATTTTTATGAAAACTTTGAAAATGCCTTATCAGATTGTATCATTATTTATTATAACTCATATGCCGGTTACATAACTATGGACAAAGAGTTTATAAATCTTTGAAAACGATGCCACAATATGACTATAAGTTATACAGAAAAGTTATGCCCCTTGAAATAACTTTTACAGAGTTAACCCCTGAGATATATGAAATTATAATGAAAAATGAAAAATGAAATAATACTGAGTAAGCAGGCGATTTCACACTAACAAAATATCACAGTTGGCAGCGCTGGAATGAAAGGAAGGCGTGTAGAAAATTTCATCTCTATCGGATGGGCCTTTCGCGAACAAATAAAGGACATACATACATACATACATACAGACAGACAGACAGACAGACGGAGATCCTAATTTATATATAAGACTAGCTGACCCGGCCCGGCTTCGCCCAGACTCTGGTGGGGAGCATCTCATTTAATTCATATAAGTAGTCATATAAGCTCCCGTTCCCGTTCCCGACTATCTATCTGTCTGTCTGTCTGTCTGTCTGTCTGTCTGTCTGACCCGGCCCGGCTTCGCACAGACCCTGATGGGGAGCATCTCATTTAATTCATATAAGTAGTCATATAAGTTCCCGTTCCCGACTTCTGTCTGTCTGTCTGTCTGTCTGTCTGTCTGTCTGTCTGTCTGTCTGTCTGTCTGTCTGTCTGTCTGTCTGTCTGTCTGTCTGTCTGTCTGTCTGTCTATTATTAGAAAGAGCACTTGAAAGATCTTTACATCTTCCCCCAACAATTAACTTGGGTAAATGGAGCGTCTTATTTAATTCATATTCGGCCCCTGCTCCCGTTCCCATTCCCCAAAAAGACGACCCAGCCCGGCTTCGCCCAGTCCCTGGTGGGGAGCATATCATTTAATTCATATTCGGCGGAGGGAAGAGGAGGAGGGAGCAAGAGGGAGGAGGAGGAGATATGAGGAGGAGGGAGGAGTAGGAAAGAGGAGGAGCGATTAGGAGGAGGAGGGAGGAATGAGGGGAGAGGAGGAGGAGGAGGGAGGAGGAGGTAGGAGGAGGGAGGAGGAGGAAGAGGGAGGAGGAGGGGGAGGAAGGAGGAGGAGGAGGAGGAGGAGGAGGAGGGAGGAGGAGGAGAGAGGAGGAGGAAGGAGGAGGAGGGAGGAGGAGGAGAGAGGAGGAGGAAGGAGGAGGAGGGAGAAGGAGGAAGGAGGAGGAGGAGGGAGGAGGAGGAAGAGCGAGGAGGATGGGAGAGGAGGAGGAGGGAGAAGGAGGAGGAGGAAGAGGGAGGAGGGAGGAGGAGGAGGGAAGAGGAGGGAGGAGGAGGAGGGAGAAGGAGGGAGGAGGAGGTGGAAGGAGGAGGGAGGAGGAAGAGGAGGGAGGAGGAGGAGAAGGAGGAGAGAGGAGGAGGAGAGAGGAGGCGGAGGGAGAAGGAGGAAGGAGGAGGAGGGGAGGGAGGAGGAGGGATGAGCAGGAGGGAGGAGGAAGAGGAAGAAGGAGGATGGAGAGGGAGGAGGGAGGGGGAGGAGGGAGAAAGAAGAGGGGGAGGAGGAGGGTGGAGGGAGGAGGTAGAGGGAGGAGGAGGAGGGAGGAAGGTAGAGGGAGGAGGAGGGAGGAGGAGAAGGGAGGAGGAGGGAGGAGGAGAAGGAGGAGGAGGATGGAGGAGGATGGAGGAGGAAGAGGGAGAAGGAGAGGGAGGAGGAGGAAGAGGGAGGAGGGAGGAGGAGAGAGGAGGAAGGAGGAGGAGGAGGAATGGAGAGAGAGGAGGAGGGAGAGGGAGGAGGAGGAGGAGAGAGGAGGAGGAGAGGATGAGGAAGGAGGTGGAGGGAGGAGGAGGAGGTAGGAGGTAGAGGGAGGAGGAGGAGGTAGAGGGAGGAGGAGGGAGGAGGAGGGAGTAGGATGGAGGAGGAAGCGGAGAAGGAGGGAGAAGGAGGAGGTGGAAGAGGGAGGAGGAGGAAGGAGGATGAGGGAGAAGGAGGCAGGAGATGGAGGAGGAGGAGGAGGGAGGAAGGAGGGAGAGGGAGGAGTAAGAGGGAAGAGGAGGGAGGAGGAGGGAGGAGGAGGGAGGAGGCGGAGGGAGAAGGAGGAAGGAGGAGGAGGGAGGAGGAAGAGGGAGAATGAGGAGGGAGAGGGAGGAAGGAGGAGGGGGAGGAGGGAGAGGGAGGAGGAAGAGGAGGAGGGAGGAGGAGGAGAGAGGAGGAGGAGTGTGGAGGGAGGAGGTAGAGGGAGGAGGGAGGAGGAGGAGAGAGGAGGAGGAGGGAGGAGGAGAAGGGAGGAGGAGGGAGTTCGCCATTCCGAATTCATACTCGTCTAGGTTCTGTGATTTCGGTCCTTCCATTGATTGTTCTTCCCTTCTACATGACTGTAGATAACTTCCTTACGCATAAAAAGCTGAATTGTTATTGACATTGCCGTATGACGATTCTGTGTAGTCACGTCATTTTCTTCGCTTTTCCTAGCGTTGTGGTTCAGGGATTCTTTGATCTCTTCTATTTACATACGTATTTAGGGAGGGGGAGGAGGGAGGAGGAGGAAGAAGAAAAAAAAACTATGACAGTTGACAGCGCGGTAATGAGAGGTAGAAGTGTAGAAAATTTCATCTCAATCGGATGGACCGTTCGCGAACGCATAAAGGACATACATACATACAGACATACAGACGGAGATTGCCTTTTATATATAAGATATGTAGCTCAAGCTTGTGTATAAACGGTTCTTTATGCTTTGTTAAACTTACTATCTAGGAGCATATTCTATTCTTGAATTAACTCTTGCTGTTCCATGTATTTGTTACGTAACTCTAATATGCCGAGAGGGCAGTATCTGTAGCCAATATGTTCGAAGCATCCATGGAAAGTTAACTTCGTTTTAGCTGTTTGTTTCGTGTTGTCCTGGTTTTAATTATCCCCTTAATCCATTTTTAATGTCAATACAGTGTTGAAAATCATACATAATTAACCTTTTAACTCTAAAAGTGAAGTACAATAATAAAGAGAGAGGGGGGGGGGGGGATATGGGTGGGGGTGGGGGGGGGGAGGATCCTGCACCAAAACATCACGTCTTTTTTTTTTAAGAATTAACATCAGGCTGGATTGGGAGAGTTTGTATCGCAAGTCGTTAGCTCTCCATTGTTAACATACCATCTTTGACAGAAGCACGTAAATTAACATCTAGAACAACATGGATCAAAGCAACAACACTGTGACAGAAAGAAGTAAGTCACACAATAAACCCTATGTGGGAAATACCCCGGATCACCTCAAACAACCCTTATTCCGCTTTTGTGTACCATTGATGGTGATCGCCAAAAAGGGTTCTTAGCACACAGAAATAAGCACATTACCACCTGAGGACAACAATCGCTTTTCAAATTAATATCCGAAATGTGGCTTTATTAACACCACCATACCTCGGTGCACACATCATTGCTCTTTATCATTCGTCCACTGTGGCCAACCTTTTACTGGCACCCACACATCCACCGGGGCACTTCTTAGTTTTCACTATCGGTCCAGGATCCCAGTTTGCCGCCTTACCTTCCTCCCCAGTTTTTTTATGTACAACTTCCACTCATATATCTAGGATTTTCACGAACCGTTACCATCCCCTACCCCGGTCCCCATGACACCACAGACTCCCACGGCTGTCTACATAAGAGTATGAAGGTGAAATTAATATTAGTATCATGGCCTGCGATTCTGAGATAAGTAGCAAACAGTTCTCAATGTTTTTTTCTCTTCATTGTTGTCATTTTTTTCATGTTTTCATCCTTCTCATCCCGTTCTTATACCTTATTGTAGTCTTTGAGGGTCTTCTCCGTTATATATGTTGCGCTTTCTGTATGTATTTGTTTGCTGATGAAGGCTGGTCACAGAAACTTCCAGCATTTTTTGTAATTCTGTTTCGTGATTCTGGTCTGTCAAGCTGCACTACTTTGTGTTACTTTATATTGTTTATATTATATCAGAAATGTACAACCAAGGTGCAAGACCTAAGCGCAGAGATCGAATACTGCCAACATTCCCCTCGGAGATTTACACGTGATTAAAATGATGATGATGACCATTAGAATCCACGCCAACACCTGTTTCTGTCTCCTTGTATCCTGCGAGTAAACTGCTTTTTCTTCTTTCCTCTTTTGTCACCCTAGTTATGTCCTTGAGAGGTCAGAGGTCAGAGTGTGCGACTTCAGCATGCATTTATGTAAGGTTTGCTGCCTCTAGACCAGTGGTTCTCAACCTTTTTTGGCCCATGCACCCTTTCACCACATGTCAGGATGTCGTTCCTCCCCTTTCCAGCGAACGAAAGAAAAAGAATTCCCCCCTTTCCAAACTTTTCAGCATTTTCAGGTGCATTTTTAATATTCACAATGTTTAATTAACATACCAAATTAATTATATTACAATAAACAAACAGTTAAAACATCAAAGAATTGTCACTTAATACACTACACCAAAATGCCAGAATATTGTGCTTCATCAAACAAAACGCTCAATAGAAAACCAGGATATTGTGCCTGAAGCCATTTTGAGTCTGCCAATCTGTGGTCTTAATTTCCCCCTACAACCCTAAACTTCCTACTTTGGGGGGAATTCCCCACTGGCTGAGAAGCACTGCTCTAGACAGATTCCATCCAAGTAACTGGTTGTATCTACCCGTGGGTGGTTTATAATACCTAACAATTTCTCCTGGGAATCGGACGTTACGGCCTGCTCTTGGCGATTTCCAACTGCTGAGGGATTTTTAACATGCACAACTTGCTCACGAGACCTCTTATATTATTTTTGTCTTATTCGAGAAGTTCGGTGTCCTATCTCACTGCCCAAGAGATCAAGGTGTCGTGTTATCATTGAATACCATAGTTCTTGTAAAAAATGTCCAGCTCTATGCAGGCATCGAACCCGCTACCTTCTGAGTATGAGGCGGACACCTTCTGAGGCGGACACCTTCTTAGCCTGAGGAGTACACCGCACCTTTCGTCGACGAATACCTTCGACTGTATTCGTCTAATTAAATAGGTTTTATAGATTTCAACGTCCCGCCACGAAGACCCGACGAGAACAAACAAACAGAAGGCGTCTTTTCTAGGATTCTCGTCTGCAATGTTGATTTGCCCTAGAGGAGAAAACATCAAGTACTTACACAGCTTTCTGAGAAGATAAAGGAAAGACGAACAAAGAATACCAACAGTGACCAAAGAAGCCCACACAGTTATGAGTAATTCATTGGGCCAGACAGGACGGAGTTGGTACAGACAATTAATGGAAGGGTCGAGACTTACCGAAATACGGTTATAAGACTTGCCCAAATACGGTTACAAGACTTGTCGAAATACAGCTATATAGATTTCTGCCCCATTTTTAATGTCAGTGAGAGATGAAGCGATTCATGGAAGGGACAGATAAATAAACGCACAGACAGATGGAAATTAAACAGGCGGAGAAGTGGATTTGCAGACCTGGGAAGAGTACAGGGAAACAGACAGAAGGACGAACGGCCGAAGGGACTAATAGCTATCTATTTAGACTTTCGAACTTAAATGTTACTCAACCATTCTTGCAATGCTTGCTTGCTTGCTTGCTTGTGTTCGTTGGCTTGAGCTCCAACGCGAAGTCCTGTATGTCGGATGAAGGCATCCTGTTGTCCAACATCAGTGTGATGTCATACAAGGACCTGAGGTTTGCGTGAGTATCCGTTGTCCCATGTCTGGCTTATTGGTGTGCAGACTGGTGGTTCCTCGCCGTACAGGCAGACACTCTCCGACTTCGGAGGAATCGGTGATCCTACTGACTTTAGCCAGGACCCCGAAGGGACCTGTTGCCCGGGACGCTCGACGAGGACGCGTCAGTAGGTCTTGGCCAGTATATAACCCGGCCCTGGTGCCTTGGAAACACCTCTGCGTCCCCTTGCAATGCTGAATTTCAAGAAGAAACATGCTGATATTCTACAAGAATCTAACATCGAAGACAACTGTCATAAACACCTTCAAATTCTGGAAAGTGAACTACTTTGAACATATTACGCCTCGCAATGGTTCAGATACACCAGGAACTGAGGCAAACCAGCACAAATGTGGACATATGGCGTGAAAGATATTGTAGGCGTGACAAT
>JACEFZ010026797.1:270000-425000 GCA_014155875.1 Cepaea nemoralis
CCTGCGCTTGGCAACCTCTTGTGGGTTTGCCACCATTATTACTGCATATGCACCGACACTCGATTCCTCTGATGATGTGAAGGATTCGTTCTATGAGGAGTTAGACTCCGTGATCAAGGCAGTTCCAAAATCTGACTACATTTATATGCTCGGTGATTTCAATGCTCGTGTGGGCAAGGACTCGAGTTCATGGCCAGTGTGCCTTGGAAAATACAACATCGGTCGCATGAATGGAAATGGGCAAAGGCTGCTGGAGCATTGCACCAGTAATGACCTATGTATTACAAACTCCTTTTTTAAAACAAAAGAGATGCATAAGGTCACATGGAAACATCCAAGATCCGGCCATTGGCACCAGCTGGACTTCATCATCACACGGAGACAACATCTGAACCATATATCATTGACTCGTAGTTACCACAGTGCTGACTGTGATACGGATCATTCTTTGGTTGTTGCAAGGGTTAGAATGAGACCAAAGAGAATCTACACAGCTAAACACAAATCTAGCCTCAGGATTAATATTATTAACACTCATGATCCTGAAAAGTGCTTTCAGTTTCAACAGCAACTTGAAGACGCTTTCACTGATACACCAGAAAATTGTACAGTAAATGAAAAGTGGGGTCAAATTAAGGAAACTCTTTATAAAACTGCCGTAGGGGTTTACGGCACTGTGGATCATAAGAGGCAGGACTGGTTTGCGGCCAACAGCGAGACTCTGCAGCCCTTGATTGATAAGAAGAAGAAAGCTCTCTTAAGAAACAAGGAAAGACCAACGCGTAACACTCTGAGTGAGCTTAGGCAAGCTAGGAAGGATGTGCAAAAGGCTGCCAGGCAGTGTGCAAATGATTATTGGATCAAGTTATGTGAGTCCATTCAAATCGCAAGTGATAAGGGAGACATAAGAAGCATGTATGAAGGAATAAAGAAAGCCTGCGGTCCAGTGATCAAAAGAAGTGCACCATTGAAAACCTTGACTGGAGAAATCATCACTGATAAGAAACAGCAGATGGACAGATGGGTAGAGCACTATTTGGAGCTTTACTCAAGTGAGACCAAACTAGCGGATGATGCCCTCAACGCCATAGAGGCTCTACCAACTCTTGACCACCTGGACACACTTCCCACCATAACAGAAGTTAAGTGTGCTATAAATGAACTTGCATCTGGCAAGGCTCCAGGTAAGGATGGGATTCCAATAGAGGTTATCAGGAGTGGGCAAGACACACTCACTATACAGATCCACCAGCTAATAGAGCTATGCTGGCGTGAAGGACAAGTCCCACAGGATTTCAAAGATTCAAGCATCATAACACTGTACAAGAACAAGGGCGATCGGAGCGACTGCAACAACTATAGGGGTATCTCACTTCTGTGCATTGTTGGAAAAGTATTTGCCAGAATTGTTCTGCGCAGACTTCAAGTCCTAGGAGATCAAGTCTACCCCGAATCACAGTGTGGCTTTCGACAGAACCGGTCTACCACTGATATGATATTCTCATTGCGACAAATGCAAGAAAAATGCCGTGAACAGAATCAACCACTGTTTATTGCCTTCATCGACCTCACAAAGGCATTTGATTTGGTCAGTCGTGAGGGTCTGTTCAAGGCACTAAAGAAGATTGGCTGCCCACCAACTCTTCTGTCCATTGTGGAATCGTTCCACACAGGCATGAAGGGTATAATCAAGTTTGATGGTGCAACTTCTGAAGAATTTGAAATCAAGAGTGGAGTTAAGCAAGGTTGTGTACTAGCTCCCACCCTCTTTGGAATATACTTTTCACTTCTACTGAAATATGCATTTCATGATCAGGATGGTGGTATATACATTCACTCACGCTCAGATGGCGGCCTCTACAATGCTCAGAGATTGAAGGCTAAGACCAAAATTAGGAGGGTACTGATCAGAGAGTTGCTTTTTGCAGATGATGCTGCAGTTACGACCCACTCTGAGGAAGAATTGCAATGTCTACTATCTGCATTCTCCAATGCTTGTTCTGAATTTGGTTTAACAATTAGCAAAAGAAGACACAGATTATGTCACAAGGTGCACATGGGGTACCATCAATCTTTATTGACGACGCCGAACTAGAGATAGTAGACCATTTTACATATCTAGGATCAGTGGTAAATAGCAAATTATCCCTAGATCAGGAAATCAACATCCGGATTGGTAAGGCAGCAACAACAATGAACAGGTTAAGAAAAAGAGTCTGGGAGAACAGGAAGCTTACTGCCAAAACAAAAGTCCTTGTCTATCAAGCCTGTGTCCTTAGTACTCTTCTCTATGGCAGTGAAACCTGGACAACTTACTCACACCAAGAGAACAACTTAAACAGCTTTCATATGCGGTGCCTGCGAAGAATTCTTGGTATTAAGTGGCAAGACAAAATCACAAATACTGAAGTATTGGAAAGATCAGGTTGTGTGACAGTTTATTCCATGCTCAGTCTTCGTAGACTTAGATGGATAGGACATCTTAGGAGGATGGATGATGGTAGAATACCAAAGGATATCTTTTTTGGTGAATTACAGATGGGTAAGAGATCTCAGGGTCGGCCTCTACTACGATACAAAGATGTGTGTAAGCGGGACATGATTGATACAGGCATTGATAATGCACATTGGGAGCAAGTCGCCGCTGAACGTGTTGCATGGAGGGCAAATATCAGAAATGGAATAAAGTCAAAGTAGAAAATTATTGCAGAAAAGTCACACACCAAGCGTTTGAGACGTAAGATGGTGCATGATGGTGGAAATGACCACGTGTTCACATGCACCCACTGTGAACGGACATTTACAGCGCAAATTGGCCTTATCAGTCACACTCGCTACCGCCATAGGTAAAAGTTATTATGCCTTTTTAAAGCACAAACTATCGTCTGTCAAGACGGCAAGGTGCCAATGATATTATTATTATTTATTATTATTATTATTATTATTATTATTATTATTATTATTAGAGATATTAGACGTCGATAGTCAAAATTGTTTGGGCATGTTAAGAGAAGAAATAAACTAGAGAACTCGTTAACAACCGGCAAGACTGGGGGGAAAAGAACCAGGGGAAGGCAGAGAAGTAAATATCTGGATATCTTGGCCCCGTCGCATGATCGAGTCTAGAAGACAGAGCTGATCCACGACTCTGATGATCGTGTCAGATGGCGAAATATGACCTCCAACGCTTATCGCAATGGCGCATGATGATGATGAGGTTGGGATTTTCTATTCAGTTTCACATTCAGTAGTTTGTCATTGCTTTCTGAACGAACGACGTTTTCATTATTGTGAAAATCAGTGCAAGGTGTTCTGCATTAAAATCTGCTGCAGCTAATTTCGAAACAAATTTCTATTATCTAGACATAATAAGTCAAATAACAGAGAACATGTAAAATAATATAAGAGAACGACAAAACTGACACAAGAACCCGTCAATAAAGTTCAAAGGAAGATTACGATAAGAGAAAAACATCTACACAAATAGCTAAAAAGAAGAGACAACTAAGACACTGAGTAATGAGGATGGAATTAAAATTGACAAGGGGAAAATATGGATTCGCTTCTTAAGAACATGTTATTCAAAACACACAAATTAAACTGCCCTGGTATTACATATCTCAAGTTAAGACGTTTTGCAAATGCGAATAAGCTATTTAACATAAGCACAACATTCATAAATTATTGTTTACGATATCTAACATAGCATTATCATTGGCTGAATGAAGAAAGGTTACAATTTACTGTGTATTTAAAATGTCTCCATAAACAATAGACTGCACGATTTGTTGCCTGGCATATTTCCCTGCACCTCGCCAGGTGCATACTGCAGGGTCATATATCATATGAAGTCTATAAACGAATGATACTTTTGGCTGAAAATCTAAGCGTATAGTATATATCATCAGTGCTCCACGTGAATAGATACCGAGACACTAATGTATGTTATACCACATCTTCTATAAACAGTGACGTATATTCACCTGCAATCAGCACAAGCCAGGGTCAGCAAGGTCCATCTCCGGATAGAAATGTATGGTGTCTGTAACACAGACTGACATCTATATTTGTGACAGTATAGTCACTGATTGTATTCGGGGGCGGAGAAGGCGTCCCAATGTGACAATAACCCCACACAAGTCTGAATTTCTATTCAGCACTCTGACCCACTCTATGCCTCTGCCAATCTTCTCAAGTGGGCATACATCTCTGACGGTATCTTCTGCCTGAGCCATCCATGATCTTCCTGTTAACAGCCTGTGGCCCTTGACTGCATCCAGGAAATCACGCAAAAGGTGTTCCTTATCCGAAGCTGCCTTGAGGAATGACCTTGCCTGCAACACCTAGAGTCTGTCTGCAACCGTCGGTATCTCCAGATGTATCACATACACACTACTGAGGTGTCCCTTCTAAACCGCAGATTCTAGTCCACCAAAATTGATATGAAGAGTAGCTAGTTACTTTTCTGATTGGACAATTGCCAGAAATTCATAGAATTCTCTGGTAGCCATTTTTTATGCGTCAGGGTCTACCGGAGAGGTGCACTGGTCTCAAACAGTAATCCTGCCTCTGCTGAGGGTTGAATCCGGACCACTTTCTTGGTAGATAGTCAGCACTAACCACTATACCACCGCGGCTCCGTGTGTATCGGTACCGAGACACTAATGTATGTAATACCACATCTTCTATAAACAGTGACGTATATGGATCTACAGTTAGCACAAGCCAGGGCCGGCAGGTCATCTCCGGATAGAAATGTATGGTGTCTGTAACACAGACTGACATCCATATTTCGGACAGTGTCAACAGCTCCAGATGGAGTGCGAAGTCAGTAGTATTATATGATGCCTACTCCCCCCAAAATTGTGGTGCCGCGTGGTGCGCACCACGTGGTGCTCGTGGTGCTGGCACCACATGGTGCTGTGTGGTGTCTAGTGGTGGGAGTATGTGGTGCGGTGGTGCTGGGTGTATGTGGTGCCTGTGGAGTGTGTCTTTGGCTTGTTAAGCTCGTTGTTTTTGGCGGGTAAAATTTTTTAAAAAAGAAAAAAGTCTGATCTAATGAGCTGGAGGCTCTTCATGTGTGTGCGCGTGTGTCTGTGGCCAGGGTGGAGTGGAAGGAGCCGGCGTAAATAGTAAGCGCAAAGAAGGTGGTGCCCGGTGGTGCGACGTGTATAGTGACGTCATCGGTCCCTCGTAGTTGTATGTTTGGTCTGTTAGGGTCGAATTTTTGGTGGCAAAGTATGGTCTAAGGGGTAGCGGAGGTATTAGGGGTGATGTCTCCGCACCTCCTTGTCGCATCTTTACCATGTTAAGATCGCTGTTTTGGCAGGGTAAGTATTTTTTTTTAAATTAAAAATAATTTAATTTTTTTCTTTTAAATTTAAATTTAAAAAAAAATAAATAAAATAAAAAATATTTCAATGGAAAATAACAGATATTGGTTAATAGTGGTCTTTAGTGGGCGGGACTTAAAATCTATTATCAAACGGTGTTAGCTCATTAAATGAAAATCTTAAAAAGAGTAAAGATGGTCGCTAGTACGTGTTGTAGTGGTATGGCTTAGTGTTATTTGATGTTAAGGGGTGGGTGAGTGAAAGCGTATCTCGATGGGTGCTTCCAAACAATATCAGCATACAGTGTCAGATCGTTAAAGAGAAACCTTAAAGAAACATGTCAAGATGGCCGGCGGTGTCCTCCGTAGGTGCCGGGTTCGAATCCCAGTGGGGAGGTCGAGCGGGGTAGAAGAAATATTGATAATGTCGTTGTTACTTAGTTGTGATGGCGATATCTGGTGGTAGTAATAGGCTATGTGCAGCAAAGGAGAGGTGGTGTGTTGGTTGAAGCTTAGGTGGTGCCCCAGACGAGATGACAGGGTCGAATCTCGGTGCTGTGCCACTGGTAAGGGTAATAGGCGCCAGCGTGTGGGGTGTCTAGCTGGTCATACGGGTTAGGATTAGGGACAGTCTGTCTCTCCGTATCGCTGTGTCCACAAGTCCAAGGGGAAAACAGGCAGCCGATTTCACCTTTGTACCTACGAGTCACAAAATATAACCTAACTTAAAAATCAGAATATGATTCATAACCTCAACAGGTGTTGCCAAAAATCAATACTCATTTTCATAACGGCTAATCCAGGGGCTTATCGTCGTCGTAATGAAGTAGGTGGTTTATTAATGTTATTGATGTATCCGCCATGGCAAATAGTTCGCAAGATTAATAAAAGTTCATATAAATGTCGATAGAGGATTAAGAGCTTAACACCTATTGTCGGGCCATCCACAAAAAATCAATACCGCCACGCTAGATTCTTCTCATAATTGCGACCAGTGGCTTATAGATATAACCATTATTGCAGACACAGTTGTGTGCAGACTAATCTAACAGGTCACAGGTCTATGCCGTATCGACAAAAACGGTGAATAAATACTGTAGAATATTCACTGTACAAAGCAGTCTCTACCAGCCGATCAGATCGGGGAAACCAGACAAGACAACCTTTTGTTACGAGTCCACAGCAGCATATATCGTGTATAAAACGACCATCCTGTGTCAGGCAGAAGGACGTCTTTTTGACAACACCAAAACAGATCTCATCAAGTAGCAAGTCGCTAATTGTAAGTTGGATGTTGATAAATCTTTCACATTTTCATTATGTTTCTTCATGTCGACACACCATTAACCTAACAATACTAGTATAATACAGGGGGATATATAGGACTAGATGCATATAACTGATGAGGAAACAACAAAACATTGTCTTAATATTTCATATTAGGCTATGTCTCTCGTTTTTCTATGTCCGAGTCGTCCTGGGGCTATCGAGTAAAACCAAAGAACACCCCGACATCAATATAACATAAACTGGTCTCGAAAAGCAGCAAAGGCGCCTGTAAATAACTCATCACATTGTCCGACTAAGCTTTTCTCATAGTCATAGAGGAGAGATGCACCTGAAAAATATGTTTTCATGTCATATGTATATAAGAAGCTATACACAGGCGATCTCTAAGGACAAATTTCCTCATGTCACGGTGTAAAAATTACAGAAGTCGCTCAAATTTATACATTAAGAGTGAAAAAAGCATATTGTATATACGGTATTTCATATTTTCCTGTGGGACTTGGCCATTTGTTGTTCTATCTGGTCATGGTATGTATATTTTCCACACATCTCCACTGATGTTTTTCATCTTGTCTGCTTATTGCCCATGCTTCACAACCCTACACAAGTGCAGGTTCTATGAAAGACAGAGACAATTTGTGGACATTATTAACCAAAAGGAGAAACAATGTAAAGCAAAGTAAGGAAATTGCTCTCAGAAATTATCGACTCGACCTTCAACTTGACTAATTAACCTCACATATTCCCTACTGACTCTCCCACTTTGCCCAATCGCTATTACAACTTGTCGACTGCCTCTCACAAAATACCCACGGGGTTTACTATATGTATTATATAGCCACACTCAAGCGCTCTCACAGTCACAAGAATAACGAAACACAGGAATTTAAGTCTGTTGTTTATTCAACATGTTTATTTTCTTCTTTTTGGTTTACAGTCAAAGTATAGAAATTCGCCCAACCACCTTGTTGCTGAAGTATCCAAGGACTTAGTTTATCAGTCATATATTCGCCTACAGATTTCGCGAAGCGTTCTTCCAACACCTGGACATTCACATCTGCATTGTAAGAATTTTCAACCAGATGCTTACCCAGACGCATGGCAAATGCAAACAGCATAATTATTCTCCCATAGTTGATGACGTTATCGCCAAAGAGTTCATCACCAACTGAAACAAAAACTTGGAAAACGTGTTCGGGTTTGATACTGCATACTAGTCTCGTTAACAACTCATCGTGTTGTTTGGCTATTTGACCTACTAAATTAGACAAAGTCGAGTTACTTGCCCTTGTAGAATTGTAGGAGCTAATAATAGTCAACGCCATATTCACCATCTCGTTGTGAACGTGTTTCAAAACCACCGTTGCTTGTGTCATTATTATACTGCTAGCTAACTTACACCCAAAAAAAAATAATTAAACGATGACTAACCATCAAAAATCTGAATCAGTAGCGTGATACTTGATGCAAAGTGTTCAAATGGGCTAATACTATCACCCGACAGGTTAATAAATAGAAACAATATCAATAACCAAAACAGAATGAACACACACACACACGATGCCCATGGTCAAAGAGAGTAATAATTTAAGCCTCTCCGCTTTTGGTGCTCCAGCTGTTAATGAGAGGGGCAGTCGTATCCAGCAAAGATTGATGATCAAGACTGTTGATCTCTAGCCTGTGAACTCCTCGGTCTTAGAAAATATCAGCCTGGCAGTTACCACAATATATAATACATGTAACTGTGCAGTCTTAAAGGAAACAAATCAGGATAATAACACAGAAACACCTACATCATCAACTTCTACTGGAGAAAGTAATGTTACAGATGGTTCAAAGTCAAATGTTTCTGTAGGAAGCAACCAGCCAGTAGGAATGTCTTCACATGTGGAATATTTATCAAACTTGTCAGTTGACAATTGTTACTTGCTTGAAGGCAATTACAACAGTTCTAATTCCCAGAACTGTAAGTTAGTCGCAGAGTCCAAATCAGCAGTGGGTGAGAATACAACCCAACTTGCCTTACAAACCGGTTTACACCTGACATCGGTTTTGTCAGCGCCCAGAAAAATTTTCAAAAAAGGACGTCCTTCTTCCAAAAAGCAAAAGAAACGTCAAAGAGAAAAACGAAAACATGGAGTACAACACTTGCAAACGAAAGAAATTCCTGACCCCACTCACACTGGATGTGACACAGAGCAAAGGCTTCATTCCCAAAACATGGTATTGGTGTGCGAGCAGATAAATAAATTATATTCTTCCACAGTATCACCTTGTAATCCTAAATTTGAAACTAACCATAAAACTTTCAACTCACCATGCACAATGACACGTGTTTTTGGTAGACTGATATCATATTCAGAAGATGAAAATTGTTTTGAAGCTGATGCTGACTCTTGCTTCTTTACCCCAGCTCTATCATTAGAAATGTTGTTCTGCAAGAAAACAACTTCGGGCAGTCAGGCAGCAGTAGATCTACAAGAGCCAAAATTTGATTTGCTTGATGATATGTCTTCAGATGAGACTGTTGACCTTCTGCCTAGTAGTCATGGCCCAGACTCTGAGTCTCTCAAGAAAATTAATGCATTGTGGAATGAAAACTATCCTACGGCTGGTTTCCGAAGTTTTTCCTCTGACTCAACAGATGAAATACAACACCCAACGATTAAGGTTTGTATAAATAGTGATTTTCATGATCATAGTCACGTTATAGTATAACTTTCCCTTTCTCAAGTCGTGGCCGAAGAAGGTCGACAGTCTGCTTTTGATGCAAGTTACCTGTTCTCTTTGTGCGTTTTCATCCACGATGTCTTTATTACACTATTTATCCGTTCAATGTATTTTCGGCAGTCATCTATAAAATCACTGATATGTAAATTCCACACAATTTCTCGACTTTCTTATATAACCCACACAATCAGTATAATAAAAGATAATACTGGAAAATACTTTATTTAACATAATTTTGTGTGCGTCTAAGCTCATATACCACTACTTATGGATAAGTATAATCGCATGTCATTATGTTTTTCACTGTAAACAGTTGCGTTTGATTAAGATTTTGCCACTTTCATAGTGATGTGTATATGTTGAAGTTATTTAACTTTCACTATAAATAGCTATTATCTGTTAGGGTGTTGTAACTTTTCACTGTAGTTTCTCAGTCCAGTCCATTGGTTGTGTTGAGTCTGGTCGGTGAAAAAAATTGTAAGTCGATATATGTTTGTTGATCTTGTGGTGTGTTTTGATACTATTCCAGTTGTCTCTATATGTCTGTTGGATATTGTCGACGGTGGGGAGTTTGTCTAAAGTCTTTAGCTCCTCATCTATCTCTACTCTCTCATCTATCTCTACGACAGCTTCCTCTGCTACCACGTGCTCGCTATTGTGTTTCTGTTTTTTATGTGGTTGTGGGTCTGGTGGTGCTTTTCTTTTTCTTGATGATTTTTTAGTATCCGTGTTTGATGTTGAAGGTATATTGTCCATATGTGTTGGAGGTGTAGTGTCCATGTTTAATGATGCTGGTGTAGTTGATGTCGTGGGTGTCTGGTGGTGTGTTCTTAAATGGTGTTGCAATGTGTCTTTTCTGTTGTATAAGTGACCGCAGATGTGGCATGTGTGAGTTTCGGTTTTGTGGACTGTTCGAATGTGACGTGTAAGATTGTGGCGTTCAGTGAAACCTTTGTTACAGGTAGAACACAGATGGATATTTTTCTGGTTAGTGGCCATGATTCCAGCTGACAATAATGTAAATTACTGTAAGTCGGCTGGTTGTTGCGGGTTGGTACACTTTTTCTTTATATTTAATCACCTGCGCTTTTTATAATAGTGGCTGCGTACAAGGATACTGGTTCTTTGAATTCTACCAAGTTGACCGCGTACACCTGTGAAAGTAGAAATCACAAAAAAAAAACAAAAATTTTAGTTTCCACCAATAATTTTTAATTTTCATATATTCCATTGAGCTAACAGCCGATATCACACATGGGTGAAATATAATTTTAAATAAGTTGCCATTAGGTAGACAGTGACACAGCCATATATACAATTAATCTTTATTGAGAATGTGAAGTTAAGAACATATTTTTCTAACTTTAGCAAGACACACTCAATATAGTTTGACACCTGGTCTAGGAATTACATTTGAAGAACTCACAAGGCCGGAGCATGATTTGTTAACACGAAATATGAAAGACCACAAGATATGACTAACTTGAATTTAACAGACCAGTTTTCGTTTTATTTTTATTTTTTAAAAAAAAACGACAAACAACCCATTAGTACAGAACGAACAGCAAAAATAAAAAATTTAAAAAAAAACGTAAGTGTTCATAAGAGAGAGAGAGAGAGAGAGAGAGAGAGAGAGAGAGAGAGAGAGAGAGAGAGAGAGAGAGAGAGAGAGAGAGAGAGAGAGAGAGAGAGAGAGAGCGGGAGAGAGAAGTAGAGGTGTTCTATTGTTGTCTTAATATCAATGGAGTAGTCTATGAAATATTAACCTTTGATTATAGCTAGCAAGGTTCCCAGTATTCACACGCACACATATACGGATACATATATACAGACATACATACACATACATATACACACACATACATGTACACTTACATATATACATAATATATACATGCATACACATACACACATATACAGCCATATATACAGATATACATATAAATACATACCTGATTGCAATACCAAGTCACTGGTGGTGACCCTTCACTTGGTTAGACACACGAAGCTGCCGTTTGCTGAACTGCTCGACTCGTTAGGTTAGGTAAGGGTGACACTGGTTGTCGACAACTGCGGTTAGCTGGTGTTCAGTCCTTCAATAGGTTAGATACAAAGCGACAAGGCGATCTGTGGAAACAGGACACAATACATTACTATTCAACTCCATCACGAAGGGCGCACACATAAGTACACTTAACCAACCACACACGCATATAAACAGACACACACATATAAATACATATACACACATACATATATACATACATACAAACATATATACATACAGATATAAATACATACAGACATATATACATATACACTCATACACACACAGACATATAGTCACACATATATACACACACTGACATACACACATACACACACGCGTACGTATATACATATACACGCACATACACAAGACATATAGACACACATATATACACACACACTCACATACACACACATATATACATCCATACAGACATATATACACACACATACATACTCACACACATACACACATATATACATGCCCATACAGACATATACACACACACACACACATACATACTCACACACATACACACATATATACATGCGCACAGATATATATACACGCACACACACCTACATACATAGAGACACACACACACAGAATATAGACATACATACAGACAACCAGCCAGTCAGGCATACATACAGACAGACACACAGACACACAGGCTCACACACGAGCATATGTTTTACCAACAAGACAATATACTCACCTAGTGCAACAATGTGTCCAAGTCTGGTTTTCCTTCAATGTATCTTCTTCAGCAGGTTGGGCGAATGTGGTTTCTATAGCGCTATTCCCAGTATTTATAGTGGGTTGTGCTGATGTGGACTACACCAGCTGATACCATTATTGCGCCCGCGCACTGCAATGATGATTAATCCTATAAGCTCCTACCGGCAATTATGAGAAAAATCGAGAGTAGTGTTATTGATTTTTATTGGGTGCCCGACAATAGGTGTTAAGCTCTTAATCCTCTATCGACGTTTATATGGCTTTTGATTAATATCACCATCTATTTGCAACCGCGGATACATCAATAACAGTAATAAACCGCCTAGTTCATTACAACCACGATAAGCCCCTGGATTAGTTGTTAGGAGAATCAGTATTGATTTTTTGTCCCAGATTGTGCCTGTACATCTCTGTGTTTTTAAGTTTTGACATTTTAAGGACACAGTCGTTTGGCCCTTATTATTACGAGTATATATCCGCTAATCGCTGGGACGATGATCGGACTAGTGGGCACTCGCCAATGACCAGCTGTGTGGGGACTCAGCAATGACCACCTACCTACCTATGCGACGTATTTTATGGGGTTTCGTACCGCACCCACGCGACGGCCCGCGCCCGGCGACCGCCCCACACCCGACCCGCGCGCCTCTGCTTGACTTTTATTTTTATTTTATTGTTTAAATTAGTTAAAATATTATACACACACTCAGTTATCTGCCCTTAGAAAAACACGTCTTTTATTAGAATTATCGACCCTTACATATGACTTAGATACCTACCCTACCCAAACCGCCCTGGTCCCAAACTGGATTGGGGGCAATCCAGCGAGGTCAATCCAGAAATTATAATTAGGAGCACACAGAAACCCTAACCCCTAAACCCTAACCCTAACCCTAACCCTAAGCCCTAACCCCTAACCCTAACCCCTAACCCTAACCCCTAACCCTAACCCCTAACCCTAACCCCTAACCCCTAACCCCAATCCAGCTGGATTGGGGTCAATCCAGCACCACAATCCAGATTTCCTAATCAGATACAACGTAACCTACTACTGAAGTCGACTAGTTGTGTATCTTATTATTCTTGAATTCTTCTTCCTCTACCTTTCTTCCTTCTACCTTCTTCCTTTTTTCTGCTTTCCTCTTTCCTATTTTCCTTTTTTCCCAATTTCCTTTTTCATTTTTCCTTTTTTCCGTTTTCCTTCTTCTTCTTCTTCTTCTTCTTCTTCTTCTTCTTCTTCTTCTTCTTCTTCTTCTTCTTCTTCTTCTTCTTCTTCTTCTTCTTCTTTTCTTCTTCTTCTTCTTCTCTTCTTCTCTTCTTCTTCTTCTTCTTCTTCTTCTTCTTCTTCTTCTTCTTCTTCTTCTCTTCTTCTTTATCCTTCTTCTTCTTTCTTCTTCTTCTTCTTCTTCTTCTTCTTCTTCTTCTTCTTCTTCTTCTTCTTCTTCTTCTTCTTCTTCTTCTTCTTCTTCTTCTTCTTCTTCTTCCTCTTCTTCTTCTTCTTCTTCTTCTTCTTCTTTTTTTCTTCTTCTTCTTCTTCTTCTTCTTCTTCTTCTTCTTCTTCTTCTTCTTCTTCTTCTTCTTCTTCTTCTTCTTCTTCTTCTTCTTCTTCTTCTTCTTCTTCTTCTTCTTCTTCTTCTTTTATTTTCTTCTTCTTATAGTCCATGCCATGTGGCGATGCTGACCTCTGTTCACAGCCTTCTGTCTCGTGTACCGCCAATCATTTCTGTTGCTGTTTTTCCATTCTGCCATGATGTCAAACTGTTCAGCGTCTTTTCTTTCAGTCTACCCTGCCTCTCCTCCCTTCCAGCTTTGCCGGTGAGGCGACGTACTCCAGATTTCCCCTGCTCATGCCATCCCATAGAAAATGGACTCTCTTCAGATGCGAATTCTCATTGCGCTTTCAAGATATCTTCTTTACTCATTTTATCCGCCCACTGTGTTTTCATTATTCTGCTATCAAACCACACCTCCTTAGCCTCCACATAACTCATCACTAAACTGCTAATTGTCCAAGATTCGCATACAGACACCAGGATTGGCTCGATATATGTCTTAAGAACTCTGCTTCTTACCCAAACTAATTGAAGAAGAGATATTGAAACTTTGGCAACAGGATATGAAAGCAAAATTTCGATACATTCAACTCTTATATGTTGTATGCCGCTCTTCAAAAACTACATCAACTGAATAAATTGTGGCGTGGGAGAGACAGACCTACCAAAAATTAGATTTTTAAGAGCATGCATTTTTTTCCATTGCAACATACACCTGTGAGAAACTGATACTTAATACACAAGGTAAATAGCGCATAAATTCCTTTGAATATACGAGGGTAAGTTAATAAGTCGAAGTCCTGGTGCAGAGAAATAGTCAAGAACAGCAGTGAAGGATGCAGAGATAGCCTAATTACATTGTATATGTTTCTTTCTGTCATAGTAAAACAGTAGAATACCAGAGCCAAAGTAATGAAACAAAAAACGTCAAGAACAACAGTGAATGACCCATAGTCTAATTACATTGTATATATTTCTCTCTGCCATAGTAAAACAGTTATAATAAGAAATAAGCTTATATGCTTCTTTGTTCTTGTGTTTGTATGTGTTACTTGTAACAATTGTTTCACGGGTAACATTGTGTCAACAATCTCTCACCACCATCAAAAGAAAGATATGAAAACTAGGAAAACAAGAAAGAGGAAAACAAGATGAAAACAACATATTAAAAATCATGAAAACAAGAAAGAGACAACAATATTGTCAGAATTTGTTCCAACCCTAGTATACGCCTTTCAAAATTCTCACGATCTTTGATTACATGATGCCAGCTACCATTGCGTTCTTCTGTGCCAACGATGTGAACTGTCAAGAAGTGCAAAATTAACCAGTGGAGGAGAAAAAAACATTGAAACTTACAAGACTTCAACACCTAGTAATTCACTTACACTGAAAGTTATAAAACTCCAACATATAGTAATTCATGAATAGTGAAAGTTGCAAAACACTAACATATAATAGCTATTTATAGTGAAAGTTAAAGAACTTCAACATATGAAACCTCACAGTGAAAGCCGCAAAATCTTAATCAAATGCAACTATTTACAGTGAAAAACACAATGGATTATATTTATCATTAACTATTGTGTTACATAATCTGAGATGCACACGGAATTATGTTTAAAAAGCCTTTTCCAGTGCTCACTTTTAATATACTGATTGTGTGGTTTATATAAGAAATTGTGTGGAAGCTACAGATCAGTCGTTTTAAAGAAGAATGATGAAAATACATTGAACGGATAAATAGTGTAATAAAGATGTTTTGAAAGACGTTAACTCACAAAAAGAACTGGTAATTTGCATCAAAAGCAGACTGTCGACATTCTTTGGCCACGACTTGAAAAAGGGAAAGTTATAGTATATCGTGACAATGATTACAATATGAATGAAATGAGTTGAACTGTGATAAAGCTGTGGTAATGTAAATGATATGAAAACATGAAGTATAGGGCAGCTTTACAAAGTAAAATTATGGAAAACAGAGGATGTTGTGGTGACAAGCCTTCATAAACAAACACAATCACATAAATCACAGAGATGACACTACAGTGACTATACTAAATCACAATAAACAGAATGAGATTGTAAAAATGTATGCGAATGATCTCAGAATGTGAACCAACAGAACAGCCGCGAATGATGACGGGGATCAGCTTATATTATGTAGCCAGCAGTGTTAGGATGTGTAGTTGTGTGGGGGTAGGCGGTAAAAGCAATCCAATGAACACGTCAGGTGTCAGGTTATTGGGAGCAGAATTGTTTGTATAATAAAAAGTAAGGCAGAGAAAGGTAGGGAAGGTAATGATAGTGATGGACCAAGAATAACTCTAAAGAGGAGTATCTCAGCAAATGTCTCCACGACACATGAGTCTGTGCCAGTGTTGGTTGGTCCAGGTGTGGCCAAAATGATTTACCAATGATGTGCAACACCGCAGGATTGTAATAGTAGTATACCCATAGAGAGATGTACATAGAAAACATGCAAACATATATGTATAGCAGCTAGGTCTTCCGTATAGGACATGTGAAATAAAGAGAACCAGACAATAGAATGTAAAATTAGACACCAGGAACTATGATCATGAAAGTTACTACTTATACAAACCTTAATCGTTGGGTGTTGTTTTTCATCTGTTGAGACAGCGGAACAACTTCGGAAACCGGAAGTAGGATAGTTTTAATTCCACAAAGCATTAATTTTCTTGAGAGACTCAGAGTCTGGGCCATGACTACTAGACAATATTTTCATCTGAAGAAAAATCATCAAGCAAATCAAATATTGTCTCTTGCAGGTCTACTGCTGCCTGACTGCTAGAAGTAGGTATTTTGCAGAACATTATGCCTAATGACAGAGCTGGGATGAAGAAACAAAGAACTCCATCCTTCAAAATAGGCAAAGTAAAAGTTGTGCTACTGTTGTCAAAGCTGTCATTTTCTGATGGACTTTGCCAGACATTCTTCTGAAAACATTTGTCATTACAAAGTGCATAATCTCTTTTCTTCTCTGCATCTGTTTTCATATCATTTCAAATCAAATATTGTCTCTTGCAGGTCTACTGCTGCCTGACTGCTAGAAGTAGGTATTTTGCAGAACATTATGCCTAATGACAGAGCTGGGATGAAGAAACAAAGAACTCCATCCTTCAAAATAGGCAAAGCAGAAGTTGTGCTACTGTTGTCAAAGCTGTCATTTTCTGATGGACTTTGCCAGACAGTCTTCTGAAAACAATTGTCATTACAAAGTGCATAATCTGTTTTCTTCTCTGCATCTGTTTTCCCCCCTCGCATTGAAATGACTTTTAGGGATTGATTTCTTAAAGATGGCATCTATATCTAGAGAAAAGCTGAAACCAAAACCTTTGATCGGCGGACAAGGCACTTCTTTATGTTTGCTTACAGAGCCCTTTTCGTTGTCATGATCATAATCATCATCTCCAAAACAATTCTCATCTTCTGAACATGATACCAGTCTATCAAGTAAACATGTCATTGTGTATAATGAGTTGAAAGCTTCATCGACAGTTTTAAATTTGGGATTACAAGGTGATACTGTAGAAGAATCTAATTTATTTCTCTGATCGCACACCAATACCATGGTTTGGGAATGAAGCTTTTGCTCTGTGTCGCATCCAGTGTAATTGGAGTCAGGAATTTCTTTCGCTTGCAAGGGGTGTAATCCATGTTTTTGTTTTTCTTTTTGACGTTTCTTTTGCTTTTTGGAGGAAGGACGTCCTTTCTAGACAATTTTTCTAGGTGTTGACAAAATTGATGTCAGATTTAAAATGGTTTGTAAGGCAGACTGGGCTGTAGTCTAATCCACTGGGAGTTTGGATTCCATGAATAACTCACTATTCTGTGTGTTAGAACTGCTGTAATTGCTTTCATGCAAGCAACACATGTTAACTGACAAGGTTTACAAACATTCATAACGTGAAGATATTCCTATTGGCTGACTGGCTTCCATAGCAATAGTTGAATTTGAACCGTTTGTAAGATTACTTTCTCCAGTAAATGTTGATGCTATAGGTGTTTCTGTAATATTATCCTGCATTGTTTCCTTTAAGACCGCACAGTTACATGTATTATCTATTGTAGCCACTACTAGGCTGCTATTCATTCTGCCCTTCTTCTCTATTTCCCCTCATAAATTCTTTCATTCAACATCTCTTATGAAGCAAATCTTTCACAACAAAAGAACAATAAGCATTAAAACGCATGAAAAAATAATCAGTAATACACGACTCACTGAGGCAGGTTTGACGGATTGGTTTGACGTCACATAGAGCTATATAAGGAAATATTCCGGATCTGAACCCTGAAAATAGGTGGCTACCTACGAGAAGTACTACTAATGATAACCACCTACTTGGTCTTGCGTCGAACTACGCTTGTTCATGCAGCGAAGAGCCGTCGTCATTTGGAGGTGACAGGTTTGAATCTCGGTGTGGTAACTTTAGCTTTCAAGTGTTGTGTTGTCTACTGTGTCCTCTAATATCTGCTTTCTTCCTCTGCTTCTGTGTTCGCCAACCAATACATGCGAATTTATTTATGAGCTGCCATAGTGACCTTAAAATTTCCTCAATTGATATGTCTGTGTATTACTATTGCCAATATATTGTACAATCACACGGAATGACACTAACCAGTGCCACAGATCTGGCGCTGGAACGTTTAATATTCCTTCCCCACTATGCTTTAAGGCAAACGTGGAAGACAATGGTGATGATGATGATAACGAGTGCCAATCACGCCATTAATGCTACGCTAAAAAGTGATTATTTTGTAAAAAGACGGGATTTTTGTTGGCATGCAATAAAATATGAAGTTGTGAAGAGATAGATGATGAGGTTAGAATGTTTTGACCCTTGTGAGTCTGTCAAAAGAATGACGTGTGTTCTCAGTTTCCGGCTGTCGCGAAATCTTAATCGCGCGTCTACGATCAATATCTCAACTGTTATCTGGGAAAGAACCGATGTCAGAAAAACCCCAACGTTAATCTCTGGACATTTCTCAAAGAATCTTCATCGTCTCGACAAACCTTATGCAGTCGTAGTATTTGGGCAAACGGAATAGAATCTTTAGGGAATTTTACGAGGAATTGTTCCGAAGACGAAGTAATTGTTATTATCTATAGATTTCCCGTAGAAGGATATAAGACGACCAGCCAGTGGTAATTAATAGCTGTAGACAAACTAAAAGAACTGACATAGGTCACACAAATAAAGAAGGCCAGTTTACTGACAAGCGGTATACAGACGTATACGCAAAAAGGTGGGGGGGGGGGGGGGAGGGGCAGATACGGATGGACAGGCAGATAGACATACATTCTTAAAATTGCATACTAAATCACAAAACAACAGCCAATAGAGCGCTGAATGTTACTGTAACTCCTCGCAGACAACATCCAGTTTTTTTTTGTTTTTTTTTTTAAATTAAATCTCGTAATTGACAATGCAACGTGATTATTAATGCCACGAACATCATTTGTCAATTAGAATTCCGGTCAACAAGATGGCGACTCCAACAACTAACACCCAGTATGAAGATTTGCTAGTCTACAGAGAAACAGCTCTGTGGCGAAGGAGAAGCATACCGCCTTGCGTTGGTCTTCATATAATGGTATGAGTGCCGGTCATACAGAAAGCAATGACAAACTACTGACCGTAAACTTGACAAGAAATCGCATACAGCCAAAACACCCTAGGGTTGACTGCCACGCCCTGTAATAGATATTCAAACTAACTAAACTAACATCACCAGTATTTTGAGTCGTCTGATGTCTTACAGCCGGCTTCCTGGCCTAGAGGTTAGCGACTTTTCTTCGTAATCTCGTATACTCTCGTAAGTAACGTGACGACGGTGGGAATCAGCAGTGGTTCGAATCGCGTCGGTAGCTTACGGGGTATGTGAGCCGGCTGCTCAGAAAGCAATGGCAAACTACTGAGCGTAATCTTGCCAAGAAATCAACAATCAGCTGAAAGATGCTGATGTTGACAGCAATGTCCTGTAAAGGATATGCAAACATTTTAATTGATATCTTACAGGCACATTGAGATGAATAGTTAATTAGTCAGTCGATAGATAATCATCATTGCACATCGAATCATCCAGTCCATAAGTGTTCGGATCCCCTCCTCAGTAAATACCTCAGCGTGTAGCGGCTAACGACACCAGTTCTGTGTTAATGTATTAATCTTCTTTGACTTCCTGCATAATGTGATTGTCTGGCCACACCTCTTTTAACTTGCTGTTCTCGCAGAATGACCACGGTTGTAGAACATTGGGGTGGTTGTAGTGCAAGACTAGGGAAACAGACCTACACACGTGATAGGCTGAAGTCGGATAGCGGAACTGTTTGGGCGCATAGAACACGCATGCTTAACTATACGGACATCACCATCATCATCAAGTGCCTTGCCGACTGGCGTGGGTGATCATGCTTCTCCAATGCGATCTCAAATAAAAGGGCATTATCATTTTGTTATAATTATGTAGCCATATCATAAGTTCATTATAGGTTTGTTATAACTTTCTAGCGATACCAAGCGTTCATTATTGGTTTCTTATAACTTAAACTATATCACACGTTCATTATAGGTTTGTTGAAACTTCCTAGCGATATCACACATTCATTATAGGGTTTCTGTAACTTGATAGTGATATAACAAGTTCATTATTGGTTTATTTTAACTTGAAAGCGATATCGCAAGTTCATTATTGGTTTCATAGAACAGTGATTGCGTGATTCAGTTGCTTTTTGTCCTCATTATCATCATTACGTGCCATGTTATGTTTGTCATGTCAGCAGGGTCGTGTTCTTGTCCAGATTGCACCAATGACTCTAAAACCACATACTCAGTGCCCCTTAAGGTAGGTAAAAATGCCTTTTCCTTTTTTGTAAACCACAAGCCGACTATGCCCCAGTGCGTGTAACATATTCCCATACTTTAAAAACGCTAGAGAACGTACCTAAATACGGCGTCTCTTGGTCTGCCGCTGCGAGTTAATAATCCTTTCAATCCAGTAATGCTATTCACTTTCCCCAGAAAGGCGTCGCAAAGCCTCTTTTCCCTTCACAAATCCCAAATGTTATTGTCTTTGCTGCCTAGATAATTGGATAACGATATCGAACCAGTTGTTGGTATTCTCATTGGAAATGTGAGTTTTCTTTGCTGTACCTTTTTTTACTGTTTGATTTCGTGAAAACAAATGATGCTGTTCTGGTAGTAATGTCTTTTATTTTGTAGAAACAAATGAAGTTGCACTGGTTCTAATATTATTGAATCTCTTTTTCGGCTTTATTCTTTAGTTTGCTGATTTCATCCGGGGCTACACTATTTCTTGAACAACGGTGCTTTAATGCATTGTGCATAAAGACTCTTTCGAGCACTCAACGAGTAATGTCATATATCAGATGTTGCCGTTTGAGTGTAACTACTAAAGTATTAGTTGCATGTCCGTTACAGGACGTTGAAATCACCTTAATCATGTATTGGCTCTTTGTAATTTACTTGCCAATGTTAGTTCAGTAGCTTGTCATTGCTTTCTGAACCGCCAACGCCTCGTGGCACAGAAATTAACGCAAAGCGGTCGGCTTCCAAATCACCCCCAGTGGATCCCCCCCCCCCCCCAAGGGGGAGATTTTGGGGTTTCCGGGGGGGGGGGGGGAATGAAGATTATTTCAAGCTGCGTTAATACAAGAACCGATTATTTGATCTTGTTTTCCCTTCATACCTTACGGTTCTGTCTCACCCTTCTAAAATTCATTTTATAAAGTAAGTAGACCCACAAATCACGTTTTATGTGGACGTCTAGACTTGTTTTAGTATATGCTATTAAATTTAGCTTAAATTATTACGTATACTGTGTAGGGGCAGGGGGACATTTTTAGGGAGGAAATACGAAAGGGGGGAATGACGTTCTAAAAATATGGGGGGGGGGGGGGGGGGAATGACGTCCTAAAAATATGGTGAAGGGGGGCACGGGCCAAAAAAGGTTGAGAACCACTGTATTAGATCGTCCTTAACATGGGGACGTCAGTTACAAGTATATCAGAAGTCGGAGTTGGTTCGCGTGATATCAAAAGACATTGGTAACAGGGGACGCTAATTCACACGAAAAAATCAGTCCAGTGCATTAGAAGTAGTAGCATGTGTATGGACTAGGCTTGAGTTCACAGCCAACGAACACACACACACACACACACACACACACACACAGAGAGAGAGAGAGAGAGAGAGAGAAAGAGAGAGAGAGAGAGAGAGAGAGAGAGAAAAGAGAGAGAGAGAGAAGAGAGAGAGAGAGAGAGAGAGAGAGAGAGAGAGAGAGAGAATGCCGCAGCCAGCTCCAATTTTCCGGTATTCCGATAGCTAAGTGTGTCATACATCAATAAGATGCAAAGTATTCCAATAACTAAGTATATCAAACATCAATAAGATACATATTATTCCACTAGCTGAGTGTATCACTGGTGTATGGAGTAGAAACATGAACAGTAAGTAAACAAACGTGGAGTTTACAGTTGAGGACTTTGCAATGTGGATCAATACGCAAGCGAGTTTGTTGTTGAGAACACAGACAACTACAGAAATTCTAGAACAACTCAATTTAAAAACAGCGCCGCTGAAAGAAATGCAAATGAGAAAGACAAGGGACTTCAGTCACGGCAAAAGACATAATAGATTATGGAAAACTTTAATGGGAGAGGGGGCGGGAAGTTGAGGAAACAAGGCACTGGAAGGCACTGTGGACGTAAAGTGGCTATCAAACGAAAAGGCATGGCCTAGCAGAATGTATAACAGTGCAGGATTGGGGCGGACATTGCTGTAGATTCTTAAAAAATAATTACCGCCAGCCGTCACTGGGGAGATAGAACTGAATTATGATGAAAATTATGAATATGATGATGATTGTGATGATGATGTTGAGGATGATCGTGATGATGATGGTGATTATGATGATATGATATTGATGATCATGTGATATTGATAATTGTGATGATAATGATGTGATATGATGATGATGAAACGATGATGATGTGACAAGATGGTGATGATGAGATATGATGAAAATAAAGTGATATGCTGATGATGATGATGATAATGATGACACGACATTAATAATGATGATGCTGTGATTTTGATGATGATGATGATGATGATGATGATGATGATGATGTGATGTGATGTGATGATGATGATGATGATGATGATGATGATGATGATGATGATGATGATGATGATGATGATGATACTGTGATATTCAAGAAGAATATAATGTTATATTGATGATGATGATGATGATGATGATGATGATGATGATGATGATGATGATGATGATGAGGAGGAGGATGAGGATGATGATGATGATGATAATGATGATGATGATGATGATGATGATGATGATGAGATGATGATGATGATGATGATGATGATGATGATGATGATGATGATGATGTGATTTTGATGATGATGATGATAATGATGATGATCTAACATTGATGATAATGATTTGATGCTCGAGATGATAATGAGGATTATGTAGTGTGACAAAACACCAGTGGCCCATGTCCTCAGGCCTTCTTTGGGTTTGGGTAAACAGGGGGAAACAGCTTTCGGGAACCCTCAGTTCTCTTATTCGCTCAATCACCATGGAAGATAGTTCTCTGGGTTACTTTAACAACACGATCTTTTAATAGAACGATTAGATATATGTCTTGTCTTGGGGGAAAACCCGATAGGGCACCTTGCACCAAATACGCACTAATGTAAATTCTTAGGCCATCAATGTCGGTTTAATCACCTACCATATGTAGACTGCCTCATGTCTATTTGACACTTCAAAGAGTGCGACAGATGAAGCGCAGCATGCTACTGGTTGAATGAAAGGTAACAATGGGGTTTATTTAATACTGCTAGACCTTGGTCTATAAAGCTAACTGGTTGTCTCGACTAGTGAGACGAATTGGCGAAACGGCAGTCTTGCCATATTGGGAGTGGGTTGACCGTTGGCCAATCTAGCTAAGCGTCTTCTTCTTGGCATTGCCTGGGAACGAATCTGAACACTATAGCTTCCCAGATGATTTCGCTTGTTCTTGGCAGCAGATGGGTGGGGGATATCTTTCTTCATACGGCCTGAACTCTGCATACTGTCATCTTTCATTTGACTATAAACATTACATATCCACGGATTCCCACCATTTATGTTCTGTCTTCTGAAAACGGAAGAGGGGATCCACTGTGCTATCTCTTGCGTCTTTCAGCCGATGGGGTGGCCAGGTGGACTGAATGGTTACTGGTCGATAGGATGATGTCGGGGGTATAAATGGACTTCTCTATCTCACTGAGAGAACCTGAACTCATCTGAATCTACGTGTTAGGTGAGGCACGGCCGATACATTGCGGCGACAGCTCCGACGAGAGCAGCGGCCGGAAGGAGTAGTATCTTCTTTCCTATTCTTGCTGGGAATGGGGAACGACACTTCTTTACACAACACCACAAGAGCTTTGTCGTGAGAAAGGCAGGGTTTGCAAGTGAGAGGGAAGCCTGGAAATGAATGTGCCCAATAATAATAAAGGCTTGGTATGAGTGTGGAGAGTGAGTCTTGTATGCAAAACGTTCCTAGGGTCAAACGACAAGACCTCGTCAAACTAAAGGCCTAGTCTAGGAAAGACGCCGCCAATCCAGGACCTCTTGTCAAGTCAGGCCAATTCAATCAGGGCTCTTGATTAGTACTATTATGTATATATTTTGTTATGGCAACTGATGTGCTGAGACCATTAATAGTCTCCATGTCGGCTGTACCAGAAGTTTAGGCTGGAGACTATCACAAATGTTTGTCCTTTCCAGGGTCCTTCTTTTGGAAGTGAACAGAGCTGAAAGTCTCGACAGGGCTACTACCCGGAAAGTTATGTTTTAACCGAGTCCTTGTCAAGTTTTGGGCCATACCAGGCCAAGGGTATGATCTCTACAAGATATAGCCAACGCTGGCCCGAAAGAATGACCATCAGCCTTTCCAATACCTCGCCAGTCATCTCGATACGCTAGAATCGAGTCAATTTTTATTCTGGACTGGACCCAGCATACATATCAGACCCACCCATCCTTGTCTGAGACAGTGAAGGATACCTACCCAATTCCCGCTCATGAGCTATTTCCCATTGTAGGAACTTTTACTTAGCATCGTGACCAGGGATTACAGGACATTTTCCCACGAACATTATTCTGGTTCCACAGAGGCCTGTTGTTAGCCCAACGTACCGGGAAGGATAGAACGGAGGACTTATTATTCGGTGAGCTGTATGTGGCGAAACGGACATTGACTACAGCTGGGTCGAAGATGGAAAGCCATAAGGCTATGTGCCTTATCTGAACTTTATCCTTGTTTTGTCTGTAGTGAACTATCTGTTTTAACTGTCTTGATGTTATCCTGTGCTGTCCTTTATGAAGTTATTAAACTTATGGTTTAGTTTATTCTGTTGATCGCCATGTTATCTATGCGTCAGCCAGAAAGACATCTCAGGGAATAGGCCCCGAGGTCGAAAGCGAGAGTGACAGTGAGTCCGGGGAACGGAGGAGGGTTGGCAGGAAAAGACCTAACAAAGCCAGGGTTATAAAATATAATTGAAACATTGTGACAGGAGAATTTGGAACCCTCCACGTAGCTTGTTACATGTAGTCAGAACTTCTGAAATCTCCCCTTCGTCATCAGCTAAATATTATAGGGGATTTTCTGTTTTAAAAATAGAATGTATATATTAACTCACACTCCTTGGAGAGCAGCTCATCGTTGTTTTATCAATACATGGTAGCGTTCCTAAATCTATCATTCCAGTCTAGTTATTATATTAGTCACTCTATTCCTTTTGTTTAGGGTGTATTTTTCTTCGTGAAAATATTGCCAGTCCAAGTTTTGTTTTTACCTATTATGTTGCATGAACTTTACAGAGGGTGAATATTTTCAAACACTGCACACGTCATTAAAAATACACCCTATATTTTCCACTTATTTTCTCAAAGTTTAATTGATAATGTTCAGATCCAAACAAGCAATTCATCTGATTCAGCTTGACTCAAGTGGCAAATTGGGCATATAGTGTTAGCCCCCTGTGTTTATAGATCAATCTGCTCTCTGTGGGTGACGGGGGTCGGTATCACGTCGACTGCCTTTACTTCCCAGAATATTTACTGACAACATTGTTAGGTTTCCCCCACATGTTAGGTTTCCCCCACATGGTAGGTTTCCCCCACATGGTAGGTTACCCCCACATGGTAGGTTTCCCCCACACGGTAGGTTTCCCCCACATGGTAGGTTTCCCCCACATAGTAGGTTTCCCCCACATGGTAGGTTTCCCCCACATGGGATTCCAGGTCAATTTGTAACATACTGCCTTGACAGGGATTTCGATCTCATGACACAGGGCTGACAGGTGAGCGATCTAAACACTGCACCACAGCAGCTCCTCAAGCCTGGATGGTGTAGTTTTATCTTATAGCTGGAGTGATATGGCCATCAATACATGTAGATGCTGTCTGTTGTGAACACCTTTTTATGAGGAGCGGCTGGCCGAATGGCTAGAATTCCGGATTCTCCTTCGGTAGACCCGGGTTCGAATCCTCGGTATGGTGTGGAGTTGTTTCTCTGTCAGGGGCAAAAAGCCTTTAACCTGCACAGTTCGCGGCTACTGTACTAGCCAAGCGACCTTAATTCCACAGGCTCAAGACCCCCTGCCATACACATCAAGTACTATATTGGCAGTAAATGACAGTATTTTTGTTGTTGACAGTTTAATACCTGTTATGACAGTCAATACCTGTTACGACCGCCAATACATTTAGATGCTGTATGAAGCCAATATCTTTTATGACCACCAATATCTCTTATGACCGCCGGTACCTGTAGATGCTGCTTGTTGTCAATACCTAAAAATAATATTACAACCAAACACATCAGCTAATGTATGTTCCTGTTTGCCAACAAAGAGGGGCCATTCAATAATCCCACTAGCATGAATATAACAAAATAGAGGATGCAGATATATAGACTGACATTGAATGATAGATGAGTTGCGTTGCGTTAGTTGAGTCACTAACTGGCAACACGGAAATCGGGACATTGCCATACGCGATCCCAAAAATAATGACACTAAATAAAAGTTTGTTACATATCCTTACAGGACGCGGCAGTAAACCCCAGCTCGTTTTTGTTGAGATTTCTTGGCAAGTTTACGCTCAGTAGTTTGCCATTGCGACGGGCACTCATACCTTTGTATGGGAACCAACGCCAGGAGGTCTGCTTCCAAATCGCCCGCAGCTGTGTTTTGAACATGATATGCGGGATTACGAACTGCATTCGTAACCCCATCGCCACAGAGCTGGTGGTGCTAAACACCGTCTATTAATCTTCACCAAGATCCCCAAGGCCAGTGGTTCCCAACCTTTTTTGGCCCGTGTCCCCCCCCCCCCCCAGCATATTTTCCGAACGTCAATTCCCCCACCCCACCCCCCTTTTTCGTATTTCCTACCTAAAAATTTGGCCCGTGGCCCCCTTCACCAATATTTTCAGAACGTCCATCCCCCCTTTCGTATTTCCTATCTAAAAATCCTCCCACCCCGCCCCTACACAGTATACGTAATAATAGAAGCTATATTTAATAGCACATACTAAAACAAGTCTAGACGTCCACATAAAACGTGATTTGTGGGTCTACTTACGTTATAAAATGAATTTTAGAAGGGTGAGACGTACAAAACCGTAAAATAAGAAGGGAAAAACAATATCAAGTAATCGGTTCTTGTATTAACGCTATCTTTAAATAATCTTAATTCCCCCCTGGAAACCCTAATATCCCCCCCCCCCCCCCCGGGTGGGACTTCCCCACCGGTTGAGAACCACTGCCCTATGCACTTCTTTTGCCTCTTAGCACAAAGCCAAACATGTAGATGATGACATCACATGGTCGCGAACTGTGTTTCAGTTGATGCACCTCCCATACAGCGCTTCCTACCTTCAGTCCTGATTCAATCGCGGCAACTCGGAAATAGTGCACAATGGCTTCTGCGCATTGAGCCTGTTCAATATCATTGGCAAAGCCGGGATGTATCTCATATTGAATGATAGATAAAAGGTGCTATACAAGATTATGACTTATAACTTATAATAACAAATTAAACTACTCAATGTGAGATAAAAACGTACTAATAATATATGTGTCAGTGGCATAGGGGATAGCGTACCACAATTTCCGGACATAACGAATTCGAAGGTTCTAAATCAGCCACGGACGATTTGGAAACAGATAACTCTGCTCTGATTTCTATGGTTTGAGGCGTTGGTCGTTCGCAAAGCAAAGGCAAATTACTTAACATAAAATTGCCTAGTAAATCACACATTCAATAAATTATGGCATTGATTGCAACATCCTGAAAAGTAGACGCAACACATTTTAAGTATATATAGAAGTTGACAGATAAATATCCCCAGGAATTATAAAACAAAATATATAATATATAACTGACCATACAAAAGGCTTTGAATAGAGAAATACGGCGAACTGTAAAAGAGACGAACGGTGACAATTGAACGGACCTATTGCTACAGCGAACAAACAATGCTATGAATAAAGATGAAACATCGCCCCGTCTGGCTTGGATCAATGGGGCATATATCTCAATTTTCCCTGCATTCTGTTCTCTTTGTGTCTGTTAAAGCTTGAAATGAGACTCGGCTCTGTTTGACAGAGGAAATACAGACAAGAGATGAGAATGTATGGTCAAGTCCGTGTTTTTTTTTTTTCCCCAATAGATTACTCGATAAGAATCAAACAATAGCCGCGTTTTATAAACCTGTTACGTGTGGCTGTCATGATAAGAATTGGATGGCCATTTCAAGTCGGGCTCCTCATCTCGTTCTATAGATCAGTGGTTTTAGAGTTTTTCTATCTGCGATCTCCGTCTTTATGAAGGCCAAGTAACTCACCATCACTTTTATGAAGGGTTTAAAGGGGTTGTAAAGGTTGGCGGGGGAGAGGGATTGCGTGTGTGGGTGTGTGTGTGTGAGTTCGATTTCATTGCACCGGGTTTACCCCATTCGATTCGGTCTATTTTCTCAGAGCAGTCTTCGAAAAGCGTCGCGATGTGCACAAACCCCGTAGCTCCAGCGTGAATCCCCTGGGGTCTATATAAAACTTCGCTTGTGAACCAAATGGCTGTGTCAGAAATTATCACGACCTTAGAAAATCAAGACAAGCGGATTAACTACTTCATCACGGGGACAAATTTTTATAATAGTCAAGTCACCTAAAGCCCCTTTTTACAATAGTCAATAGTCACCACTCATTGTATAATAGTAGTCAGGTTCTAGTCAGATATGACTAACTTACCGTATGTCAGTAGACGGTACTACCTGTTTAATGTTAGCGCCGAATGTTGGGCTGTGCTCACAAATTGGACACCCCACATTGTGCCAACGGCTTCGAGCGAAGGAGCCCAATTGGGAGGATACAAGCCATATCCTTGTGCGAGACACCTGTCTCTCTTACAAGCCTTTTCCTGGTGTGAGACACCTGTCTCTCGGTACAAACCTTATCCTGATGCGAGACACCCAATTCTTGGTACAAGCCATATCCTGGTGCGAGACACCCGTCTCTCTTAAAGGGTCTCAATAGGTATGCTACTCGGCCCGATGCTGTAAATAAAGGTTTAGGAACGTAATTCCCAATCCCACACACCGCGTTAGAAACACAGCTTGGATTTGGAAGCAGACCACATGGCGCTGGTATTTCATGCAATGATATGAGTGCCAGACGTTCAGAAAGCAATGACAAACTACTGAACGTAAACAGTTCATAAATAAACACACGTGTATTGTTTGGCGTTCAGAGAAGCATAAGAAAGAAGTAGGGATCAGATGGCGCTTTAGACAACATAAAAATTAAAAGCTCTAGTTGTTTAGTGCGCCTTACTTCTACCCCTAATTCTTTCTTCTGCTGCTATAAGCGCCAAAAAAATACATACAGGTTTATTTGTGAACTGTCTAAGTGGTCCCAAAGGGTTCCCCAATTGATATTACTAAACTTAAAACTTGCCAAGAAATAACAAACAGTTAAAAATGCTGGGGTTGTCTGCGTCGTCCTGTAAAGAATATGCAACTAACTTAACTTATGGAGTGTGAAGTAACGACTGAGCTGATCTGTTGCTTTTACGTTCGCCAGTACGCTTAACGTGCGCAAGGAACGTTTTGTGCAATAAATTATTGTCATTGAAAGTTAGAAAAAGAATTCGTGCATATTACATGGAACCAATTTTGACACATGGCTGCGAATTCTGGACAATCACTAAACAGGCGATACAATTGCCGATTACAGAAGCCTTGGAGATGTGGTTTTATAGAAGAATTCTGAAAATTAATTGGACAGCCAAAATTAGCAATCTGGACGTTTTAAGGAAAGCTGAGTCGCAAAGACAACTTATCACAAACATCTGAAAGAAGCAATAATCGTTTTTGGTCACATTATGAGAAGACAAAAACTGAAACATTGTGTGACAACCGGAAAGATTTGTGGAAAGAGAGATAAAAGAAGACAGCGTGAAAAGATTCTTGGCAGTCTTGTCTTATGGCACGGGAGGGAGTCAACATACAAACTGATCCATGCCGTCGGAAGAACGCAGTTTGTGGAGAGGCATAATCGTCCACGCCAGCCGGCAAGGCGCTAGATGATGATGGATGATATGTAGCTGCAAAATGCGCCTGACGAGATGCAGCGAAATATGCCAAGCAATAAATCCTGCAACATATTGTCTGTGGCTTCTGTGCTTAAATTCACTAAGAATTTTAGGAAAAAGAACATAACAGTTGCACAACTTTGGGGTGTCATTGTAAATGTCATGTAAAATAATTGCAATTAACATTTACGCAGCTACCCCTCAAATGACCGCGTTGCTCTTGTCTTTTACGAAATGGTATGGGTGCCGGTCGACAGAAAGCAATGGCAAATTAGAAGTAACTACCGTAACTACTTGTAACTACTGAACGTAAATTTGTCAAGATATCAATCAACAAAAGCAAAAATGCTGCTGTTGACTTCAAACGTCCTATAAAGGATATGCAACTAACTATAACCCCTCAAATAATACTTGCAGACCCCTAAGACCCCTGTCACAGGTTGAAAACCTCCCCAGCGCGCGCGCGCACACACACACACACACACACATTCACACACAGTCCCCCAACGCCCCCCCCCCCCCCCTTTTCCAAAATCCTAAAATCTAAACAGAATATAACAAAATGAAAGTGACACAACAGGATGTTGTAAATGCGTGCTCTTGGATTATTTGGCGACAGCGGAGAGCTGGTTCCCTGTGTCCATTCATTGATTTGTAGTTTTATGGCGTCCAGCTATGCTGTTACTCTCAGCTCAAACTCCAAACTGGCCATGGCCTGTCTTCACATCTCCGTTGGGAATCCTAGAACGAAGTGATTATTCGTTGCGCTCTGCGAATAACCACTTCGTTGAGGAGGCATTATTCGCTGCCGAGGCTGGTCAAGTGACGTTTACTACCGTAATCACTTCTGGTCGAGTGTGTGGTGGTCTGCTAGACCGATCGATGGATGCAATAAATGTTTCTGGACCCGGAGGGCCCTCACTGTCGTCGGACAATCCGTATATCCATACCATATCCATATTATTAATCTCAATATTATTAGCAGCGCGCTGTATATAAGGCTCAGTATTCATATCCTTCGCAGAACGCTGCGAGTGCGCGCTGCGAATAACGTTCAGTATTATTCGCAGCGCGCTGCGAATAACGCCTCCCATCCTAGAAACATACTTGTGCCTGGCAACTCAAGCAAAGAGCGGCCATTATCCCTGCTGTGATTGTAGAGTTAAGGAGCTGCTGTAGCATAATAATTAGCCCTTATCGGACACGACAGTGGACAGGGTTAAATCCCCAGCCGAGGCAAAATTGTTTGGTTTTTTTTCCGACCAGTATGAATCTGGCGTCGACTAAACGCAGGTGCAGCCAATTTTCCAAACTTACTAGATGTCTGAAAGAAAAGACTACGATGAAAGGCACAGATCACCCATCTCGTGTCATGATTTAGAATATGTAAAGCCAAAGGCTTTAGCAGTTCCCATTGGTAGGTGAGTTATTTCGCCTTTAACCCCCACTGGGCATAGACCACAACCAATTCCGTCCAAGCCGTCTTATCCTTTATCATCTTGTGCACATTCTTTCATGTCCGCCCCATATTATATGTCTCATCTTATCTCATCATGTTCCTCTTGTACCTTGCAGTGTCGAGGTGAAGTATACACATCGTGAGAGTGCCCGATTATGGGCTTCATGTATCGATATTCCCATGGACTCTGCTGTATGATAAACACGCACACTAAAGCGGGCTGACACCAGCGCTGGCCAGCTCGAGTTGATCTTTACGTAAGATAAACATGCCCACTAAGGCGCTCTGGTTGACCGCTAACATAGTTAGCGCGCAGTGGTCAGTCATGCAAGAGAGGGAAATCTTGCGTTTAAGTATGGTAAAGTTAAGTCGGCAGATTAAAATAAAATTCAGCACAAATATGTATTTCTATTTGCTGTAAATATGGTTCTTCTGATTGAAGTAAAGCAAAAGCCTATAAATCTACTTCGACCAAAGATACGCTGTGAAATCTTCTATACCTCCAAGTAGACTATAAGCAACACTTATAAGTGAAGAACAGCATCATGTGCCAGATCGACTTGCGTAGGGCAACGCATTAAAATATAGCGGTGTAAAGCGCTCTCATGTCATTTTGAACAAATGTGGCCTATGTCCCAACCTCCTCGTACTCCTAGGTAGCTGAATGCCTGGCCATTCATCATCATCGAATGCTGTCAACAGCATCATCATGTGCAATATCGGTAAATGACTCGTAAATATAACTGTCTATCTTTTATATATTGCAGTCAAGTCTAACGCATAGTATGTATAGGGCGGTCAACACTAATACATATCAATTACAGGACATCGCAGTCAGCACCAGCATTCTGTGGAGTGCCGTGCTTCCTGGGATAGTTTGCAGTTGTCTTTCTGAACGAACGGCACCCATGTGAGTGAGTGCGTGTGTGTGTGTGTGTGTGTTTGTGTGTGTGTGTGTGTGTGTGTGTGTGTGTGTGTGTGTGTGTGTGTGTGTGTGTGTGTGATATTCCCATGGACTCTGGTAAATACAATTGTTTGTGGCGTACAGAGGAACAGGCTCTTTGACTGCTGGTGTAAGAATCGATACGGTTTTATATCTAATAACTGGAGCTAGGGCACAGAATGTTCGGCCTACTGCTGGAACGATGTTGCTTGTAGCTCTTCTGTGGTGATAATTAGTATATCGTCCATATAACGACGGTAAAAGGCCAAGTTGTTGATGTCTGAGGATCTCTTTTCTTCTAAATGTGCCATGAAGATGTCCGCTAGAATAGGACCAAGAGGACTCCCCATGGCCACTCCGTCAATTTGGCGGTATGACGTAGTTAGAAAATTGAATTGTATGTTGGCGGTACATAGTAGTAGTAGCCTCTCCAGACTAGGTGTTGGTATGCCTAATTTTAGTTGTTTGTCTTCAATGCGTTCCCTTATCATTTTCACTGTCTCCTCTAGTGGAACGTTAGTGAATAGGGAGGCTATATCCATAGATGCCATGTGATTGTTATCTATGTCCATAGTATCCAATAATTCCACCAGTTGGAATGTATCTCTGAGTATTTTTGGATCGAAGGACTGTCGTACTGGCTTTAAAATTTCGGCTAGCCATCTCGCCATTCGGTCTTGTGCAGAGTTAACCATGGACAGGATAGGTCTTAGCGGGATGCCGAGCTTGTAAAGTTTGGGTAGACCGTACATCTGAGGAGTGTGCGAGCCACGTGGTGTGAGCGTTTTGGCAGTGGCCTCACTGATGAGTCCCGCATTCACAAGTGACTGGATCTCTTTCCTCATTATTGCATCCAGGTCCTCCGACTTGTTTACTTTTTGATCTATCCTGAATTTGGATTCATCTGACAATATTTCATCCATTTTTCTCTGGTAGTCTGACATGTCTATCAGTACTGCACCGCTCCCTTTGTCAGGTTTCAGTATGACGAGGGTTTTGTTAGCCTTTAACTCTTTTAAGGCAGTAAAGTGTTCGTTGGTCAGCAGACATGTCTGTTTAGAGGGTGTTGTGCGATACTGGTGTTCTAAATCTACCAGTTTGGCCTTCAGCCACCCGACCGACTCAGAAGAAGTAGGTGATAACTTCGAGACTTGATCAAACAACATTTCATACTGTGCTTGCGACTCAACAAGGTTGATGTGTTTAGGCTTTATGCAGAATTTTAATCCGTATGCAAGGGCCTCCGTTTCAATGTTGTTGAGTACGTACGTAAGTAAGTTCCTCACATACTTCTCTGGGTTGTCTAGTACTGACGTTGTTACTTTTTCAGTGCTCAGTGATTTGTTGAGGCGAGCATTCTCTGTGATTTTCATCTTGTACACTGTTTCTGTGCAGAATTTAGTGAACTTCAAGTAGTCATACAAGCTCAATTTTTTGGTGACATAGTAGGCAGAACTATGTGTGCGCTTCAAGTTGGCCAGCTTGGACTGGGTTTCTTCTATCTGGTTTTTTGTCAGTCGTCTCAGGTTTTTTCTTGTCGGACATATTATGTCGTCCCTCAGAGATCTGAAATACCGGTGAGGAAATATCCCCGTCCTTACGCATTCCTCGAGAAATCTCAATCGACAATCCTGTAACGATATTTTACACTTCAGCTTGAGTAATCCATCTAATCGCTTCACAGTTGGTAATGGGAGGCGACGTTCCAGGCCACAATGAACAAGACGCATAAAAACATCTCTCTATCTATGGAACCCGAACACAACGAAGCGTTACCGTTCCTAGATATTCTAATGAGACGTAGAGCCGACGGCACAATTCGAAGATCGGTGTGTTGCAAAGGAACATGGACTGGCCAATACCTAAATTTTCAGAGCTTCACACCTGTCCAGTACAAACGGGGCTTAGTATGGACTCTGTTTGACCGTGTTAGAAAGATATGCACCCAGGACACACTGACAGAGGAATTTGAAACTCTGAAGAATGTCTTAAACCTGAATAGGTACTCCACAGGATTTATAAAGCGCCACTGCCAACAGCCCAAACCAAAACCAGACTTAACTACAGTCCCTAAACTCAAGGTATTCATCCAGCTAATCTTTCGAGGGGATGACGTAATGCAACGTCTACAAGACCGGCTTACTACAGCAGTAGGCCGAACATTATGTGCTGCAACTCCAGTCATTAGATATAAAACCGTACCGATTCCTACACCAGCAGTCAAAGAGCCTGTTCCTCTGTACGCCACAAACAATTGTATTTACTAATTCACATGTAGATGCCAGGCCTTCTACATTGGTAGAAAAGAGAGACAGCTTAACAAACGAGTGTCAGAACACATACCTCAATGGATCAACAAGATACAAAACACAGGAGATGCTAGCCTCGTGGGGCCGACACACCGGAAGCTCCCGGCGTCTTCAATTGGTAGGAACATTGTCAAGAGTGGCCATTTGGTTGACAGAGACACTGCTTTTCGCGTGTTGTTTAATACACAAAATACTCGCTTGTTAAAATTTGCAGAAGCAATTATGATCAATTATCGCAAGCCAGAATTGTGCAAACAGAAAGACATGTTAGTCAGCTTAAAATTACCGTGGTAGATAATTGACATTACTGTGCGAATATGAGTATATTTCAACTTGAAGGATTTATCTAGTTAATTCCCGTAAGTTGTGTGATTTCTGCAGTATGTACCTGACGAGATGCAGCTAAATATGCCAGGCAATAAATCGTGCAATCTATTGTTTGTGTCTTCGTTATTCAAATTCACTACGGGAAAACATAGTTTTGAATTTCTATTATATTTCTCGCGGCCCGTGATAGGCCGGAGCGCAGGTAAAAACTACCGTTCACGGGGAAATTATTAAGGAATGAAAAAAGGGGCACTAATCCAAGAGACACGAATCGTCTCCCCTGGTTACTTTTTATTCTGTTTATTAAGGGGAAGTTATTTGTGGGGTTTTATTTCATTACATATTTTTATGATTATCTTAGCAGGTTATTAATTATATAATATGAGAATAATATTTTTATATTCACATTAATAATCTCCGTTATACATAGTAGAAATTTAGCCATTTATTATTTTATTACGCTTAATTTTTTAATAATAATGTATGCCTGTCTAGTATTTTTTAAACCAGATTTTCACCAATCGCTTGAAGTTGATATATGGGTATGGACACCTGCCGAATTAACTATCATCGTGAAAGTTTATTCATGCGTCCAACTCTGGATACTCGAGGTAACTCGAGTGATGGAATAAATCATTTTTCCACTCTGTCATATTGATTTCGGTCTCCTCATCGAAGGGATTCCACATCTACATGACTGGGGCTCGATCACACCACGTGCTCGGTCACCCACCACCGCCACCGTGGTGCCCCGGTTAGGTTCGGTTCGCCCTGGTTCGCGCCGACGTCCGGTTCGGTTCGCGCCGACGTCCGGTCCGGTTCACACCGGTCCGCCCCCTAGACCGTCCCAAGGAAAAGCACTGTAACCTAAGCCTTACACATCACCAATGGAATGACGATAGTGTTCATGCCCAATACAGATAAAGAAAGAAGACGAAAAAAGAAGGATGACACTGAGGAGGAAGTGCACTGTAACCATAACACAGTATCAATAATGGATGATAGTGTTTAAGCATCACCCACTACAACTAATACTATCAGCAATTATTAAATTTAAAAAACAAAATGTATCACAAAAGGGGGAAGTAACTGTGTAAGAACGCTTGCTTAGTTATTCATGATTTGCATCCCTTGGCAGGTCAAAGGTCACTTGCGGTCCTCTTTGGCCCCGCTTTCTATGCGGAGCTATACCCTTCATATAAGGAAATACGACTTCTGGCCCTCCGAGATGGTTTCCATTTCCTAATCCATTACCCCATAGATTACTACTGATAAATCAATCGTCGTTAATATTTAGTTATATGTAGACAGATATCGTTTGCCTTTCAGTGCAGTGAATGTCCAATACTGTTTTGTAACATTTGAGGAGAGTGAGTTCCCTTGAGCAAGATGGCGGGACATTTTTTCGTCCCGTAAAAATGGAACGTGTCTTTTCTGAAATGTGTATGGATTAAGTGTGTTTTTCGTGGTGAAATGGAGTTCGGACCGTGCAACGGAGTTCGTGCACGCGCGCCCGGACTCCCTTCGGCGTATCATCGGCGCCCGGTGGCGATAGTTAAGCCTAACATGACGACCAGACGACCGACAAGAACACGGCGTGGTAAGAGGGCGGGCACACGCAGAAGGTGTTTAAAATGTGACAGATTGGGCATCGGACACGTTCGAGTACTGTACTCGAACTGTGCATCATTTAGTCAACGCCGACCCATTCTTGAAAAACTACTGTACGGAAACGATATTGTAGTCTTACAAGAAACACAGCTCGGCGACGGAACAGTCAATGTCGCGGGATTTCAGGGATTCTTTAACAGGCGACACCTCGGACAGGCCATTCTGGTCCGCGACAACATACTAGTGTCTGAGATCGATATGTCTTCCTGGAACAGTGATGCCCTGCAAGTGCAGACATTAAGAATAATGACACCAGTGCAGCTTGTAATCGTGAACGTGTATGCGCGAAATGGGAAGGTCGACGTGCGACAATGACAGAGTTTGTTCGATATGGATGAAAGGCATATCATCTACTGTGGGGACTTCAATGCCAGAGGCAGTCAATGGGGGAATTGCATCACCAATAGACAGGGAGTAGATCTGAGGACGCCCTGGCATCTGCTGCCCTAATCTGTCTGAATGATGGGAAGGTCACTAGAATGGCCACTCGACCAGGTGACTCTGACAGCGTCATTGACTTGGCTCTGGTGTCGCCCACCATCGCACCAAGGTGCCGGTGGGGCACACTGGGATACCACGATAGTGACCAATACCCTTGTGACATCCTGATCAAGAAAGACGGGGCCATGAGTCAAAGAAACAAGACAAATGCCTTCCCGTACGACAACACTGGTCAAGACGCCATAAGCAAGATCAGAAGAAGAAAACTAACTTCCTCCCGCAGGAGACAAGAAAGATGGTTGCAGCCACCATGGTGGAATGGAGAGGTCGAGAAGGCATGGCTGGGAAAGAGGCAGGCTGTCAAAGACTGGCAAAAGGTCAGAAAGGCTAACATGCCACAGGTTGAATTGGCGAACCTGAAAACTGAGGTCGATAGGACGACGACTTTTTTCAAATCCTGCGCCAAGGCCGAGAAATGGGACGAGTTCTGCAGGAAGGTGTGCTCCGAGCGATCTCTTACGACATTCTGGCGCCTCCACAAGAGCATGAACGGTGCTGCACAACGTAGGGGTATTCCAGACTTTCAAGGCACAGACCTCGCATGGAAAAAGTCGGATGCGGATAAAGGTAAGGCCCTTCATGCATGCTACATAGAACAGACTGACCAGAAAGACGAGCCCGCCAGACAGAGGACCACAACGACACTCTCTCAGTTGTGCGAGGGGGTCGGGACAGACGAAGAATGGACAATCACAGCTGAGATATTGCGTGCGACGCTCAAGAAATCACCTAACACCGCCCCAGGCCCAGACGGCATCCGATATGGTGACCTACTGGTGATATCAGATGATGACATGGAAGAACTGGCCAGAGAATTCAACACCAGTATCCAGAGGGGTCAGGTCAAAGAAGAATGGCTACACAGCTACTTGCTGCCGCTGCCAAAACCGAACAAAGACCATTCCAAGATAAGCGGCTACAGAATCATTACGATGCAGAATACTGTTGGCAAGCTACTGGAGAAAATTGTAGCACACAGACTTGCTTGGGACTTGGAACAGCTCGGCTGCTTCCCGCCCACACTTGGAGGATACAGACGCAACAAAGAGTCATGGCTGAATGCGGCTGTCTTTGCTCAAGACGTTTACGAAGGATTTCAGGTCAGAGAAGAGACATGTGCGGCCGCCATAGACTTAGAGGACGCATATAACAGAGTATCTTTCGAGCACTTGATGCAAACCCTCCTCAGACTGAAAGTGCACCCTCACCTTGTACGATGGATAGCTGCAGTTCTGCTCCAAAGAAAGGTGGTGCTAAGATGCGGGAGTTGGTCTTCTGAGCCGATAACGATATGTCCAGGATTGCCGCAGGGTTCACCACTGTCACCAGTACTATTCAACGTGTATACGGTGCCGATCACTGAACAACAGTTGGACGGGAGGGGTAGGACTCTGTCATTCGTTGACGACATCCTCGTGTATCGACAGGGTCGAGATAGACAGGCGGTTGCCAATGATATGCAGGGCGAACTAGATCGAATTTCCTCATGGTGTGCTGATGCCGATGCCCTTGTCAACCCTGCAAAGGCAACGGTTACATGGTTCTCACTAAACAACCATATTGTGAAAACAGACCTGCCGGCAGTAAGAATGGATGGGAGCATTTTGAGTAGAACCCAGTCAATGACATATCTTGGCGTGAGGCTTGATCGTAGCCTGTCCTTCAGAGATCATGTCGATTATGTCATAACGAAGGCTCGAAAAGGTTTGTCAGCAATGAGATCATGGCGACTGCCAATATCGAGCAAAGACTGCTAATACTTCTGTTCCAAGGACTTGTACTTTCACGCATAGAGTATGCCCTGGCCATCCTCACTGTCAGCCCTACACAGATTGGAAGACTCGAAAAGGTACAAAACGAAGCCATGCGCATCATTTTGGGCTGCACGAGAGACACCAGCTGTGTAGCAATGAGATACCTCCTTGACTTCCCGACAATGGAACACAGGAATCAAGATCTGGAGAGCTCGTGCATACTTAAAAATAAGTGCAGATGAGCAGCACCCTCTGCATGACGCTATATTCAGAGAAAAGGGTGACAGGCTAAAGAGGGGCAAATCATGGATGGGTCGGGCGGAAGATGTCGTCAGACAGGTCTGCAGTCTTACCAGTATCAACCCCGGCAAGGAATGGGTGCCGGTGCCTCCAGCCTTTAAGTGCACTTTCTCCTGCATTATCACACTCGACAGACGGTGCAGAGAGCAGAACCCTGCCGCTGTCAATGCAGAGGTTAACGCGCTCATCTATGAACACTCAGATAGCCCCGGCGTGCTCATCTATACAGATGGATCTGTTGTAAAGCAGCAGAGAAGTGCGTGGGCATTTACAGCCCGTTCAGCGGGCCGAACCGTTCAAGAATCCAGTGGTGCCCACTCTATGACCACGAGCATCACGACGATGGAGGTGATGGCAGTTACACAGGCTTTCATATGGCTGGAATCACAGCATTATACCAACGTGTGTGTACTAAGTGATTCAATGAGCATGATTCAGAAGGTCGAAGCTGGATCTGTACGTAGACAGTGGACTGAATCGCTGCGGAAGTCTGTTGTCCGTAAAGTCACCTTCATCTTCGTCCCGGGACATGCGGGAGTCGAGGGAAATGAACGAGCTGACAAACTGGCTGGCTCTGCACCCCCTGTAGATGGCCAGCCCATGGATCGTGCCGATGTTATTAACGTCCTTAAAGATTTGGCGAGAACAGAGGATTTTGACGTCAGTGATTTCACATCGCTGTCCAGGATGAAAGGCTTCGGAGTAAGAATCGGCACAGCCAGACGCGAGAGGTACATCGGAAAAACAAAGTGCCTCGTCAACCAACATAGAACTGGCACTATTAGACACCGGACGCTGATGCATATGCTGGGGGGGGGGGGGAGGATCTGAGCACCTATGGACATGTCCGGAGTGCAACGAAGATACCCCAACTGATAACTGATAACTGAACTGATTTGTAACATTTATTTTCAGTCTGATATATGCCGTTTAGCTGATTTGTTATATTGTTATAAATGGAAAGACCTAGAAGTAAACAGCCACATTTTTTATATCTTGACCAGAAAAAAGAAACATCTGGGAAATCACAGAAGCCAGAGTCCATATATAAGCATCGACAGAGATCATAAGATGGTAGTAACAGAATAGACAAACATGAAAGAAAAAAAAACCCAGAAAACTGAAGTAATCAAATGGAACGAACTAGGTGGAGAAGGAATTGAAAAAAGCCTTCCCAGAAAAATGACAACAAAGTTATGAAAAACTTCCCCAAAGACACGTGAAGTAAATGAGGAATGGATTAATTTCAAAGTAACAAAAGCATTGTGAAAACAGTCCAAGAAATATATGGAGCAAAAAGGAGAGGGAATGTAGATTGTAAAATATCAGCATTGTGGAATAATGAAATAGAAGACATTGTGAACAAGAAAAAGAAAATCTATAATTTTTAGTTAAATAACAGAATTAGAAGAAAATTATTGACACTACAGACACATAAGAGGAGAAACGAATAGAATAATAGGAAAGGTTAAGAGAGATGCATGGGAAAAGCTTGGTAAAAACTTTGGCAGAAGATAAGAAAGCAGTAGCAAGAAACTACTAATAGAAAGTCGAAGGAATTAGACAACACAATGAGGAATATAACCCAACAAAAATATTAAATAATGAAAAGGGCAACCCATACTAGGCCCCAAAATGATCTTGAACGGATGGAGACATTTTTAAAAAAAATCTTTTTTTTTAAATTTTAATAAAACAGACAAAAATGCAATAAATTATAAATAAAACAGAAGCATCGATAGTTGATCTGGAACCAGATATATCACCGGCAGAAGTAGAACAAGTGATTGAAACGGTACCAAAGCACAAAGTGACATAAATTGATGATTTACACACAGGAGCCATCACAGCAACTGGAGAAATTGGAGCAAAATGGTCCAGAAGAATTTTCCCGATCGCCTGGTCAGACCAAGAAACACCAGATGATTGGCAGACAGCAATAATTGTACCGTTTTGAAATAATAAAGGCAATAAAAATGTGTGTACTAATTACAGGCGAATCTCAATACTTAGCCATAAAGGGAACATGTATGTCAAAATCACCGAAAGAAGATTAAGACCACTACTGGAAGATCAATTATCAGAAGTCCAGATGAGGTTTAGATTACATAGAAATTGCACAGACGCAATATTCACATTCAGACAACGACAGAAAAAGCAGTTCACCATGATAAGGACAGTAAAGTCGCATTTATAGACCAGCAAGGAGCTTTTCACAGAGTTGACATAAACCTGCGATGTGATTGCCTAAGAAAATACAGAATTAGCAAACATCTAATTTATGTTTGCAAAAGTGTATATAGGTCTAGAAAAAGTTGTGTAAAAACAAAGGCAGACCTTTTGAAGTAAATTCAGCTGTAAGACAAGGATGCGTGCTCTCCCCACTATATTTTATAACATACGTTGGCATTATTTGTCAGAGAAGCATAGAAGAAGAAAACATATTAGAATTATTGTTTGCGGATGACTAAGAGTTAATAGCAGAAGATGAAGAGAGTCTTCATAACCATATAAATCAAGCCACTTTCTCAAGCGTGAGAAATATATCATGAAAATAAACATTAAAAGACAGAGACAATGGTGATAGGCAGACAGTCGAAACCTTGTCAATAAAAATAAACAACACTAAAATAAAACAAGTTAGTGAATTTAAATATATAGGTTCGATTTCCACTTCACATGGGGGAATGGATAGAGAAATCAACACGTTGTGCAAAGGTACTGGGACAACTAGCGCCAATTCTGCCACATAGAAAGATACCTATAAGCAAATCTTATAAGAACTTTTTCTTGTGGCTGACATTATGCTTCAAGCGTCAAACGTGGACGCTTACTGCAACTAATGAGCTCACAATCATAACAAAGATGAGATGCCGTAGAAGAGCTGTGGGAGTAACCGTCAGAGACAGAATTAGGAAAGGAGAAATTAGAAGACGAATAGGTCTGAAATTAGTGATGAACTTCGGTAAAGAACAACAGATTAAATGGCTTGGTGTCACGGAATTACTGGAGACGCCGACCAGAATGATGGATTGACAGAGACAATCGTCTCTAAGCCGCCGCGACTCTGTGTGGCTGGGAAAGGTTTTCCCTGATCAAACGCAAACCAAATTCTTTGAATACAGGAGAAGGATTTCCCTGATGAAAGGGGGACCAGTCGGCATACTGTTTACCACGATCCGAAGAATGAGAGAAGGAGAGTTTCTCTGCAACTGGCTTCTGACCAAGTCAGTGACGTCATTCAGATACACAGTTCTCGGCAGTCGGGATAAAAAGTTTGCAATCAGTGTGCCAGATGGATTAAAACGAGATGGAGTGTTAGGCCATTCCTGTTCCAATTGGGGAAAAAAACTACTGTGTCCCGTGTCGATTAAAGTCGATGGACACTTGTCCATATGTGAATTTGTGGTTTCGATTCTGGACAGGACTAGTTTACATAAGGTATTAAATAGATAGAGATTAGGTATAAGTAATACTAGGCAGGTAATTGACAATGCACAATTGGGAGATACTTGGAATTGAGCGTAGTGATGGGCCGTTGTGGGAACCTATTTTAGGAGCGTCAACAGCAGCAGGCTGATGCGTTGCTTAAACTAGGTTGAGTGGTATATCGTTTAAATCAGCAGGTTAAGACCAATGTCGTGGGATGATATTCAGTGAGATTGAGAGTGGTTGGGGGAATAACGGAAATGTCAATGGTAGGATCTTCCGGTAGGGTGTCTACTGGGGTTTCTTCGCTTTTCCTTTAGTCTTTCCTTTTCTTGCCACGTCTCAGGCCAATGTGATGAACTCCTCTGCCTTATGCCAGAGTTTAGTTTTATGTTTATCAGGATATAAATATCTGAGTACGGCCTTCGGTCTACACTCACATATAGTAGGTCTGAATCGGGTTTCTCTCACCGGATGTTCTCTCTTCGACAGGTTCTACTATATCTGAGAACTTACGGACAACTCAGAGAGGTGGACAATGGCAGTAACACCGAGTGCAGTTTTGCTAAATGGCCTCTGCAATGGAACACCGTTCCACAAATCATAGTCTCGTCTGGGCCAAGAGTGTTTATCATAAAAAGGCTAGTTTGTCAGTGTTTGAGTTAGTTAGTTAGTTAGTCGACAGATCATCCTCGTTGCACATCGGACCATTCAGTCCATAAGTGCTCGGATCCCCTCCTCAGCAAATCCCGCAGCGTGTAGCGGCTAACGACGCCAGTTCTGTGTTGGTTTATCAATCTTCTTTGGCTTCCTGCGTAGTGTTCTTGTTTGGCCACCCCTCTTTTAATTTGCTGCTCTCGCAGTCTGGCCATTGTTGTAGATTCACAGTCATCACTTGGTTCTTGCAAAAGTCTCACTTCTCGTAGAGCATTCAGAATGTCAGCCTGGTCCATGGCGCGTCCGCCCTCCACAGTAGCCTCACCTGCGAGCTTGTTAGCCCGCTCATTTCCTTGTACTCCCGCATGCCCTGGCACGAAGATGAAACTAATCTTTGCCAGCCTAGACCGCTCCAGAGGCAGCAACCATTCTCTTCGGATCGACCCCTCCTCTATCCTCTTGATCATGTTCATTGAGTCGCTAAGGAAACAAGCCCTAGTGAATGTCTGTGTCTCGAGCCATGTTATTGCTTTACTTACTGCCATGACTTCCATGGTCAGGCTACTTGTGGTTTCAGTGAAAGCACCAGAGACCTCCTTCACAATTCTCCCTCCGGCCCGAGCTGTAAAGGCCCATGAGCTTCTCACATGTCGGACGACCGACCCATCTGTGTAGATGACCGCGTCACTGTCTAGCGAATTCTCGAAAATCAACGCTTGTACTTCAGCCTCCACAGCAGCCGGATTTTCTTGTCTGCATTTTCTATCTAGTTGGATGCAAACTGAAAAGGATGTGCAGAAGTCTGTTGGCACTTGCACCCACTCCTCGCCAGGTTCTAAGTCCTCAAGTGAACACACCTGTTGAAGAATGTCTTCGGCTTGACCCATCCACGACCGTCCTCTTTTTAACCTGCTGCCCTTCACCTTCCTAATTTCACTATGCAGTGGATGCTGTGTGATTGCGTTAATTCTGAGGTAGGCGCGTGCCCTGCAAACTTGCATTCTCTCTTCAATGGTTGGAAAATCAAGAAGGTAGCGCATCGCCCTGCATGCTGTATCTCTTGTACATCCAAGAATAATGCGCATAGCTTCATTCTGTATCCTTTCCATCCTTTCTATCTGCTTATGGCTGAGAGTCAGGATTGCTAAGATTGCTGAGACTTCCGGTTTCAAGATGGCGACGGACGGTCGTGTTGTTTTGTGTTCGTTAACTTTTTCGTGTAAGGGATGGATTTATTCATCTCTTGCGTGTAATTGGTGTGCCAGGATGTAAAACCAGGAGTTTCTACTCAAGATCTGCGTGGGTGCTACGGAGTTCGTGCATCGAGCGAAGCCATCCTTGAGTGTTTGAGTGCCCAAGAACGGCTGATTATAAGGAACTGTAAACACCTTCATTGACTATGACAGTAGTAGATAGAGAGGTTGAATAGAGAAGAGCATCATTCAGTAACATTGTCCAACGAGACAGAAGGTTTTTGAGGTCGTGTGAGATATGTGAAAGTGTTCCTAGGTCACAGGATTTATATAGACGTATCAGGTGCATCGTGTGTTCCGAACTTATGGACTTTATTATAGCATATTCAACATTAGTAACCAGGCACCCAGACTATCCACGATCAACTGGAAGAAGTCGACCCCTGGCCGGAGAGACGCTTCATTCGGTGAGGTCCCTCTGAACTTGCTGTGTTGTGTTGTGGTATGGCCGGACACTATGATGAAAGATCCTGAACTGACTGGTCTCAACTCGTACACAATAGACTATACCACAGACGGTCTATACACATACATTGCACACACGTGAAACTTTTCTTTATTAAATTATTTTATCATTTGTTAGAAGCCAGAGTTGTATGGGTATGTTCTGGAGAAATATGGAGAGAGGTATTGTCTTGTGGTAAGTAAAGCGAGAGAGATGGTGATCCAGAGACTGAAGGGGTTGTGTAGACAAAGGTCAATTAGATTCCAAGGCTGATGATATAGAATTAAAGAGTGTGCTTGTTGATTCCTCTCACCCAAGGGACAACAGGTGACATTTGGCAACCTCACAAGAATGCACTGGTACCATCTGACACAAAGAGCCACATTGAATAAATTATAATGGATACAGTGCAAGGGTAACACACTACGTAAAAGATGGGGTGATGATTTCAAGAACAACCTTAGAGAAATGAATATCAATTTACAAAGAGCATAAAATCGAGCGCATAAAAGATCGCTACATCTTCCCCCAACACTTCACTGAGGTAAATAGATGAAGAGAATCAGAAGAGGAGGAGAAGTAGATGCTAATTTGTTAAACACACAGGTTGCATGCCTATATGGAAATATACAGGAAATAGTTAAGACGATTAAGTAACAATAAACAAGAAGCGCATTTTAATGTAAACGATAGATAAACAACAGCTGAACATAACTTCTAAGACAATGATGCTATTAATAAAATAAACACAAAGCAGTGACAAGCTGCAGACTAGTTATAAGTGATAATAAAGGAGGATAAGCCAGTAATTTATCTCAAGCTGTGTCTGCAAAAATCTTATTATCAACAAAAGCATCTTATCCACGTTGAACTAATTGGTCTGTGTTCCTACGCGTGATAGATCAACAATAAGATACAACATCGGATATTACATGTAAAAGAATAATAAAACAGTGTGGGTAGCAGTCGCCAGAGTGTTAGAGAGGCCCATAAAGGAAGTAAAAAAAATAAAACAGTAAGACATTAAATTACCACGCATGTCGTAAGAAACTACTTAGGAGGGGATAGGCGTGAGACGGGACTGCCTCAATTCGCTAGCTGCAACATCAGCCAATAATGAACAAGCCTAGAAAGTGTTTGGTGTGAGTTGAACGAGGTCATATGCTCCACAAGAGGATTTGAAGAGAAGAAGGCGAGAAGAAAAGATGGGAAGCAGTGGCTCAACCAACTTAAACCAGCATGACCGGATGCCACACCACCTCGTTCATGTACCCACCAACATTAATTAGACACGCCTCAAACGCATCTATTTCTTCTCAACTTGTTATATAACCGCAGTTTTATGTACGACACAGAAGCACAAACTCCAGAGCCATTCCACAGATCTGCAAACGTATGTATTTCGTCTCAACCTCTTACACAATCGACGTTGTATGTACGACACAAAAGCAAAGATTCCAGAGCCATTCTACAGATCTGCAAACGCATGTATTTCTTCTCAACCTATTACACAACAGCACTCGTATGTACGACACAGAAGCAAAAATTCCAGAGCCATACTACAGATCTGCAAACGCATTTATTTCTTCTCAACCTGTTACACAACAGCACTTGAATGTACGACACAGAAGGAAAAATTCCAGAGCCATTCTACAGATCTGCAAACGCATGTATTTCTTCTCAATCTGTTACACAACAGCACTTGTATGTACGACACAGAAGCAAAAATTCCAAAGCCATTCTACAGATCTGCAAACGCATGTATTTCTTCTCAACCTGTTACACAACAGCACTTGTATGTACGACACAGAAGAAAAAATTCCAGAGCCATTCTACAGATCTGCAAACGTATGTATTTCTTCTCAACCTGTTACACAACAGCACTTGTATGTACGACACAGAAGCAAAAATTCCAGAGCCATTCTACAGATCTGCAAACGCATTTATTTCTTCTCAACCTATTACACAACAGCACTTGTATGTACGACACAGAAGCAAAAATTCCAGAGCCATTCTACAGATCTGCAAACGCATGTATTTCTTCTCAACCTGTTACACAACAGCACTTGTATGTACGACACAGAAGCAAAAATTCCAGAGCCATTCTACAGATCTGCAAACGCATGTATTTCTTCTCAACCTGTTACACAACAGCACTTGTATGTACGACACTGAAGCAAAAATTCCAGAGCCATTCTACAGATCTGCAAACGTATGTATTTCTTCTGAACCTATTACCAACAGCACTTGTATGTACGAAACATAAGCAAAAATTCCAGAGCCATTCTACAGATCTGCAAACGCATTTATTTCTTCTCAATCTATTACACAACAGCACTTGTACGTACGACACAGAAGCAAAAATTCCAGAGCCATTCTACAGATCTGCAAACGCATGTATTTCTTCTCAACCTGTTACACAACAGCACTTGTATGTACGACACAGAAGCAAAAATTCTAGAGCCATTCTACAGATCTGCAAACGCATGTATTTCTTCTCAACCTGTTACACAACAGCACTTGTATGTACGACACAGAAGCAAAAATTCCAGAGCTATTCTACAGATCTGCAAACGCATGTATTTCTTCTCAACCTATTACACAACCGCATTTGTATGTACGACACAGAAGCAAAACCTCCAGAACTATTCTACAGATCGGCCACCTTTACCTGGAGGTTCGACGCCAGTTCCCGGGGCATGAAGTCACTCTAAAAACTTCTTCTTCATTTATAATATCACCCTCTTTAGAGGGGACTGCGCCACTCCTAGATATGCACATCAAAGGTCTGTGTGTCTGACTTCGGCATGCACTTGTGTAACATTTATTCCATCGAAGCAAACAGGCGCTGTCAACCCCACTGGGCAGGTTTTCTTTCATAACAATTCTGCTAGGGTAGCGGACTTACGGCCTACTCTTTCGCGATTTCCAAGTGACGAAAGATTTTTATTGTGCACGACTTGACCACGGGACCTCTTATTTATGCCCATATGCAAATAGGTTAGGTATCCGACCTGACTACCCAAAAGATCGCTGGAATACCTAAAAGATCAATAGACTGCCCATGTTGAGTTGAGTTGAGTTAAGAACTGAATTCACTGTACTCAGGACATTCCCATATGCACCCCGTCCCCTCGTTCAACAGCCAGCGAAGAGTCACACTACTAATCGTGCCCACCGCTATCTAATTGAAAGCACTCCTGGTCTTCCCTCTCAGTTTTGAGATTCTACCAGAACCCCTGCCAATCCCCCGCAATTTCACTCTTTCCACATACGAGTTCTCAATATGTTTCTTCACCTTCTCCACCTTGTTCCTCAAGCGCACGACCACTTCTCCCTTTTCCATATGTAATCTACCACTAAGATGTGTATTCCCTGCAATCCTATCAGCCAATTCATTCTCCCGAACTCCCACATGGGTAATAGAAAGAAATCCACACCATGCTCACAATGTGTGACCTCTGAAGCGAGGTGAGCCTTTCGACAAGACAAATTCCTTTCTCCACCTTATTAAGCATACTCCTTGAGTTTATGATGAATACAATGTGTGCCGTAGTGGTCTAATCTAACCAACGGAATGCCGCTGTGACTGTTTCCACCTCCATTCTCATGCTGGAGGTCGTAGTCTCATATGCCAGTCTCTCCTTTTTTTAAGAATCGCCCATTAGTCTCCGCAATAAAACCCCAACTACTCCGTCTGTTTACAGTCACTGACCTATCAGTATAGATCACTATGTCACCTTGATATTTATTACTGTGATTCAGTTGTTGCACCTAAATCTCTGTGCGGCCTGCCGCCCATTCTCTACACTCACGACCCAGTGTTACTATTACACTGCGCCATTCCGTCCTGTCTGCCAGTACTTCAACCCACTCTTTTTCACGATTGATGGTCTCTAGATCACACGCATCTGACGTATAGATATTTCTGCCTGTGCCATCCAGGACTAGCCTCTTCTTAGTCTATGACCCTTGACCAAATCCATGGCTTCATGCAGGGGGTGATCCCTAACTGCAGCAACTCTCGGGTACCATTTGGCTTGAAAAACCCTATGCCTATCCGCCATTGTTGGTAGCTCCAGGATATGCCTCATGCATATAATTTGTGTGTCCTTTGTGCACCCGAGGATTACCCGCATGGCAGCATTCTGTATGCGCTCCAACCTTTCAAGCTGGCTCTTTGATACTGTCAGGAGCCCCAAACCTGTAAAGCATCCTCTGCTCTACTCCGGTTGATGCCATCGCCCTCAGTTCATTAAGTCCCCTACCAGCCTCCTCTACCAAATTCTCCACATGATCCTTAAAACATACACCTGTCAAAGTGATACCAAGCACTTCAATTTACTCTCTCTACTAAGAAGACATCCATTCAATATAATACGTGGGACCTCTGCCTTCACAATCCGGTTATCCAGGAAGTACCAAACAACCGATGCCTTGTCTGCGTTTATACCGGCGCCTACGTCCATGTACCACTCCGCCACCCTGTTTACTGCCATCTGTAAGTCTGCATCCAAACATTAACTGTCTGTGCCCTCTCTGTACACCAGCACATCATCTGCAAATGTCAAGATTCTACAAACAGCTGGTGTCGCAATAGCTGCGATTTTGCTGGTGTGGACATTAAAGAGCATTGGGGACATGGCAGATCCCTGTGGCAACCCAGGTGTAATAGTACAGGGGTCGGAAGTCCAGAAACCCAGCGCAGTGCAAACTTACGCTCATAAAGGACTGCCGCAACCCATCTGGCAAGGCATGGGCAGACCTCCATGCCCAAAAGAGTGTATATCAACGAATCATATCTAACACTGTTATACGCATCCTCCAGGTCAAGAGTTACCGCCACTGTTTCTTGTTTATCCTGGAAGCCCTCATAGACATCAAATGGAAAATTGGCCCAAGTGTACTTCCCAGGCCGGTAACTCCCGAGCCCTTTGGGAAGCAGATTACGACTTTCCAAATGTTGCTGGAGCCTGCCACAATCTTCTCGGGGACTTTTGTCAAAGGTGTTTTGCAGGGTTATAATTCGGTATCCATTAAGTCTGGAGTGATCCTTATCTGGCTTTGGGAGTGAGACCAGGTAGCTGTGAAACCAACTGGACTACCCAAAAGATCAAGGGACAACTCAAAGAATCAGGAGACTACCCAAAAAATCAAGGAACAACTCAAAGAATCAAGAGACTACCCACAAGATCAGGGGAATATCCAAAAGATCAGGGGACCATCCATGAGATCAGATGACTACCCAAAAGATCAGGTGACTACCTAAAATATCAGGGGAATACCAAAATGATCAGGAGACCACCCAAAAGATCAGGTGACTGCCCAAAAGATCAGGTTACTACTCAAAAGATCAGGGTACTACCCAAACGAACAGGGGTCTATGTAAAAGATCAGGGGACTACCCAAATGATCGTAGATACCAATGACTCTCAGAACCACGTTCATCCCAATGCTGAGATTGAACCAGTACCTTCTGCACCTGCTGTGGACGTCACAAGGTACAAACATTGGAAACTAACCTCTTATGTACAAAGCAGAATCTACAACACACTTTGTCCAGAAAACTGACACTAAAGTTTGAAAACACGACCAGAAAACACGAAACGCGTAAGAAGACAGCCAAGTAGCAATGCTAGCGACGCCAATGTGTTACCGGCGCTCAAGGTGGAAGCAATGTGCAGTAACATTCCAATCTAGCAAGCATATTGTAAGAGTCGACATAGAAAGTTCAGTGTGGGACGGCTACCTCATGTCGCAGAATATGTTCGCTGAAAAATCCAACCATACATGACACATCTATAGAGGAGAGCTAGGCATGAGTTGCTTGATGGCACATGCTCCTCCTGGAGATAAACGGAGGTAGTAGTAACAGCAGCAGCAGCTTCTTCTTCTGTTTCTTCTTTTTCTTCTTCTTCTTCTTCTTCTTCTTCTTCTTCTTCTTCTTCTTCTTGCTTCTTCTTCTTCTTCTTCTTCTTCTTCTTCTTCTTCTTCTTCTTCTTCTTCTTCTTCTTCTTCTTCTTCTTCTTCTTCTTCTTCTTCTTCTTCTTCTTCTTTAATTCCTAAATAGCCACGAAGAGGATGTCAATCCTGAGATTTACAAAGATGTCCCACCATTTGTCCCGTACGGTTTCTCCTGTGGACGGATTCCCATTCTCTGTCTGGAAAACATCATGAGAAATATTAGAGACAATATTAACAAGGATCAATACGATCTCTTTGCAATCTGGGGAATTGAGATGCCGGAATTCCGATATGCTGGCGACGCTGTGTTATTATCAACAAGACAAATGGAAATTGAGAAACTAATTAGGTTAGCGCAAGAGGAAAACGAAAACCAAAATTGATATCCCCATGAAAAAAGCTCAAAATACACGAATACAACACAGATGTTAATAGAAGTTTTGAATACTTAGTCTCTGCTGGCTGACAATGGAAACGTGATGATAGAAATTAAAAGAACAAAGGTCACTGTAGGAAAAGTTAGTTACATATACTTTACAGGAAGTCGCAGTTAACTCTAGCATCTTTTGACTGTTTCTGAATTCTCGGCATGTTTACGTTCAGTACTTTGCTTTATGAACAACCAGCACTCATACCATTGTATGAAAACTTACACAAGGCGGTCTGCTTCCAAATCCCCCGGAGCAAAGTTTCGAACGAAGTATTTGGGATAACAATTTCTTCCGTAACCCCTTCGCCACAGAGTAACAAAAAAAAAAAACTAATAAGGCTTAAAAGAATTTAATTGCTTGTAGAGCAACAACAGTTAGAATACTTAGAGCATGCATATGTCCAGTGGCCATATAAACTTGGACATTGTAATAAATCAACTGTAAAGGTATGTGTATGTTTTTAAATATAAATGTTACATAAGAACATAGACATTTATTGTACGGAAATGTGGATAAACAGATCGATCCAACAAGAAAAATGGGGAAAATGAAATATCTCGGACATGTAAAAAGACATGGAATTCTACAAAATGGCATTATGTAGAAAAGTGTACGGGCGGTACGAAGTAAATAGATTCAAGCTGTGATGGGTCATTTACACATGACAACAATAAAGACAGGACATCAGGTTTATTATGATAGAGAGACATTTCGAAAGACTTGTATCAGAGAGAAGTTCTCCATAGGACCAGACCATGGATGATGATGATGATGATGATGATGATGATGATGATGATGATGATGATGATGATGATGATGATGATGATGATGATGATGATGATGATGATGGATGATGGATGATGATGATGATGATGATGATGATGATGATGATGATGATGATGATGATGATGATGATGATGATGATGATGATGATGATGATGATGATGATGATATGATGGTGATGATGATGAGGATAATGATATCCGGTAAATTATGAGCAGTCTTGCAGGATGTACTCTGGATATTGCTTTGGAGCCCCATTGCTGCAAGTAGCAGAGTCTTAGAGACCCATTCCCTGAAGGTGTATACTGAGCTTAAAGTGTCATGATCAAAGCCTGAAGATGCTGGTACCATCATTTCTGCCTACTCTGTTAATGTTTCCACGATCCTGTCTGTAGTTTTCACGTTTCATTAGTTCATTTTCCTAGCTATTTTAAGATTGACACGGCCGTTTTACCGCGATCTGGAATGACGCAGCTCTTCATGCTGATTATCATAGCAACAGAATATACCCATGAACATATTATTCACTAAGATAATGTGTCTCTCTACTAGTCCTCAGTAGTTTATTACTATTTTCTGAACGAAGGGTCCTATATAAACCATAACAGTTTATAATTAAAACTTAACTTAACCAATACATTTGTAACCAAAGTAATTCTTATTTAACACACAAAACATTTCACTTAAATTATGAGTTAAGCGAAATAAAATCACAACAGGACATCATACCCCCCCCCCCCCCAAGTTTTTATACATCATCTATGTTTCCCCTCATATCAATAAAAGGTATTAACTCATTCAAAGAAAAACATATTTTTAAAATAATATAACATACATCCTATATATTGTTAGTCTCTTTTATGGACTAACAATAACTTATTTATCTATCTAAGAAAACTCAAGAAGTCAAAACATAAAATCAATCGGCAATTAAATTACAGAAGAAAAAATATATGTTTCCTTCGAAGTTACACCCATATTAGTTATCTTAATACCTAAATATGTCTACTGCTCAAGACAACTCATTATAAGTATCAACATAACCCTTTTCCATGTCTAATGTGTCATATACATCCTCAAGTATCTATTTCCTTTTTAACTCATGAAACTTATATCTTGCTATCTGCAGTATTTTCCATCAATTTACCTCCTACGTTTCCACTTCTTCAATAACTCCAAGTTTCTTTGAATAAGTGCTATCTCCACATCAATATCTTCTTCTTCGTATACCGTATCTTTCATACTACTATTTGCTTCCGAATTTTCATCCATTTCTTCTTCATCTGTATATCTATTACTAGCATCTGCCAATCTTTTCTTTTCTATATCCCATCTAATTTGTCTATCATTATTTCTTAACGTCCTTTCTAGTAGAGGCATATCTTCGCCGCTTGATGAATGATCTCTGATTCTTCTTTGTCTTTTCACTTCTCTTTCTCTCTGTCTCTCTATTCTCCTTTTCGTTGCTTGTCTAGTATTCTTAAATGGAGCTCCTATCTCTTCTTCCATAGATTCTATACTATCATAATGTCCCTCATTCATATTTTTTCTGTCTATCGTTTTCGGTATTGTCTGTTCTTGAGTATCATTACAAACTGGAGTTGTTATTAACTGGCTTTGTGCTGGAGCTTTTCTAAAATCTGGGGGTATTGTAGCTCTTCTGACGACCTGTTCATCTAAGTATCCGGTGTCTGAATAATAATTATTATTGTAATTATTATATCCCTTATCATCACTATCTTTCCTTAAGTGCTTCTACGTGTGCCCTTGCTATATGTCCCGTGATCTGGTTCTTAATACTGTACGATACATTTCCTAGCTTTTCTAAAATGTAATAACCTGGGACCCAACGAGCATCAAACTTAGAGTTCCTTCTATGCTTCTTATAATAAACTATATCACCTACTTTGAATTCCTGTAATTTTGTATTCACATTTCTGTACTTTTTCTGTCTTTCTCTAGCTTTAATTATGTTATTCTTTAATCTTACATGTGCTTTATGCATTTCTTGTATGATGACCTCTTGAAAGTCTTCCCCCATATATTTACGTCTTGGTTTTAACAGATTATCTATGGGTAGCATTGGCTCTCTTCCGTGTAATAAATAAAATGGTGAAAACCCTGTGCTCTCATTTTGGTTTGTGCGTATAGCGCTAAGCGCAGGTCCTAGGAATAGATCCCAATCTTTTTCATGTTCATCGACAATCTTTGCTATAACGTCGTACAATGTCCTATGTTGTCTTTCGTTCTTAGCATTTGAAGAAGGTCTATAGTATGAGGTCTTTATATGTTTTATATTCAAATCTTTTAATAACTTTTCAAATTTCTTATTCACAAATTCTTTACCATTATCCGTAAGTACCATCTGTGGGCAACTAAACCTTGGTACGAATTCCTGTAAAAAAAATATTAATGATAGTATCTGCGCTCTTATCTGGGATTGCATAAACTTCCGGCCAAAGACTGTAAACGTCCACCATATGAATTAGATATACGTTCCCTGATAATGTTCTAGGGTGAGGACCTGATATATCTAAACTAACTTTTTGCATTGCAAACTGAGGAATATCTGTATCTTGTAAGGGACACTTAATTGTTTTCATATTCCTTAATCTGCATCTTTCACACGTATCAACATATTTACAAGCAGTTTTAAATAAATTCGGCCAATAATATTTATTCGTAAGTGCCTTCACTAATTTATCTCGACCGAGATGACCATTCTCATCATGATATGCTTTCAAAACCTCATTTTCCAAATGTTTTGGAATATATTTCCTTAACTGTTCGTTTCTTTCACTCATGTAATATAACTGTTCATCCTCTTGCAAAACTAAATAATTCTTCTTATACTTATTCTCATCCGTTTCTTTCAATTTCTGTTTTATTTCTAAGACTTTTGGATCTAATTCTTGTTCCTCTTTCATATTAAATTGTGCTAAATGTGGGTCTTCCGCTCTAGGTTCAGACTCTTGACCCGACGGTAAACTCTCAAAGTCTTCTCTATTTATTATGGCAGAATCTAGTATATTTACTTGCCAGTTTCGGTCGTCAATCTCCGGTTCACCTTCGTCTTCCGTGTTTCCTGATGACTGTAGATACGGGACTCTAGACAATAAATCAGCGCATGTGTTAATCCTACCTGGTATGTATTCTATTCTTGTATTGTATCCCTGTAGATTCAATGCCCATGTCTGTATTTTCCTGTTCTGCACTGGAGCTTCTAACAAAGATTTTAAAGGCATGTGGTCAGTTCTAATAATAAAATTTGCGTTATGTAGATAGTAGTTAAGTTTCTGAAGAGCATAATGAATAGCATAAGCTTCTTTCTCGATAGTCGACCATTTTCGCTGAGACCTGCCAAGTTTATGAGACAAGAAATAAATTGGCCTTTCATTTTTAACCCTTGGTATTCCAGATTCTTTTCCTTCGTATGGTTGGACCAAACACGCTCCTATAGCATTATCTGAAGCATCTGTATATAGTATTAGCTGTTTATTCAAATCTGGATGTGTTAATAGTGGCACTACTGTTAAGCTATTTTTAAAAAACTCAAACGCTTTTTGACATTCATCGTCCCACTTAAATCTAGCGTATTTGCCAGTTAAGTTAGTAATAGGCTCTGCTATTTTTGAGAACCCTGGAATGAAACGCCTATAATACCCACAGGTTCCAATAAAAGCACGAACTTCTTTTACATTAGTTGGAGGAGCTAGTTCTTTAATAACCTTTACCTTTTCTTGGTCTGGTTTGATTCCGTCTCTATTAATAATATACCCCAAATACTTTGTTTCTGTTTTTAAAAATTCGCATTTGCTGAGCTTTAATTTAACATCATGTATTCTTAATCTGTCGAATACTAATTTTACATGTTTTAAGTGATCATCGACATCCCCTGCTGTATAGATTAGAATATCATCTATGTATGCCAACGCAAACTTTTGCATACCCTCTAATACTTCATTTATTAACAGCATGTAGTGAGAAGGAGCCGTTCGAACCCCAAAAGGCATACGTAAGAATTCGTAAGAACCCATATGAGTACAGAAAGCACTTTTCTTCTGAGCATCCTCTGACATCGGGATACACCAGAATCCTGATCTTGCATCTAGTGTCGTGAAGAATGTAGAGCCATTAAGTAAACCCAAAATGTCATCAATCACCGGCAATGGGTACGCTACATTCTTAGTGATCTTGTTCAACGCCCTGTAGTCGCAACAGAATCGATGTGAACCATCAGCTTTGTTCACGATGACAATTGGAGATGACCATTCCGACTTTGATCTTGTTATTATTCCTGCTTTCAACATATCTTCTATTGCCTTTTCAACAATTTCTCTATTCCTTAAGGGAGTTCTATACGGTTTTAAACTAATTGGTGGATGATCTCCCGTATCTATTTCCATTGTAACTGTTTTTGTCCTTCCCAATTCTAAATCATTAATTGCAAATACATCCTGATTTTCTTTTATAAGTTGTTCTAATATTTTCTTATTTTCCGGTGGAGTTTTTAACTGTGCCAACAATTCTTGCTTCTCTTGTCATTTTGTCTAGTGAATGTATTTTGGCTGTATTTCTTCTGAATGGATGGATCAATTCATCCTTCTGCATGTTCCCTTTTCTTTCGCGTCCGCGTCTGTTATTAATTCTTTCACTAGGAGTTTCTGAATAATTTATTCCCGGCATTTCTACTCTATCTGTTGCTATTATGTCATTAATGTTATGATCCACTTTGGCTATTACACATCCTCTATATAATTTAATTTCTCTACCTGTGTTGTTAATAATCATTACTGGAAAAGTTAAGTGTTTATCTAATGATATTATTCCATCCGGAACTTCTAGACCAGGCTCATCAATTACCTCCCTTTGCAACTCAGTGATTCTAACTGTGTGTCCTACTTCATAATACGGATTTCTTTTTACCTTTGCCTGTATCAAATTAACCGTCTGTGGTTTTAACGTCGTAGACATTTTAACTCTAACCAGTGATGAAATGTGCATGTCTTCTTCTAAATCTACGTACACGTCCTTGAATTTTAATTTATGTAGATCAAACATAAGTCTTACACCATTTTTTATTAGAAAATCTCTTCCTATAAGCATGTTTCTATTTAAATCTTTCACTACTTGAAAAAGATGTCTTACGTTTATCCCTCCCAACTTAAAATTCATTATTGTTTGTCCAACTACCTGTAAATTCTGTCCTGTAACAGAGTGAAGATTATTATGACTTCTGAATATTTTGCAATTTCTCATTATTTTGTATAGAAAACTTTCTTTGACCACACTAACCTGAGCTCCCGAATCAATTAATGTACGAACTCTATACTTCCCTATTTCTATTATACATGAGCTGGGATCTGTTGTATTCACTGTGAACTGTTTAATTTCATCTAATTGAGAGCATTCTCTACTCGTTCTGCTATACCTGTTATTAAAATATTCTTTAAATCTTGGGACCTTGTTATTTTCCCTCCTACCACAGGTCCTATTTAATAGGTAGGGCGCCGGTTTTCCTGCGTTCTTGTACTTGTAAAACTTCTGTGTCTCTCTTCAACATTCCTATTTAATCTACTATTGCCATTTCTACTTTGTGTATTCGACTGGACACGCCTGTTACCACAAAAGCGAAAAATGTGTCCACGTTGACCACAAGACCAACAGACTATATTTGTGTTATTTGTGTTACTTACCGTCTCATTTGTAGGATTTCTAATTTGTCTTTTTCCATTATAGGCATTTCTATCACTACCTTGTAATGTGTGTATACCTCTTCTCCTATTCCATCCGAACCTTGTTTGTCCTATCTCCATAGGCTCCTCAATCCTGTCTTCTCGACTAGTTCCTATTTCTCTTCCTACTCTCAATCTGAATCTACGTCTCAAATTCTCCTCCTGTACCGCAATATCTACAGCTTGTGATAACCTCTCAGGGTTTTCTCTCATCAGCTTAAACTTCAGTCCATCGGATTTTATACCATCTACAAAAATCCCGACCAACATTCTCTCCACCTCTTCTCCTCGTACGTTCTGTCCTAAGAATGCTTCTTCCGCCAGGTTAATCAACCTATCGCTGAATAATTGTACAGTCTCTCCAGTGTTTTGTTTGGACTGTCTCAACACCGAAAACGCATGTTGTGGGTCCGTTATTTCAGCGTATTTATGAGCTAAGTCATCTTTGAACTGCTCCCATGTCTCATCTACGCTAGCCTCTAATTTCCTTCTGATATGATCAAAAACCGGTTCTGTTGCTGCCTGATAAGCAAGTTTCATTTTCTCTTCATCCGACGCTGACACCAAATATGCATATTTCTCTATTGAAGTTACCCACTTCTTAAAATCTTTCGCCTGTCCGCTAAACTTAACAATTTCAGCTGCCATTCCTTGTTGTTTTATAACTGTGTTAAGTATACCTATTACCGACCCTACCCCGGTCAGAACTTGTGTCAGTGAAGCTTGTTCTTCCTGCCATCCTGAAATATTTCGCTATACACTTATACAAGCAAAAAACAATCAATAATTATTAATATACACTCTTAAATTAACCAAAGGACGTTATCTTCCTCTTGAAACTCAATAATTTTCTATCTAATAGAAAAAATTATTTATATTACCCCTTTTCTTGTTGAAACTAACTTTCTACTGGTCCAATCGAAAATCAAGTCTTACAATTTCCCTTTGACGTCTATTCTCTTGTATGCCGAGACTGAGAAGCACGGTATCTGGTACCCGAGTACTTGAACCAGGATCGATAAGGCGGTTTCAGTCCTCCATAAGGATCAAGAAGGCCCGATAAGACTCAATAAGGCTCCACAAGGCTCGACAAGGAAAGAGTTTCTTCTTCTTCCAACGTCTCAGGTTTCAGTACCTTCGGCCCCTGGTTGGATAACAGGTCCCATCAAAGCGACGTTTTGAAAACTGGTGTGGTGTAGCTCACTAAAGCGATTTGACTTTGGGTCCCCCCTTCAGCAGGCCGGCAGCCCAGTCTGCCCAACCACCTCCGAGGGTTCCCTAACGGTATCGCCTTGGTAGAAAAACATTCCGATTTGTTTGAGCAAACACGAGTACAAATTTTCCTTAGTTTCCAAGCAAAGGAGCAATTGGCTTGATTCTTCAGGCTCCCAAGGTCACGGTTCAGTGAAAATAACGGCTTTCAGTTCGCCTCAAGCAATCCTGATGCAAAGTAGATAACTGCTCTCTCAAATCAACGTCTCTATTTGATTATATTTGTTTTGAAGTTTCTTGTTCTTGAGCCTGGACAAATCTTAACGTGTGTCTGGCTGACCTTGAAACGTAAGGTTAACAAACGGCTGGAACAGATGACAAATCGAGCGTCATGGCAAATTTTGATGGAAATTACGTCGACTCAGGTGGCAAAAATGCGGAACAGCTTCATTAGTACTTATGTGGTACAGATGGCATTCTATTCATCGTTGTAATCCTGGCTTCTTGTTTACGAGAGCCATCTGATAAGCTTCATCTTGATTTTACTTTAGTCAGTCCTAAAATGCTTCAACTTTTTGTCTTCCAAAAAGGAATAGGTCCGGTCTTATACTCTTGTCTCGAAGGAACCTAGAGAAAACTTGTTGGTTGTCCATAATTCTATTTTCTTACAAAGGTAGTAATAATCTCATGCCGGTTTCTATACTTCGCATTGTGGCCGCGGCATTATCCAAAAATCGAAGTGCTGGTCTACGGCACCATTTTAATCCTCCTGTAACAGTACTAGCATACAGTGGATCAACACGTTTAGTTAGATTATTGTAGAATAGGCTTTATTTGCGATGGTTGATACAAAATCTCTATATAATCAAAATGCGATTCAGATGGCGACTTCTCTTCTCTAGTCCTTGGTGGTTTCTGACTAACCCAACAACAAGCCACGTCACGACTTGAGCATCTTCCTATCTGTTCTATCTTGATGCTCAAGCGTGCTGTAGGCTTGCACACCCAGCTGATACTATTCATTCTGCTACAATCTCCCACTTAACTACGAGAGACAGAAGACCTACTTCACCACATAGACCTCCCACTTAACTACGTGAGACAGAAGACCTACTTCACCACATAGACCTCCCACTTAACTACGTGAGATTGGAGACCTACATCACCACATAGACCTCCCACTTAACTACGTGAGACAGGAGACCTACTTCACCACATATACCTCTCACTTAACTACGTGAGACTGGAGACCTACTTCACCACATAGACCACCCATTTAACTACGTGAGACAGGAGACCTACTTCACCACATAGACCTCCCACTTAACTACGTGAGACAGGAGACCTACTTCACCACATAGACCACCCATTTAACTACGTGAGACAGGAGACCTACTTCACCACATAGACCTCCCACTTAACTACGTGAGACAGGAGACCTACTTCACCACATAGACCACCCATTTAACTACGTGAGACAGGAGACCTACTTCACCACATAGACCTCCCACTTAACTACGTGAGACAGGAGACCTACTTCACCACATAGACCACCCATTTAACTACGTGAGACAGGAGTGGCAGGAGAGGGACAGAGAAAGGGAGAGAGCGGGAGAGAGAGATAGAGCTAGGGAGAGAGTGAGAGAGAGACAGAGAGAGACATAGCGGGTTAGAGAGACAGAGAAGGGGAGAGAGCGAGGGTGAGAGAGAGAGACAGAAAGAGAGACGGAGAGAAGGAGAGAGAGTGGCGGGAGAGGGACAGAGAAAGGGAGAGAGCGGGAGAGAGAGAGAAACAGAGAGAGATAGAGAGGGATAGAGAGAGAGGGAGGGAAAGAGCGAGAGAGACATAGAGAGAGAGATCACACCCACGCACGCACGCGCACGCACACACACACACGCACGCACGCACACACACACACACACACACACACACACACACACACACACACACACACACACACACACCTGCAATATATTTCTGACACACGTTCATTTACAAACTCTACATTCCAAAAATTCACTACGCCGTCTTATTTCTACTGGCAAGCGTGTCCGGTGTAATTATCTTCACGTCTTATCAGCCCGTTGATCACTGGTCGTGGCTATTGTATTTCTCACGGGTGCGTGATAGACCGGAGCGCAGGTAAACTACCGTTCAGGGGGAGATTATTAAGGAAAGTAGCAAAGGGGAGATTATTCTGTGTACCACGGGCACTAATCCAAGAGACACGAATCGTCTCCCCTTGTTACTTTTTATTTTGTTTTGGAAAAGGGGGATATAACTGTGGGGTTTTATTTCATTACATATTTTTATGATTATCTTAGCAGGTTATTACTTATATAATATGAGAATAATATTTTTATATTCACATTAATAATCTACGCTATACATACTAGATATTTAGCCATTTATTACGTGATTAGTATTAAAAATTAATAATAATGTATGCCTGTCTAGTATATTTTTAAACCAGATTTTGCCACTCGCTTAAAGTTGATACATATGTACCCACTATGGACACCTGCCGAAGCTATCATGCTGAGCCGTGGAAACGTTTATTCATGCGTGCAACTCTGGATACTCGAACCAACTCGATGGAATAAATCATTTTTCCAATCTGTCATATTGACTTCGGTCTCCTCATCGAAGGGTTCGATATCTACATGGATGGGGTTCGATCACACAGTACACCGCATCCCACACCGCACACTGTGCCGGCCGGTTCGGTTCGCGCCGACTCGCACCGGACCGGGCACGGGGTGGGGGACCTGGGTACGGGGACTTGGGTAGGGAGTACCCATGGACCGGAAGTAGTCAACAGGAAGTGACAACCAGACCCAAGATAATACCCGCCAAAATTTCAAAAATGAGGTCCGTTTTTGTGAGGTTTACTATGAGGTTGGTAACCGCGTAAAGAAGGATTTATCTGAGGTTGCCAACCTCATTTACTCATCCATTGCGTCTCCCCTACTAATGGCATCAGCGGGAAATTTCTCCGGAGCATGCCGGTGTGCTGGGGAATGAACAGACTTACAGATTGGCTGGCTCGGCAAAACTTGGTGGAGTATTGATGCATGACAAGGCAGACGTGGATGCAGCCTTGTGGGAGCACGTGTACACCTCGAAGGAGCAAATGGATCACCATAGTCTGGCAAGAATGAGGCAGCGAGGAGTGACGAGGGGATCTGGCCGACGCCCAGAGGAAAGGCGAGACGGACATATAATCAGATTGCTACTGGAACTATTGGTGTTGGAACTCTTCGCTGGATGCTGAGGATGGAGACGGAGCGCTTATGGATATGCCCCGAATGTTGTGATGTCGGTTCTTAAATCAATCAATCAATCAATCAATCGCTTTACGAGTAAGGTTCTGGAACGAATTATGCTCCTTAAGCGAGGTTCCATTGTACACACACACATACACATACACACACACACACACACACACACACACACACACACACACACACACACACACAGAGATATATACATTTCCACGTCATGATGTGATGACGTCAGATCTCGCGCGTGTCAGCGCGAGACCGTCAGCGTAGATGCATTGTGACAGAATAAGTTCCGTTGGAAAGTTGCAAAATTATCAATGATCTGGTTCGTGTAGAGTGATAAAAAATTCCACATAAATACAATAATGAGTGTTGAATGTAAACATATATTCATTATCATTGTAGTCGCTCTGAATATTCCATAACAATATTAAATGTTCCTAGCTAGAGTATGACCCCCCACACAAAAAAACTGCCATCTCCCGCCATTGAAATACCGCATTACAGCATGCGATCTTCATAATTTCAGTGTGACATTGATTGCCAACTTAAATGGTCGAAAATTACAAAATACACATAAAAATGGATGCTAAATTTAATAATGCATAGTATAACAATTTAATACGTCTCAGAGAACTGAATTTACGGGTTTACTTACCGCTTAGAATAGACAGCCTGGTTCTCCTGTATAACAAGGATTCTCGAAGCGCCAGAAATGCACAAAGCAAAATTTGGTGAGAAATACTATATCAGGTAATCGGTGTCTGTTTTAACTCGATCTTGAAATAAACGGGGAATTTAACATCATGAGTACTCTAAGCGTCATTAAATCGGAGACACAAAAACAAGAAGCCGAAAATTAACGCAAACAATCTCCGGTAAAATTCAGCAAAACCTAAAACGTAGTGCCTAAATTTAGTGATTCTTATTTTGTTTTCCCCCATGGACTATCTTGGATTATTAATTTAGCCATCTTAGTGTGCAGGCAGGGGAGATAGGGGAAAAGACAAAAAAGAATAACAAATAAACATGAGTGAAAGATAACCATCTGCACTGAGAGGCCCCGTTGGGAACAAGCCACATTAGCTGTACGGGTTAATTCAATATAATTACATAGACTAAAATACCCATCTAAAAGGGACAAGCAGGTGGTAATTAAACTCAACATTGAAATGCCATCTAATTTTAATGTGGTTAAAATTTGAGCAAATTATTTCCCTTTCCCGTGGTTTTATCCGCAGTCTTAATGTAGAGTGTCCAGTGACACGAGGAGCTTTGTCGGCGGTAGCGTTGCTAGTGGCAGGGTCTTCTAGTCCGTACGGGTCGAGGGTTGGGGATCAGACTGAGAGACACAAACCTGCTGAAATGAAATTATATTGTCGGCAGAGAAAAGTTTAGGGAATCTTGACATTCAAAGGTTTAAGGAGTGTCGACATTCACCGACTTAGTGAATGTCGACAATCATATGCTAAGGGGATGTCAACATTCAAAGTTTTAGAAAGTGTCCACCGTAAAAAAAAAAGGCTTAAATAATTTCGAAATTCACAAGCTTAGGGAATGTTGACATTCAAAGATTTCGGAAATGTCGACATTCAAAGGCGCAGGAAAGCAAATTCGAAAGAAATATCTGAACCACAGGGGTCGATAAACCCAGAATAGGCCTTTCACTGGCCTAGGCCTTGACGCACCTCTATATGGTGAGGTCTATCTTAGAGAGAAAAAGCTATTCCTTATCTATCTTAGATATGAACCTCAGCCCAAGGATGCAGATATCACGGGTTCCTGCGCTTCGAGAGGGGATGGAAAGATATGTAACGCAGTTCCCGGGGAGGTGTTAACGTCGGCACCGAGTGGGAAGGAAATTGTCCATGCCAGTTAAACCAGATAGATGCACCTTTAATGGCCTTTATAACTGTAAATCACCTCATCGGACTTGAGAGTTAGAACTCAAGGGAGGGGGGGGGGGCTGAGTGTTCTCGAGGTATGGTGTCCCACACGAGTGCTGGAGGTCCCGGGTTTAAACCCCGGTGAGGGCCGGGATTATTTCACTTGGTCTTCTAGTTAATTAAATTTCCCCTGTTCTCTGGGTAGTGAGATCGGACGTCCGTGTGTATTATTGAGCACGTAAAAAATCCTCTGGCAGTTGGACATCGAAAAAGAGTAGCCTGGCGGCGTTACCCGGGCAAAATTTTGAATTAAAAATCTACCCAAAGTATTTCAGGATACTCGCACTGAGCTGAGTTCCTCCGGACTCAGGCTTGCGTTAGGAGTGGAACGGAGCACTCATGGGTTACACCCGTGTGTCATGATGTTGATCCGTAGACTAAACTAAACTAAACTAAACTAAACTAAATCAAGTCTTCAAAACTAATGGCCTGTCAATTGTTACAGACTTCAGATAGACTTAATTGATGATGATGATGATGATGATGATCATCATCATCATCATCATCATCATCATCATCATCATCATCATCATCATCATCATCATCATCATCATCATCATCATCATCACGATGATGGTGATTATGATAATGATGATAATGATAATTGTTATGATGATGATAATGATTTTGGTGATAATGATGTTAATAATGAAAAAGGTCTATAAATTGGGTTATAGGGTATAAAGATCAGAATTTAAAAAAATACAACAGCCAAGCTGAGATGCGTGACAACAAAAGGCTACCAAAAAATATGTTTCATGTCCTTAACCGATATTCCCAACCACTAACAAGCCTTGAAGACAGCTGCCAGACAACATGTAATGCCAGCCACTTGATTCTGAAATATGAGATCTTTATAGATCGTTCCTAGTCGTGTCGTGTGTAAGCGAAATCTGTCCCTGTCGATAATGCAAACAAGGACCACAATGCAAATGATAAATTCATAGTTTCCCGGTCAATAATTGCGATTAGTCAGTGTCATGGACACCCAGTAGTTCAACTGATAAAGTATCCGATCTTACTGTCCGGTTGGTAAACTGGTTCTCAAACTGTGTGTCATGGCTACTTAGTGGTGCACGATAAAGTTATCGGTGCGTTCATCCGGAGAGTTCATTTTTTTTTTTCGGACGTGTAGCGTTGTGCCTGTTTACAGCAGAGCTGTGTTCTTGTGCCGTTAGGCCGACACATCCGACTTCTGCGGGCATTTGTTGACCGGTATATTCCTTCCCAGGGTAATGGGGTTTAAAGGATAGGATCGACATTATTGCAGCAAAATGTTGACTTATCGTCCCTGACATGGGGACGTACATTACAAGTATTTCTAAAGTCGGAGTGGGTACGCCTGATGGTGAAGGACATTGGTAATAGGCAAAGCTAATCGACACGCAAAAAACAGTCCAGCACACTGGAAGTAGTAGCACGTGGTGGACTACACTTGAGTTCAAAGCTAGCGAGTTTTATTCTCTATGGCGCAGTCTCTTCCCACACAGCGGCTTGTTGACAGTGTCGCATAAAGCAATAACTCTATAGCTCCAGCGAGGACCCCCAGGAGTCTCAGAGAAAATTGCATTTGTGAACCGAATGACGGACTCTGAATTAGCATTCACAACCTTCGAAGCGCAAGGTCAGGAACCCCACGGGAGTCCCCGTGGCGAAGTGGTGAAGCCGTTTGACTCGGGCTCCGAAGGTTGTAGGTTCGATTCCGGGCCGCGTCCTTCGGTTCACGAGTTAAATTTTTCGGAGACTCTTGTGGGTCGTCGCTAGAGCTTTATGGGATAAAACCCGGTGCAATGAAGTCGACCCTGTAGACTTTTAAGCGACTTTTTCCCCAAGCTTGCGTAAATAAATAATAGTTCATTTATAGCCACAATATTTTTAAGTAAATTAGATCATACATGCCGGCTCTGTGTTGGAAGGGTTATGAACCCAGTTCGTAATCCCGCATATCCGCTTTCGAACACGGCTGTGGCCGATTTGGCAACAGGCCGCCTTACGTTGGTTTTTTTTAATGAGATGGTATGAGTGCCGGTCGTTCAGAAAGCAATAGCAACTGCTGAACACAAAATTTGCCCAGGAATCACGAACAGCCAAAATATGCTTGGGTTGACTGCTAGGTCCTGTAAAGGATATGCAAAGATCATAAATAAACACACATGTATTGTTTGGCGCTTATAGAAATACAAGAAATAACTACAGACTAGATAGCATAAAAACTAGACAACATAACTTAGCACTAGATAATATAAAAATTGAAAGCTATAGTTACCGACCGAGATTTGAACCTGTCACCTCCAATGATGACTGTGTTTCGCTGCAGGAACAAGTGTACCTCGACGCATGACCAACTAAACTTCTAAGTTAAGTAGTGTAGCGTTGCAGGAAAAGAATTCCTGGCACAAGAATACGCAGATGGTAGATTGTATTTCAGCTTTCCCCAATCTTTCTCGGCGGAATAAGCTGTCATGATATGACAGACAGCCAAATAAACACAGCTCTCGGGGGGTTATGAGAAATAGTTCAATAATGTAAAAGTACTAGGACATCGAATGATATAGTAGAAAAAGATACAGACTTGGCAAACAGTAACAGGAGGGAATCTACCGTGTTTCCCCGAAAATAAGACCTACGCATATAATAAGCCCTAGCAAGAATTTTCAGGATGCTGTTAAAATAAGACCTGCCCTAAAATAAGCCCTAGTTAAGACCGTCAACTAGAATGAGAGACTTGCTGCAGAATGGCCAGTCGGAGTACAGACGCTACTGGTGCGCACTTGATAATAAACGGTTGTGGTTCATAATTCAGTACATCACTGGTGTGAAATAAAGTTACCATTGCATTACGAGCAGGTTACTTACATGGACAAGAAATGCTCATTTAAGGAAGCTTTATTGCTGGATATGAGAGACTGGGACCAATGGTTCTACAGCAAATGGAGTCGCAAAAAATTCAAGCCGGAATTCGGGATTTGGAGAGTTATGAAGATGTTCCAGGAGAAGATGACAAGACGGCATTTGAATAAATGTAGATTTTTGTATCTGAAAAACTATATATATATATATATATATATATACATATATATATATATATATATATATATATATATATATATATATATATATATATATATATATACATATATACATATATATATATATATATATATATATATATATATATATATATATATATATATATATATATATATATATATATATATATATATATATATATATTTCCCTGAATATCAGCTCTAGTGCATTTTTTAAGCTAAAATTAATATAAGACCTGGTCTTATTTTCGGGGTAACACGGTACAACCACAGAAACACATCTTAAAGCTTGATCAAGTCTTCTCAGAAGCTAGTTCAATCGCTCTATGTCAAATAAAGCTGCAGGACCCTTTTCCACGCCTTGGCGTGTTGGGTGTGTGATGATAGCCTCGTATGTTTATACACAACTCGGCACTCGATCAATGATGTGCTCAATATTACCCCGGTCGCCTTTACTCCTCAGAACATTTGCTAGTACTCATTTTAGCCTGGGTCGAAGTCAATTTTAAAACAAAGCGGGATGAGTTATGTGGCAGCACTAAAATGATGTTATACTGTTATCTTCCCACTTGTTACCCATGTTTGCTGCTATCTTCCCATTGGTTACCCATCTCTTGCTGTTATCTTCCCACTTGTTACCCATCTCTTGTTGTTCTCTTTCCACTTGCTGCCCATCTCTTTCTTGCTCATCCTCCGTATACTTTTTCATGCAGCATGATGTCTATACGTATGTCATGCCTTGAAACGAGACAACAGGTACTTACAACCTGATTAACCAACATCTTTTTGCAGATCCTGTGCAGAACGTCGCTCTCGTCATTACCTGTCGAAACAATCCTCAATCCTCTCCCAGTTCCACTGTCCCATGCGTTTTACCGCTCAAGGTGTCTTGACCTCATTGTCAAGTGCCCATCTTCGTGCTCGTGAACCCCTACTTCTTGTTCCAGGAATCATACCTTTCATGACTGTCTTTCCAAACTACTGTGGCGTTTAAATAAGGACAAGTTATGTCAGTTTCCTAACCACTGTGTTGTTAATGAGCCAGTTTTCTTTCATGTTCAGATCTTGAAGAATGTGAATATTGTTCTTCGTCTTAATCCACTTTACAATTAGAATATTTCTGTAACATTTAAATTCAAAAGTGCAGATTTTCTTCTTCTTGATCCACTGTATTATTAGAATATTTCTGTAACATTTAAATCCAAAAGTGCCAATTTTCTTCTCTTTGATCCACTTTATCATTATAATATTTCTATAACATTTAAATTCAGAAGTAAGGATTTTCTTCTTCTGTAATTACGAAATTGTCCTTGATTCACGTCTGTATAATGACGACTAATTAAAAAAGTAAAGCAAACAATCTGTTTAGTTTAGTTTAGCTTAGTCGATGGATCAACATCACGGCACACGGGTGTAACCCAAGGGCTCCGTTCTCCTCCTAACTCAAACCTGAGTCTGGAGAAACTCAGCTCAGTGCATGAACTCCGTAGCACCGGCTAGGATTATGAGATACTTTCGTGCATTTTTAACTCGAAATTTTGCGTTAGGCTACTCTTTTTCGATTTCCAACTGCCAAGGGATATTTTGCGTGCGCAACAATACACACGGGCGTCTGATCTCACTACCCAGAAACCATGGGAAATTTTATTACTAGAAGTCCACGTAAAACAAAAAGGGTCCCTGTCCTAACCGGGGGTGGAACCCCGGGCATTCAAAGCGGACACCATACTTCGAGACCACGCAGCCCCTAAAGCAAAACAATCTTTTACACCTTAATATGCTAGATCCACATTCTCACAGACCCAGGCACTTTGTGAGTGATGCGGTCAGTATCAAACCGCCGCCCCTTTACTGCTAAGATACTTCCTAGTTCTCATTTTAGTCTCAACTCAATAGTCTCAAGTCGTGTTTAAACATCCACACCAATTAGTTTTCGAACCCAGGACTACCGGGCCGGCGTGCCAGCGTCTAGACACCCCTCTCACTCGGCTCCCCTTACCAACAAACAAGAAAACTAATATCGTAATCCATATTACAATTATATATGTAAACATCTGTTAAAGTATCCATTTATAGCATGAGAATAAAAACAGCTTGAGAATTGTCCAACTTGGCATGTGTTATTTCTATAAGTGTATTTGTCTTTCTGATCTATGGGCGACAGAGATCTCGGCTATTTCTATCTGGCTAATCTATTTTAGTTTAACTTGTAGTTTCGCATCTGGCCGTGATGTCATTTAATAAAATGGTGTTAATGACAACTGGTTGTTATCTGGGTCACTCTGCTGCGAGGAGTCTCCGTGGCGGAGGGAGGGGGGTGTGGTCGCTGGAGCTACGGAGTTCGTGCTTTGTGTGACACTTTCGACAGAATGCCATGCAAAAGAGACCGAGACTTATGTGATAAAAACCGGTGCAAAAATGTTGATACTCTTGCCCATTAAACTTTTTGTTTACTCTGCTGCAATGTGCACACGCATCCAGACTCTCAGAATGTGGCTGTAACCCAGAATGTGGCTGTAACCCAGAATGTGGTTGTAACCCAGAATGTGGCCTAACGAATTCTTTAGTGGAAATTAGATATCTCTTGTGTAATTAGCTATAGAAATTTATGTTAGCTACACTTACAGCATTGGCTCTGTGACGAGGGGTTTACGGATGAAGTACGTAATACCGCGAACCGCGTTCGAAATAATGCTACGGGCGATGGGGCAGCAGACTGCCTTGCGCTAGTTATCAAACGATGACATGTCTGCCGGTCATTCAGAAAGCAGTGGCAAACTACTGAACGTAAACGTGCCATCACAAACAGCCAAAAATGCTGGGGTTGAGTGCGGTGTCCTGTAAAGAATATGCAATTAACTGTTAACACTAACTGCCCAGGTCAGCAGATTAGAGAGCGGGAGGCAGAACCGACGCTTTCTTGGTTTTAATACATTCATTGCAAGCGAAAGGAACTTTCCCTTATTTCCCAACGGAGTTGCCCTACTAATCTAGGCGTTAGGACGCTAAGTCGGTGATATGCGATGGTAGGACTCCATGCTGACTTCACCCCACTCGGGCATCCTGGGCAGACAATAGTTTGGCTAAGAAAGGGATGATCGATCATGGTCTGCACTGGAGGAAAGATATGCAGGCTATACGACTGCAAGGGAAACACAGCGGCGTGTGGCGGTGAAGGTGGAGAGACAGCACAACATTCTTGCAGTCACTGCCTGGGGATTCACGTGCATTCCCACGTACGTGTGTGGCCCGCCTACCAGAATGTTCTTGTTAGTCTAGTGTTAGATATCGTGGATTTCCAAATCAGGACTTAACTCCCCGACGGGTGGAACAGTGAGAGCCGCGGTGGAGTAATGGCTAGACTATCGCCTGCTGACCTGATGGTCATGGATTCTAACCCATATCGGATAGAATTGTAAAAACTGGTCAGGGCTCATAGGTCCACCCAGCCTAAATAGCATTCAAGGTAAAGCTTTTTTTAAGTTTCAGTGATACTCTGCTTCAATGGCCAATCAAAAATACTAGCATTAAATTCAATTGATAACAATCCTGTATATTACCATCACTACCATGTAATTAAATTCACAACATGTTCTTGCATTATCTGACAAGACAAAACAGCATTATCACAATTTTTTTGTAAAGTTGCATATGATAATGGTGATGGTGATGGTGATGATGATGATGATGATGGTGGTGGTTGTGGTGGTGGTGGTGGTGGTGGTGGTGGTGGTGGTGGTGGTGGTGGTGGTGGTGGTGGTGGTGGTGGTGGTGGTGGTGGAGGTGGTGGTGGTGGTGGTGGTGGTGGTGATGATGATGATGATGGTGATGATGATGATGATGATGATGATGATGATGATGATGATGATGATGATGATGACAGTGATGATTGTGAAGATGATGATAGTGATGATGATGGTGGTGGTCGTAATAATGATGATGGTGATGAGGGTGATGTACAAATTCCTTCTCTTATTAGGGTTTATAGCCCGGACCCCTTCATGCGATAAACCGTATTGTAACATCACGGCCACTTAGTACGCAGAGACCACTTCAGGTCAGTTCCCCAGAAAACTCGTGTACCAGATCTTACCATGACATATCTGACTTTACGTTCATGTATATTTATCATATTGTCTCATTCATATACCTTTTGAAATGCCAGCTAGCTCTCGTCATTTTTTTTTCCCTCTAACACTTTCCTCAATTTGGCATGCATGAACATAAAAGCCCCTGAAGAGGTTAGGGGCTAACAAAATCGATACCGTCTCATCTACAGATTAATATGAGGTTAAGACGGGGGAAGGTAACCATTCGATGACAAAGATATTGTTGTCAATGTCGTTTTTTTGTTTTTTTTCGCATAGGGGGATTCTTAGTGCATGTATGTATGCTTGATAATTGGCTGCGGACATTGTCCCAAAAATATAATGTCACTGAATATCCGGCAGACACACTCACAGAAAGCATGTGTGAGTGTATGTTGGTGCGTGGTTGAGTGCTTGCGTGTGTGTGAGAGTGAGTGTGGGGGGTGGGGTGTGTGTGAGTGCGTGTATAGGGTGTGGGTGTGTGTCCTGTAAACTAACATAGCCTTTCATGTTCCTCAACAGATACCGATCCCTACTGCTCCGTGTCAACTTTCAGGATAATATTCCTCCAAGCCATCGTCTCAGTCTGTCCAGCATCTTCTCTCTTGGTCTGCCGCTGCTTCTTTCGCCGCTGATCTTACCAGTCGTCGCGATGTTTTCCATTGCTTTTATACTGATTAAATAACCAAATAATATTGTTTGTCTCTAGTTCAGTTGTATATAATTTTATAGTTTCGTAAGCATTCTCCGAGCCATCATTTTTAGTTACTCTGGCAGTCCAAGGTATTTGCGACTTTCGTCTCAGGAGCCACATCTCCGATGTTTCCAAGCGCTTCTTAATATGTTCATTCACGTCTCAGCAATCATTCAGTGAAATACATGGCAATGAAACAGACCACTAAACTAAACCAAAGACAGATCATAAGAAATAACAGCAAATACAATTATTAGCTGCATCACTGCTACGATGGTTTAGTCTTATAACAAACGTGTCAACAATCACCCTTCTAACAATTGCGATCGCAAGAGTGGGCTAAGTGTTAGCGGCTTTATGTATCACCTAGAAGGAACAACAAGCAGACGACACGATAAAAGAGAGAAAATGAAGAAGAAGAAGAAGAAGAAGAAGAAGAAGAAGGTGAGGAGGAAGCGATAGCAGCAGAAACAGTGGTGGCATATTTCTATAATACATGCAAAAGAGGGGTGGGGGTTGGGGAAGTTATGCGAAGGATCCGCAAATGTCTCTTAAATGTATGTAATAAAATATGTAAGTTTTCGATGTGAATATTTCTTAGCAACAGTGTGTTTGGTTTTGAATTTTAATTATCATATATATATCTAAACGGAATAAGCATGATTTAAAATTGCATGTAAGTTGTTTGATTAATAAGTCACACAGATGTATGTAATCCACACCCCTTTTAGCATCCCACTGCAGCACACACGCATTCGTTTAACAACATTATCATCATTCGTTCCGAGTTTCCATCCAATACTCCTATAACCAAGGAGAGACAACGATATCCCACATTTTATGTCTCGTCTCCTCTGCAACTTATCTGCGATCAGGAAGCCTCTTTTGGCTGACTTGAGTTCAATTATTAACCCATTACGTTCCCTGATGTATAATGTTTCCTGTGGCATTCGTCTCAAGTTGCCCCTTAGGACCGAGTAGAACTGGCCCTCTTAAAAACACAAAAGAAGAGGAAAAATACGTTCAGAAGAACTTTGATATTTCGCTGTAATTGTCTCTCTTGCACTCTAGGATTTAGCTCCCCTGGTCCACAATTCCCTTCCCGTACTGTTGTTGTTTGATCGTCTGTTCTGATGCATGCTCTGTTTTCGATGATAAGATCATTTAGAGTTGGCAAAGAGTGTATAGATCATCAATCAATCAGGTGCCGTCTCCACAGTGAAGATTGACTGCAATGGATCTTCAACACCGTCTGTCTCTCGATCTGGCTGTACATTCTGTCAGATTGATGTTCGCCCATCTCTTGATGTTATCTTCCCTTTTGTGTCGTTGTCTACCTCTTGCTCGCTTGCGTATAGATCATAAACTGGCTATTTACAATAGTTAGAGACCTAAGAGTCACGTTAGCGTAGGTAACGTAGACCTTTTGGTTATTGGTTCGAAAACTAATTTGACCCTCATCTCATCATCATCTCATCATGTTCCTCTTGTACCTTGCGGTGTCGAGGTGAAGTATAAACTTCGTGAGAGTGCCCGGTTATGGGCTTCGTATATCGACATTCCCATGGATTCTGTTATTCCCTCCGTCCAACGTTTACGTGGTCGGCCTCTTCCTCTGTTTCCATCTGGTCTGTACATCATTGCTTGTTGTGGCATGCTGTTGACTGGTAGCCTACTTGCATGGCCAAACCATTTGACTTGCTGCTTTCTAATAAAATCTAGAGCAGCTTTAACCCCTACTTTAGTCCTGATTTCTTCATTTCTGATCTTATCTCTTCTTGATACGTTGAGTATTCTTCTCAGAAACCTCATTTCTGTTGTTGTGATTTTTCTTTTCTCTTTTTCTGTCATTGTCCAGGTTTGGCATTGGTAGCACAGAGTTGGTAGGAAGATTGTGTTGTAAAGTGCTTTCTTAGTAGTTATTGATACATGTTTGTTCTTTAGTATTGGTGCCATTTGTCCAATGAGTTGATTTGCCTTATTGCACCTATTTTCGATCTCGTCTTCTGATCTGCCATTTGATGATATTATACTTCCTAGGTACTTGAAGCTCTTTACTTGTTTCAAGGGATGTTCGTTTAGGTGAATTGTTGCTGTTTGTTCTTCTTTAGTTATAGTCATTACCTCTGTTTTGCTTGTGCTAATTTTCATGTTATGTTCCCTACACATTTCGTTTAGACTATTCATGTGGTCTTGTAATTCAGCTTCTGATTTTGCTATTAGTGCTTGGTCGTCCGCAAACAGGAGTTCTCTAATGGTTAGATTTGCAGATGGTTCTTCTTCTGTGTTCTCGTCATGCGGTATTCTTGCTGTCTCTGCTTGGCTGGTTTCTTTACATATGTTGTCTATATATGTTATGAACAAGAGAGGGGACAGGACACAACCTTGTCGTACTCCAGATCTTATGGTGAAGGGTTCTGAGTGTTCTCCAGTTGCTCTCACTATGCATTCACTGTTGTTGTATAAACTTCTGCATAGGTTTGTTAGATGTGTACTCACTCCATATTGTTTAAGGATTTCCCACAGCTTGTTTCTATCTACCCTATCAAATGCCTTTTCTTGGTAGACAAAGGCTAAGTAGAGTGTTTCATTGAATTCAATTGATTTTTCTATAAGTTGTCTAAGAGCAAAAATGGCGTCTGTGCATCCTTTGTTTTTCCTAAATCCAAGCTGCGTTTCGCTTAGCTGGGGTTCTAAAGTAGTTCGTAATCTTTTTTCAAGAATTTTGCAAAATATTTTCCCAGTATGACTCAACAGTGAAATGCCTCTGTATTGAATTTGACCCTATTTTTTTAAAATTGACCTGGGCTGCAAGGTCACCCCAGACTAAAATGGATACTGGGGAAAGGTCATCGGAAGTAAAAGCGGCCGGCGTTAAATGATCACATCAGCCACCGAGTATTGATGGGTCTATACAAATATGAGTCTAGTACCAAATGCACCTTCAAGCGGGTAAAGGGGCACTTTACTTACTATACATACTGACAGTGGCGGACTGGCTAGGGTGTCAGCTTGCCCGAAAGTCCTGATGAAGTGGGTCTCCTTAAACCTTAATTAGACAATATGAGTAAAATGTTAATCTTCCTTAATCATTAGACAATATGAGTATACTGTTAATCTTTCTTAAACATTAGACCGTATGAGTATAATATTAATCTTCCTTAAAAATTAGACAATATGAGTAAAATGTTAATCTTCCTTAAACATTAGACAATATATGTAAAACGTTAATCTTCCTTAAACATTAGACAGTATGAGTAAAATGTTAATCTTCCTTAAACATTAGACAATATGAGTAAAATGTTAATCTTCCTTAAAAATTAGACAATATGGGTTTAATGTTAATCTTCCTTAAACATTAGACAATATGAGTAAAATGTTAATCTTCCTTAAACATTAGAGTTAGACAATATGAGTAAATTGTTAATCTTCCTTTAACATTTGACAATATGAGTAAATTGTTAATCTTTCTTAAATTTTGACAATATGGGTAAAATGTTAATCTTCCTTAAACATTAGACAATATTAGTAAAATGTTAATCTTCCTTAAACATTAGACAATATGAGTATAATATTAATCTTCCCGAAACATTGGACAATATGAGTAACATGGGAATGCCCTAGTCAGTCCAGAAATGAATGCCTTCATTCATGATCAATTATTTTGAAAACTGTCTGTTGCATCGTAATGAAATTTTTCCTGCCGTCTTATATTTACCCCCACCCAAGGAATATGCCTTTGATAGGTCCGGAGGCAGCTTAAATCATGGAAAGGGACGACATTTCTTTGATTTTTTGACGAAACCTAGTGAATTTATCTTAACAAACTTGTTTTACAGTACCGCACCTCATTTCCGGTGACGACACAAGGCGTATCCGGATTCTTATGGGAGTTGGTACAATGTGTATGTAATATAAGTAAAGATATAACTTACAGAGGCAGGGGTAAATAAAGTGGAACTGAAATGGAATTGGACGGGAAAGTAGAAGGAATATATTTCTTACCTTATATTTCATTTTCTTATTGTTTCTTCAGCTTCTTGTTAATAATGTGTACACAAGGAGGCATGTTACTAGGATGAATTTAGCTTTTTATATGAAGTTCATGATGGCTTCCAAACAGCTGTGCGTTAATGTGCGTATAGATTGACTATAGATGATACAGAAATTTAGTCATAATGTGTCAATTTTTAAGGATCTGTTCAGCTGTCTGTGTAGTTTGTTCACACGTGCAGCATTGGTGACAGAATCGTTTTGAGTCTTCGTGAAAGATTGTCTACTCTGCTGTTTACTGCTCAGAGACGGAACATGATTATTACCTGTTTTGCACGACGAATATATCTGTGAATGTCTCTGTAGTGGGCTTCCTTCTTAACGGCCAAGATGTTGGTCCTCTTTTCATTGACGTTTATAGATAGATTCCCATGTTCGTGTGTTGTCCCTTCATTTGACAACGTGTTTGTTCTCGCGTTTCTTGGTATGCCACAATATGTCAGTTCCCACCACAATATTACTCTTCTGTTGGCATTCAATGCGTTTAGTATTTATTTTTTTTCAATGCCAGTTATTTCTTCACCGTTAAAGACTTGCGAAAACGACAATTTATCACTGTGGAATACAAACTGTTGCCATTTACACTGTTCAGATGCTGTAGTGTTTAGAACCTGCTATTTGTCTGAATAGCTGGAGCAAAATATCCCAGTAAATGTTCACGTGGATTAATGTCTGGAATCTGCTCAGACCTTAATCTGTGTCGGAAGATTCCAGTAGGTTGATGACTGCTCTCGGTTGCATAAAATTCAATCCATCCTTTCTTCAATACTCATCTTCCTCTTTCAACACATGGTCCTCACATTTTTTCCAGTAACTTTTATCAATATTTAATAGCGCGGACTGGGTTAATATCTTGACGTCAGACAATTTGAATGTAGTATTGTCAGCTGGCCGGTCTCTCTGGCTGTGGGGTTACAACACTTTCTCTCTGTAATCCCGTTTATCACGCAGAGTCTCTTAGCGGAGCAAGAGCTGAGGCGGTTCGACCCCCGCTCGTGACTTGCGGGATACTGAGCCGGCCGCTCAGAAAGCAATGGCAAACTACTGAGCGTAATCTTGCCAAGAGATCAACATACAGCTGAAAGATGCTGGTGTTGACAGCTAAGTCCTGTAAAGGATATGCTTTAAAAAAAAAATTGTCAGCTGCGACCTGTCCTTTAATTAGCCCACACAGGTTCTATAGGGTTTAAATGAGAATGGTACGGCGGGAGTTTAAAGCACCTATGGCCATGCTCTTCTATCAACTTGTCGATTTGATATTTCTTGCTTTTTGCTTCTGTTTTACAAGAGAGAAAGAGAGAGAGAAGGCGGACAGTTAGAGCATTGCTTTGCTGATCCGGCAGCTTCTGCAGCTTGTCTTGCTCCAGATGTATAGGTGTCAACTTTCTTCTGGAGTGAACTAGGCAGGCCGAGAGATGGATCATGCTGCATGGGCAACACATGGTTTCTTTATTTTAGCCCAGGCTTTGTGCTATGGAGAGGCAATAACTCCATCCCTTGTCTTAACCGGTCTAGGAATCAAAGCGAGAGACAACTGTTACGGGTTATAAGTCCTTGTCAGTTGGCGTAGACATGGGGCGCCACGCGTTGCCTCTGACGGTGAGAGACACCTACAGGTGTCACTGATCAGCTACCGCCCGCCTCAAGCTGGGCAGCCCCAGGTCTGCTTGCTTCAATGGGTGCTTGGGGCTAGGACAAAATCTGAATCACAGGCTGTAAAACCAATGCACCAGGTACTAATAAAAAGAATAATAGAAACCTCAAGCTACGGCTTGCAACCTGGAACGTAAGAACCATTGTCCAGGATTTTCCACTGGCTTGACAAATATTGACGATGTGAGAAAAACGGCTGTGATTGATGCTAAACTCAATCGTCTTAAAATTGATATTGCTAGCCTGCATGAGACTCGCCTCGTCGAGAAAGGGTCACTCAGGGAAAACAATTACACCTTTTTTTGGAAGGGTAGAGGGCAGGCAGGAAAAAGGCAACGTGGTGTGGACTTTGCAGTGAAGAATTCGCTACTGGGAATGATTGATATCCTTCATCACTAGACGTAAGATAGTGCAGCTGGAGGTAATGAAAGATTATTATCCCTGCGCTTGGCAACCTCTTGTGGATTTGCCACCATTATCACTGCATATGCACCGACACTCGCTTCCTCTGGTTATGTGAAGGATACGTTTATGAGCAGCTAGACTCAGTGATCAAAGCAGTTTCAAAATCCGACAACATTTATATGCTTGGTGATTTCAATGCTCGTGTGGGCAAGGACTCGAGTTCATGGCCAGTGTGCCTTGGAAAATACAACATCGGTCGCATTGGAGCATTGCACTAGAAATGACATATGTATTACAAACTCCTTATTTAAAACAAAAGAGTTGCATAAGGTCACATGGAAACATCCAAGATCCGGCCATTGGCATCAGCTGGACTTCATTATCACACGGAGAAAACATCTGAACCATACATCATTAATTCGAAGTTACCACAGTGCTGTCTGTGATACAGATCATTATTTGGTTGTTGCAAGGGTTAGACTGAGACCAAAGTGAATCTACACAGCTAAATACAAATCTAGCCTTAGGATTAATATTATTAACACTCACGATCCTGGAAAGTGCTTTGAATTTCAACAGCAACTTGAAGACGCTTTCAGTGATACATCAGAAAATTGTATAGTAAATGATAAATGGAGTAAACTTAAGGCAACTATTTATAAAACAGCGGTAGGGGTTTACGGCACTGTGGATCATAAGAGGCAGGACTGGTTTGCGGCAAACAGCCAGATACTGCAGCCCTTGATTGATAAAAAGAAGATAGCTCTCTTAAGAAACAAGGGAAGACCAACGCTTAACACTCTGAGTGAGTTGAAGCAAGCAAGGAAGGATGTGCAAAATGCTGCCAGGCAGTGTGGGAATGACTATTGGATCAAGTTATGTGAGTCCATTCAAATCGCAAGTGATAAGGGAAACATCAGACGCATGTATAAAGGGATAAAGAAACCCTGTGGTCCAATTATCAAAAGAAGTGTACCGCTGAAAACCTTGAATGGAGAAATCATCACTGATAAGAAACAGCAGATATTCTCCAAGTGATAAGGGAAACATCAGACGCATGTATGAAGGGATACAGAAAGCCTGTGTTCCAATTATCAAAAGAAGTGTACCGCTGAAAACCTTGACTGGAGAAATCATCACTGATAAGAAACAGCAGATGGATAGATGGGTAGAGCACTATTTAGAGCTTTACTCAAGTGAGACCAAGCTAGCGGATGATGCCCTCAATGCCATAGAGGCCCTGCCAACTCTGGACCACCTGGACACACTTCCCACCATAACAGAAGTTAAGTGTGCTATAAATGAACTTGCGTCTGGCAAGGCTCCAGGTAAGGATGGGATTCCAATAGAGGTAATCAGGAGTGGGCAAGACACACTCACTCTACAGATCCACCAGCTAATAGAGCTATGCTGGCGAGAAGGACAAGTCCCACAGGATTTCAAAGATTCAAACATCATAACGCTGTACAAGAACAAGGGCGATCGGAGCGACTGTAGCAACTATAGGGGTATATCACTTCTGTGTATTGTTGGGAAAGTCTACCCCGAATCACAGTGCGGCTTCCGTCAGAACACGTCTACCATTGATATGATACTCTCATTGCGACAGATGCAAGAAAAATGCCGGGAACAAAATCAGCCACTGTTTATTGCCTTCATCGACCTCACAAAGGCATTCGATTTGGTCAGTCGTGAGGGTCTGTTCAAAGCACTAAGGAAGATTGGCTGCCCACCAACTCTTCTGTCCATTGTGGAATTGTTCCGCACAGGCATGAAGGGTATAATCAAGTTTGATGGCTCAACTTCAGAAGAGTTTGAAATCAATAGTGGAGTTAAGCAAGGTTGTGTACTTTCCCCTACCCTCTTTGGGATATACTTTTCACTTCTACTGAAATATGCCTTCCGTGATCAGGATGACGGTATATACATTCACTCACGCTCAGATGGTGGTCTCTATAATGCTCAGAGATTGAAGGCCAAGACCAAAATTAGGAGGGTACTAATCAGAGATTTGCTTTTTGCGGATGATGCTGCGATTACGACCGACTGAGGAAAAATTACAACATCTACTATCTGCATTCTCCAATGCTTGTTCTGAATTTGGTTTAACAATTAACAAAAAGAAGACACAGATTATGTCACAAGGTGCACATGGTGTACCATCAATCTTTATTGACGACGCCGAACTGGAGATAGTAGACCATTTTACATATCTAGGAACAGAGGTAAATAGCAAATTATTCCTCGATCAGGAAATCAACATCAGGATTGGCAAGGCAGTAACAACAATGAACATGTTAGCACAAAGAGTCTGGGAGAACAGGAAGCTTACAGCCAAAACAAAAGTCCTCGTCTACCAAGCCTGTGTCCTTAGTACTCTTCTTTATGGCAGTGAAACCTGGACAACTTACTCACGCCAAGAGAAACGTTTAAACAGCTTTCATATGCGGTGTCTGCGAAGAATACTTGGTATTAAGTGGCAAGACAAAATCACAAATACTGAAGTATTGGAAAGATCAGGTTGTGTGACGGTGTATTCCATGCTCAGTCTTCGTATACTTAGATGGATAGGACATGTTAGGAGGATGGATGATGGTAGAATACCAAAGGACATCTTTTTGGTGAATTACAGACGGGTAGGAGATATCAGGGTCGGCCTCTACTACGATACAAAGATGTGTGTAAGCGGGACATGATTGATACAGGCATTGATAATGCACATTGAGAGCAAGTCGCCGCTGAACGTGTTGCATGGAGGGCAACTATCAGAAATGGAATAAAGACAAAGGAGAAAATGATTGCAGATAAAGCACACACAGAGCGTGAGAGACGTAAGATAGTGCAAAATGGTGGAAATGACCATGTTTTCACATGCATCTACTGTGGGCAAACATTTGCAGCAAGAATTGGCCTTACCAGTCACACTCGTCACCGCCATGGGTCGTAGTTATTAAGCCTTTTTGAAGCACAATGTACCAAACTATCGTCTGTCAAGACAGAAAGGTGCCAATGAATACAAGAGAGAACAATTCTAGCTTGAAATACGTTTCTGGAAATAGTATGTTTTCCCTTCGGAGCTATATCTTTATTGCTTCATTTGTGCTCGATGCCGTAGGTATTTTGTCTTCTGTGGCAACAACATTGTGATATGATGCATTGATTATGCATCATGCATAGGAGGCCTGGTGTTCCTTGACAGTGAGAAGTCCTGATCGTTCGGGTCCCATCGATTGACGGACGTCGGTCGCGGCGATTGGGCAATCTTGAGCATAGCCTACGATGAGTAGCGTTGTGATGTTCTGTTGTGATAATTTGGTGTGTCCAGTGTGTGCCGCGTGGTTACATACCCGCTTCACACGCGTGATCCGGGACTGTTTCCGGATCCGGTCAGGGATATGCACTACTGACGAGCTCAAATGAGGGCGAAACTCGAGTATAGTGCTTCCATATTGACGTGGATAGGCCTTAGGTTCATACCAGAATGCGATCGGCGTTGCCAGTAGTGGGTTGTGCTCAATATTTAAATTTCAAATCCCGAAACAACCACATAATCAATTGATTATTGCTCACTGGATTTAGGAGGCCTGGTGTTCCTTGCCAGTGAGAAGTCCTGATCGTTCGGGTCCCATCGATTGACGGACGTCGGTCGCGGCGATTGGGCAATCTTGAGCATAGCCTACGATGGGTAGCGTTGTGATGTTCTGTTGTGATAATTTGGTGTGTCCAGTGTGTGCCGCGTGGTTACACACCCGCTTCACACGCGTGATCCGGGACTGTTTCCGGATCCGGTCAGGGATATGCACTACTGACGAGCTCAAATGAGGGCGAAACTCGAGTATAGTGCTTCCATATTGACGTGGATAGGCCTTAGGTTCATACCAGAATGCGATCGGCGTTGCCAGTAGTGGGTTGTGCTCAATATTTAAATTGCAAATCCCGAAACAACCACATAATCAATTGATTATTGCTCACTGGATATGATGCATTGTCCATAATTGGACAAGATGTTCTATCTAGGGATGGAAGTACTGTATTCTCGAGCCAATCTCTAAATACATCACCATTCATCTTATGATAATAATTCCTATTGTCGGTATGCTTTGATACGAACACGAGTTCAGCATTCTGTAATAAGTCATTATGCGTACTACCAGCATGGGCTATGACCAAACGCTGTCCTTTACTACTGGGCAAAAATCGCTTTATCTTTCCATCCACTGACTGCCAATCCTTTTCACTTGTGTGGTGCGCATTGATCCAGGTTTCATCCAAATACACTATGTCATAATTTTCTTTGCGCATTTCCCTTATGTCACGTAGTTGTTTGCTTCTCATGACTCCTAATGCGGTTGCTCGCAAAGGATATTTCTACCTCGCCTGTACTTTCTAAACGTGAAGCCTAATGTCCTTATAATTTTCCACAAAATTGTTTTTGGATATATCTATGACATTGTTTTTTCTCAACCAAACCCTAAGATTTCTTACAGTCACTGTTTCTTTGGTATCCAGCATTTTTATAATAGCTCGCCTTATGACACCCTTGACAAAGCTGTCTACAATTGCCTTTCTACCTACCGTTTGCTTATTGCGTGATGGTTTCATTCCATATTCTTGCACCCATCGACGAAATGACAATTTACTCAAACCCAATGCATGCACTGTTTTTTTCTCGGGATTTGTAATAATATGAAACAGTTTCCTGCGATCAGCTTCTCGACAAAAATATGTGTACAATTTCATTGCGATGCTTTAAAATGTACACAATTTCACATTCAATCCCATTCAACAATATTCACACATTCAGATGTTTGTGATAAATAGTAAGATTTATAAAATAATCACATTTCATGAAAGCACCCACATTACTAACGACACCTCTGAACACTCCCCGTCCCACTACGGGTGCTCTTTTCATAAGGCCAATCCCGTGAACAACGAGAAAATTTACTATTGAACGCTGATGTTTCCTTGTGAAGATGTAATACATTTAATAATATGCACTTCATCTCTGTCCCGTAAATTATATACCGCATATAAACAAACTTTGAAATTTGCTGTACAATCTCCAGAACAATTTTTTTTTTTCTTGGGTGGACATAATGATGCTAAATCTCATAATTTTCCCTCAGTTCGTTACTGAGATTGAAATTTTATATTGTGGCAGACAAAAGTAAACGGACTTTAGTATCTTGATTCCCGTCAAACAATATTATTAGAGCCAATCCGGCACTTCTTACTAGAGATTTCGTTTCCCCTACTGCTTTTGTCGTGAAGCGTCGCAGAGAGGCAGATGCAACTGTGTGTGTTTCACTTGCCTTGTTGCTTGTACTAATGGCATATTTGATTTCCTCAATGTCTCTTTTACTCCATCTAGCCAACTCTTCCTGGGTCGTCCTCTTACCTCCTATCACGATACTCCCACGTAGAACGCTCCAGCCGCTGGTTGATTTATTTTTTCCATTCTAGCTAAATGTCAGAACCATTTATCTTTTTGAGTTATATACAGCCAGTAATGGGTGTTATTCCACACTTATTCTCAGTTTTTCATTTGTCTCTTTATCTCTTCTTGCTTTTCCAGCTGTTGTTTCTTATGCATCTCATCTCACATGGTGTGATTTTACGCCAGTGTGTTTCTATGTCCATGCCTGGCATTCGTAACAAAGCGTTGGGACGAATAAAGCGTCTATCATCTTATTTTTGTATGCATGTTGATATTTGGATGATTTAGAATAGGTGCTATGTGATTGTTGATGTTTGTTTTTTTTCATTCTGCGTTCTCTTTTCAATTTTTCTGTTTAGTCTTCCCTACTCTGTGAACACACTGCTTAGATGCGTGTACGCTTTAATTTGCTTTATTTTTTCTCTTACCATCAACGTTTTCTTACTAGTATTTATCTTCATTCTTAACTGATTAAATGCCATGGGATGATAAATCCTCTTATTCAAACTCGCCGTAATAGCCACCGGCTTATAAATTAAAGTATACTTAAAATATCAATACGGTTGTTGTTTTTTTCTTTTACAACCCTTTTTAATTTTATGTATAATGCAACATGTCTGCTACCATATTAACAACTTTTTAGTCATAACTGTGACACACCCCTACTTCCCATTTCCACCATTCATTTTTGCTTGATTTAAATCTACATTTTGTTTGGAACTGAATACGTTTAAAAAATGTAGTTGAGGTGTTGTTGCATAATGTTTTCTGTTACTCCTATGTTGGTTTCATCATATGCAAACTAGATGGCACATATTCTCTCACCATTTATTTTAACCCACAAGTGATGTTTTTATTCGCCACATAATTTCCGAATAAGCCGGGAATCTTTGTCAATCGAGGGGAGGAAAAGAGTTATTAAAAACTTTATTGAGCCAATTCTGAATCTGGAAGCGAGTCATGGATAATTAGCAGACAGGTCAAGGCTGAGGAGATGTGATGTTAGATGTGTGATGAGAGCACCGTGGACGAGTAATCTGAGCTATGGAGATATCTTGAAAGAAGCAAACTCACAAAGTTAACTGGTTATTCACATCAGAAGGAGATATTCCACATTCCACGGACACGTCATGAGAAAGGGAAAGCTGAAATGTGTGTCTCTACAGCAGGAAAGTTGGAAGAGAAGAGAGGCAGAGGTGGACCAAGAGAAAAGATGCTGAACAGTTTGATATGATGGCATGGAGAAACATCAGTATCAGAAATCTTTGACAACACACGAGACAGGGGGCTGTGGACATACATGACCACCAACTCCCGCGACAAGGACTATAAATGAAGTCCTTGATAATAAATGTCCTTGTCCAATAAGTGTTGTTTTTTTTTTTAGTGGGATGGTTGTTATTCTTTCTGTGAGTGTTAGACTCGCCATTTAATGTTTCATATACGTTAATCGTCACTGTAATATATGACTTTTCTATTTCGAGTTATTTCAAAAGTGTTACACCACACCCTGCTACACGAATTTTCGTAATCAATAAAGCTTATAAAGAGATGTATATTTCGTCCAATCATACTCTCGGTAGGAAACTCCAGAGTACCGATGGCATCTCTGGCACCCCTGACTATGCGAAATCTAAACTGATTGTCATTCAGCGCTTAGTCTGTCCTGTTATTATTTCTCCTTCTTGGTTATTTTCCTTATTATATTGAGATATGGGATGTTAAACTTATCGTGCGATACGAGTTGCAGAAAGTAATTCCAAGATGATTCAAGCAATTACTGTAATTTCAAAGAAACACATTTACAATGCGAGTGTATTTATTTATTAACCACACTAGAATAAATAAAGTAAGCATAATATAAACATACATTAGACAATTACAGTATTCTGCGTCCTCCTCCTAACCCTCCTCCTCTTCTTCTTCCTCCTCCTCTACTCCCACCCCTTTTCTTCTTCTTCTTTTTCGTATTTTTCGTCTTCTTTATCTTTGTGTGTGTGTGTGTGTGTGTGTGTGTGTGTGTGTGTGTGTGTGTGTTATGCATGTATGTGGAGAGCTAAACCTAGTACAATAATTAATGTAATGTCCATTGTATGGGCTACGCTCGAGTTCAAAGCGAGTGAACGAATAAAAAATAATCATTATCATGAATAAGAGACATGCCGATAAGCGTGGACGATCAAGCTTCGCCGTTTCACAGGATTACATAGGTCTCGCATGCGATATATATTCTTGTCCAAGTAAGTGTATGGTATGTGAGTGTGTGTGTGGGAGGGGTGGGGGGACACATGATTTCAGCAAGCAATTGTTATATTTCCGTATAGGCTGCATGTAGTCTTCTGCCAACACTTCCACTTTAGGAATAATACTACGGACATCAAGTGGGAAGAGTAAATAAATGTCGGATACTTGTACACGCCTCAGTCGATGTGGACACATGAAGCCAGACGCATTCTGAGACCTGTGGAACCAGACGCATTCTGAGACCTGTGGAGCCAAACGCATTCTGAGACCTGTGGTGCTACACGCATTCTGAGACCTGTTGTGCTAGACGCATTCTGAGACCTGTGGTGCTAGACGCATTCTGAGGCTTTGTGGTGCTAGACGCATTTTGAGACCTGTGGTGCTAGACGCATTCTGAGACCTGTGGTGCTAGACGCATTCTGAGACCTGTGGTGCTAGACGCATTCTTAGACCTGTGATGCTATATCTCGAGGGTTAGATACGAATTATTAGACCTATGATACTATCTCAATGGCTATATACGAATTCTGACTATATTCCATAGTTGTGTGTTCATGTGGATGATAGACCTGACTAATAAAGACACCCTTAAGAGAAAGAAAGAGAGGGGGTATTTAGTTGGCCATGCGGTTATGTAACCTTGTTCCTGCAGAAAAGCAATGTCGTAATTTCGAGGTGACAGTTTCGAATCCCTGTCGGTTTCAGTTTTCACCTTGTCTAGTGCGTCATCGAGTCTCAAATTATTGCCCCTATTTCTATGAGGGCCAGACAGTACGTGTGTATTTACTGTAACCACACTTGTATAAACCAATTGCCATTGCGTAAGTGATGAAGTCAGTACCACGCGAGCCGCCTTCACATTCCAGCACATGTCCAGGCTGGGCCTATCTGCCAGCTCATGTCAATTTAAACATCTGCGTCAGATGCAGATTCAAATAACATGATCATCAGGTCGAGATTTGGGAGGGGAGGGGGAGTTAACGTCCTGCCACTGCGCTACCATAGCGCTCGCTATACAATGGCAATGACCAGAAATCTCCAGAAACTGGGGAAGCAAAAGTTGGCCTACTTCCTGTGTTCTTATCTGGTAACTGAAAAGTTCGTTCATTGGACAAATAGCATATAAGGAACCAGACGTGGGCATCACGACATTACAACATAATCGGGCAGACTCTTCACGCGCTGTTAGTCGACATCGGAATGAAGTCTTACTTCGACACCTCCGATACGCAGTGTATCTATCTAAAACCTTCGAGCTCTCACGCACACACGCACACACGCACCCAAGCACGCAATGGAGATCCAACTTTGGCTGTTAAGCTTTGCTAACGACCTCTCCTACATTCTCGGTCATTGCTCGTCTTGTCTGGCTACATGGTGTTTGTTGGTTGGTCGGGCACTGGAGATGTTGAAACATGTGGCCAATCAAAACAGTTGCCAACGTTGAAGGGATACAGCAAACAAATCACGTGCATTTGGAGATGATCGACATTAGCTTTGAGTTGCTATTGAATGGTGTTGGAAAATGTTGGTCTGGCCATTTTTGTTAGCTCATCTAACTTTAAATGCGCACGTTAATTATTTTGACATATTGTTAAACCTTGCTTCGTCGCGTTCAATATTTATATTCATATTGCGCATCTCTGTCTGTCCGTAATTTTATACATTTCTGTTTGTCTCTGTGTATCATAATCTCTGCCTCAGATTTACTTGCATAAAATGTGTTATGCGTGTGTGAGTGTGTGTGAAGCGTGTGTGACGCGTGTGTTTGTGTGCATGTTTTAGTTTTCATTGTCCTTGAAAGTTAGAAAAGGACTTCTTGCATGAAATATAGAACCTGTTTTAATGTACAGCTGCCAATCCTAGAAAATTAGTAAATAGGCGAAAAAAATCCCTGGAAACCTTGGAGATGTGGTTTTAAAGAAGAATGTTGAAAATTAATTGGACAGCCAAAATGAGCAATCAGGATGTTCTGTGGGAAGCTGAGTCGCAAAGACAACTTATCACAAACAACAGAAAGAAAAAAGTCATCGGTTTTTGGCTAAATTATTAGAAGACAAAAACTTGAACATGTTTTGACAACTGGAAATATTCGCGGAATGTGAGACAGAGGAAGCCCGCGTGAGAAGATTCTTGATAGTCTTGTATCATGGAACGGAAGGGAGTCAACACAAGAATTGGCCCATGACGTCGGAGATCTAATTTGTGGAGAGGCATGATAGCCCACGCCAGCCAGCAAGGCATTGGATGATGATGATTATTAGTTTTCAACTCGCACATCTTCGAGCCTCGGTAGAGCAGTGGATAGACACTCGCCTCTCTGCTTGGAGGTCACGGATACGGTCCGTATAGTGATGGATTTCTTCTTCTTCTTCTTCTTCTTCTTCTTCTTCAGCGTTCCGAGCCATTGAGGTTCTTTGCTGCAGATACAATCCGTCTCCATTCGTCTCTCTGGTTGACCTTCTCTTGCCAGTCGTTGATTGCAAGTGCTTGTAGGTCTGTATATATATTATCTCTCTACCGTCTTCTTGGTCTACTCGGGGTCTACGGTCATTTATTTCCTGAGTGTAAGCGAGTTTTGTTTCCCTATTGTCTTCCATTATTTCTGTATGCCCCAGCCATTGTAGTCTATTAGCCTTCATGATACCAGTGATTAGCGGGGACTTAAACAGATCATAAATGTCTTTGTTACTTCTTCTTTTCCAGTCTCCACTTTGTGTATCCCTAATGGGTCCAAAGATGCGTCTTAAAACTGTGTTCTCAAAGGTCTGTAGCAAGGCTTCGTCTCCTTTCGCTGTACTCCAGGTTTCAGAGCCATACAGCACAACTGGCCTGATCAGTGTTTTGTATATTGTGATCTTGGTGTTACGAGATAGCGCATTTGATTTTATATCTGTTGTAGTCAGTGGCGTGCAGAGGGGGGTGCGGGGGTGCGACGGCCCCGGGCATCCAGCCGAAAGGGGGGCATCCAGTAAGGGAGAGGAGGCAGCACACAGTGCAGTCGGAGGGGAGGAGGAATGAATGAGGTAAAGACCAATTTATGGGCATCCAATCAAGGGGTTGGCTCCGGGCATCAAAGAACCTCTGCACGCCACTGGTTGTAGTGCATAGTATATCTTATTTCCAGAATTGATTCTAGTTTGTATTTCTTCCCTTATGATGTTGGAGCAGTTGAAGATTGTACCCAGGTATTTGTATGTTTCCGTTCTTTTAATGATCATATTATCTATTTGTATGTGGCCAGAGCTTTTAGCCATTCCTTCTCTTGAAATTACCATATAATCTGTCTTATCTTAGGTGATAACCAGCCCCATCTGTTGGGCTTTTTCCTTTAAGTGAGTCAATATTTCCAATGTCTTTTGTTCATTTTCCCCTATAATATCTATATCATCTGCATAACCAAGCAGCTTGGATGTTCCTCCAGTATCACATTCCTCCTTTACCTTCCTTACAACTTTCTCTAGAGCCAGATTGAAGAGTAGCGGCGATAGTGCATCACCTTGTTTCAAGCTAGATGTTATTTGGAAAGGGTCTGATTTCCTGCCTTTATATGTTACTATATTATAAGTATCTTCCATGCATAGTCTGGTCATGTTGATTAACTTCCTTGGTATTCCAAATTCCTGCATAGCATTTCATAGACTATTCCTATGGACACTATCATAAGCCTTTTTAAAATCCACAAAAATGTTATGGAGATCTCTTTATTATTCCCAATTTTTCTCGGCTATTTGTCGTAAGATAAATATTGGTGGATTTGACTTTTTAAATTTACTCTGAGCTACCAAGTCGACTCAATCTAAAATTAGTCCCAGAAAATGCTAGGGGAGTATAGAAGAGCGGCATGATACTGACCACATCACACACCGGCTGTCGATTGGTTTATTAAAATATAGGTCAAGGACTATATGGCTAATGCCCCTTAAGGCGTGTAAAGTGTCCTTTCCTTATCTTGCACAGGGTGTATTTTTAATGTCTGTGCGGTGTTTGACAACATCACCGATCCAAGTTTTGTATTCACCCTCTGTAAAGTTCTTACAACATAAAAGGTTAATACAAAACTTGGACCAGCAATATTTTCAAACACTGCACAGTCATTAAAAATACACCCTTGTACTTACCTGGAACAGCAAAGCCTCTGTGGCACAGTGGCTAGCACTCTTGCCTAACGACCCGGTGGATATGTGTTCAAATCCCCATCAAGACGCTGACTGCTTTTGTCTGACGATATAAAGTGGTCAGCGTGATACTGACAACATCATCACCGAGTGCCGATGTGTGTGTACAATTATGGAGCCAACACCATGTCACTCTAAGAAGTGAAAAAATAAAGTCGTTGACTTTTAGTTGTTTTTCTTTAGCTTGCTCGTAACGGAGATGCCACCGCAAAGTGTATTTCTTCTCGCGTACAATACAATGTCGGTACGCTGACACTCAGTGTTGACTGATGCTTTCATCATAGTGCTCAACTGAGCCATTCCAGGCTGTGTGGATTTGATTCTCGACTATATCATATAAATATCAATAACGCTGTATCTCCAGCAGCGCGTCATTTTACATCTTATAGCGTAGATCAAATGAAATGTAAATTTAGAAGTATCTTTCGATTTACAGCACTACTTGCCCCTTGTCCCATTTTTCAAATTAGGAAATTAAACCCTGCAGGAGTAACTATTGATTACGGACCTGAAATTCCTGAACGGAATTTGTACCCAGCATTCCCTTCGGTTCTTTGACGACCGTCTGGGTTCTGTGCGCGAGTGACATTATGTCCACTTGGGGCTATCTGATTGATAAACCGATGTCAAGACCGGTCAGTGGTGTTTGTGGCCGATGACAGTGTATCTCAAGCTGTTAAAGGTGAAGCGTTGCAATGGTTCTCTCAACGCTACTGAGCATAGTGCGTTTTAAGTGGAGAACGAGAAGTCAACATTTTAATCCTGTTGACCGGTGTAGGGGCTGAACCCCTTACCTCGGCATCAGCACACCGGATGTTTAAGAACACGCGTTCCTATCCAGTCCTTGTACCTCCGTGTGGGTAATTCAAATTATAATTATTGATAATAACATGTGTGATACCGTCGGTAGAGTGTGGAGTGGCCTAGAGGTATGGGCGTCAGTGTTGAACTTTGCTAGAGCTGAGATCGAAATGTAATATGTGGGATTTGTCTTTTACACAAAAGGCTGCGCTCTAAGCCGAGAAAAGTGGATCTGATATGTAGTGTTCTCAGACTGTCTGTCTGTTTGCCAATCTATATTTCAATTGGTATGTACATATACATATCTGTTTGTCTGTGTATGTATAAACACACATACACAGACACTCACTCACACACATAGGTACATAAACACACATAATATAAATGGAATGTGTAATTTTTGATATATTTGTGTGATGTTATGTTATGTTGTGTTATGTGGAATGATGTCACTACGCATTGGGCAATCCCATGCGTGCGCAGACCTCCAATGCAGCAGCCATCCCAAAGTATTTCTGCCCACTAGTTCCATAATTAGTTATGGTATCTAATCTCTTTCCCTCGAAGGTCACATGGAATTGCCGGCCAGGCTTCACCCCAGTTTATGTAATTGTTGCTAGCATCGGAGCCTCATCAGTATCTTCCAGCCTTGCCCGTTCTGCGTTGATTATATCAGCCCTGTCCATGCTTCTTCCCATTTATATTGGGTCATTATTTGCCATCTAGTCTGCGCGTTCATTACCTTTAACCCCGGTTTGTCTCGGTGCGTACACCCAGGTCAGTGCTGTCAAGCGTGACCTCCGAATGCTGTATATCCATTCGGAGCGAAGACTGCCTGTCGCCGTTTTCTGTAGCATGTTCATGGAGTCTTGCAAGATTAATGCTTGTATGACTTCCTATTCTGTTGCCCATGCGAGTGCTCTGAAGCGTCAAGCTTGATTTTGTTACCTGAAACGTGCTGCTATCCTCATTTTATTGTTCTCCTCATCTTTTGTGCCGTGTAAACCAATAATTACCTTTAACCGCGTTTTATGGACCCATAAATGTAGATAATGATGACTTCTAATGGCGAATGTTTTCTGATCTTCTACACACACAGAGGTGGTCGACGATGATACATAAGTAGTGCACTGTGGTAAGATTCTCCTTATATAATATATATGGAAAGTGGTGCATTGATGGCTAGCCGGTCGTAGTTGTGTGAAAGTGTTAGAAGTTCGTATTTAACAGTTCACTGCAATGTGGGGTTTATGACCACTCCCTCCATCGCAGCTACTTTGCCCATACAACGCTATCACCTTTTAACAAGCGCACCATGTAGCCGAGGAGTGAGAACAATTGCGAATAAGATCTTAAAATATTAGTTGCCAGGAGACAAAACTACTACAATGAATTTACATGTTACACTTGATGTCTAATACTTAAGGCTGCCTACTTCATCAGGGACCCACATGCCATCGGGTAAAATGACACCCTGGCCAGAACGCCACTGGGTGAGAATGAGAGAGAGAGAGAGAGAGAGAGAGAGAGAGAGAGAGAGAGAGAGAGAGAGAGAGAGAGAGAGAGAGAGAGAGAGAGAGAGAGAGAGAGAGAGAGAGAGAGAGAGCGAACGTACGAACGAACAAACTTTCTTTTAAAAGGGTAGCAAATTGGGCACGCAGGCCCGTCTTACATTCGGCCCTTTCAATAACTCATCTTTCATTCATCAAATGTGCATGTTACATTAACATGTGGGAAAAAACATTGTCAAATGGATTTTGTAAGCATAAACAATGCATATTACGCATGATACATTCACATGAGAAAAAAAAAATGTATCAAATGAAAGTTGTAAACATAAAAAGTGCATATTGCAATGTTATGAGACACATCCCCCATCCACCCTCATATCCCGCAGCCACCAACACACCCCCCCCCCCAAACCTCCCCCACCCACCCACACATACCAACACACACTCACACAGAACCAGGCGAACATACACGCCGCCACACACCCACTGATCCTCCACCCACACACATTTCCCCAAGACGAAGAAGAAGAAGAAGAAGAAGAAGAAGAAGAAGAAGAAGAAGAAGAAGAAGAAGAAGAAGAAGAAGAAGAAGAGAAGAAGAAGAAGAAGAAGAAGAAGAAGAAGAAGAAGAAGAAGAAGAAGAAGAAGAGAGAAGAAGAAGAAGAAGAAGAAGAAGAAGAAGAAGGAGAGAGAAGAAGAAGAAGAAGAAGAAGAAGAAGAAGAAGAAGAAGAAGAAGAAGAAGAAGAAGAAGAAGAAGAAGAAGAAGAAGAAGAAGAAGAAGAAGAAGAAACCACACACACATACACCCGCCAACCCACACATCCCGCACCTATCCACACACATATCCCGCACTCTCACATTTTCCCCACCCACCCACACACACATCAGCCAACCTACACCCACTCACCCACCCAATATTCGCCACCTCTCAACTACACATCCCCACCTATACACACATCCCCACCCATAAACACATCTCCCCCACCCATAACGCAAAAACACACACCTCCCACCCACACACACCCCGCCACCCACATATACCCTACCCACACACATCCGCCGCTCACACACATCTTCTCACAACTACACACTTCCCCCCACCCATACACTCATCTCTCACACACATCCACCCACTTACGTACTCATCCATCAACCACTCACACCCACACTTCACCCACGCGCCCAACAACACATGCATCTCTCATCTACCCTCCCACCCACACACACCCCAACCACCCAGCCAAACACACATCCCCCATCCTCGCAAACATCCTTCAATCATCTGCACATCCCACACCTCCCCCACCTCTCACACATCTCCCCTCCCACACAAAACTCCACCCATAAACACATTCCCCCCACACACACATCCCCCACATACTTTCCCCATACACATCCCCGCCCACACATCTCCCCACCCACTAACACATCCTCCACCTACAAACATCCTCACCACCCACACATACATCCTCCACCCACTCACATTTACCCCATCCACACTTACACACTCCCACCCACACAGACATATCCCATTCACAGACACCCCCACACCCATTACACACCCATCCCCCAACCCACACAATCTCCTACACACCCATTCACCCACCCAAACACACACTCCCTACCCACACCCCCTCCCAACCCACCAACACCCACATACTTCCAACTATCCTCTCAAATATCCCCCCCCCCCCACACACACACACACACACACATATCCCTCACACACACATGCATCCATCACCGACTACAAATCCCTTCACACATCCACACATCACCCATTAACCCATACACATCCCCCACACACAACCCCTCCGCAAGAGAGAGAGAGAGAGAGAGAGAGAGAGAGAGAGAGAGAGAGAGAGAGAGAGAGAGAGAGAGAGAGAGAGAGAGAGGGGGGTGGGCGAGAGATTTATAAGGGATTTTAAATATATTAAGAAAGAGTAGAAACACCCACAAATCAGGCACGAGCAATTTAATTACGGCTTAATGTCGCTAATGCGAGACAGTTTAAAGTCAACATTAGCGACTTTTCTTTCCTATCTTTCTATCTTAGAATATCTGGCAGCCATGTTTCCATGGGAACAGCTGTAGCATAGTGACTAGACACTCGCCTGCAGGCTTGGTTGATATGGGTTTGATTCACATCAGGGCGGAACGGCATTGTTAAAATTGACCTTTTCTCTTAGGTTAACTCAGCCTACAGTATCTTTGGTAGTAAATGTGGTCTGTATGATACTGACCAAATCAAACTACGATTGCCAGTTGGTCTATATAAAAATAGTGGCCTATTATCATAGACCTATGCGTCTTAAAACGTCAAGTCTTAATCAGATATTCTCAGCTACCGTATGATAGTAGACGATTTTCTATAAGCACTGAATGTTGAGTGGCTCTCACCATTCCCGACACCCCACATTGTGTCAACGGCTTCGGGCGGAGAAGCACAATTGGGAGGGTATAGGCCTTACCCTTGTGTAGGACATGCAACTTAAAGACTAAATGTTGTGGCAGGGCAGACCAGGCCTTAAGCCGTGATCGCCGACTGATGTAAGATGGAAGTTCCAACAAGCGGAAAGTTAGAGCACTGTTTTTCTGATCCGGCACCTTCTTCCAGACATATGTTACCTTTTCTCTGGAGTAAAATAGGCAGGTCGAGAGAGGAATCATGCTGCATGGACAACACATGGTCTCTAAATTCAGCTCAGGTTTTGTGATATGGAAAGATATAACTCCACTTCATAAACTATTGTCTATCAAGACGGCCACATGCTTGTCATGCGCAGTTAGGCGTGCAAAAAGGTCCTTTACTTTACCTAGATATACATTCACATCAGCATAATGAGAGCATGGAGCAACTATAAATCCCAGCACATTAACAAGATAAATATGATGCAGCTTGTGATTGACGTTCTCCGATCCGTGCATAGAGTCGACAGTAGAAAGCTGCAGCGCTAATTTTAAACAGAATGTCGCACGCTTTTTGCAGGACGTTGCGATCAATCCCCAAGTTGAGGTTGATTTGCTAGATAATTTTGTTCCCAGTTGTTTACTATTGCTTTCTGAACGAGAAGTCAACGTTTCAGTCCTACTGACCGGTGTGTGAGGTGAACCCACTACCCCACCTTGAGCGCACGGACATTAAGCGCCCTTAGCCACGCTGACATCTACTGCTAAATGAGATGTCTAAAACAAAAACAAAAACATCTAAAGATCCCGGAGAGAATCAAGAAAACAACGAGGTCATGGGTTATACTGCACACAGAATCTGGGTCAGGCGAATATGAATCACAGGCAAGATTTATACATGGACAGAGAATATTCGTTTCAAGTATATATATAAATATGTGGGTGTGTGTGTGAGCGTGCGTGCGTACGTGCTTGCGTGCGTGCGTGCGTGCGTGCGTGCTTGCGTGCGTGCGCGCTGCGTTGCATGACCTTTGAAGGATTATCTCCAAGATGGTTGTTTAGGCAATTTTACTTGAAGTAGTTTGCCATTGCTGTCTGAACGAGAAGTCAACGTTGAAGTCCAACTAAACGGCGTATGGGGTTGATCCCACTACCCCGATGTAAGATCAGAAAATAGTGTTCGTGATCGCCGCAATGAACAGGCTCCAGAAATGCTACGTGCTAGTCTACCCCGAAGGACTCAATGAAGTCAACACGTAAAGACACCATTAAGAACGCAGCACTAGAGTTGTGGAAGGATGTGCATGGCGGTGGAAGGAAATGACCGGATAATTTACGACTGTGACTTGCCACCCAGGGCTCTGTCTGGGAAGGTCCATTAATTGAAATGACACCAGCTCCTTCCCTGGTGAGTCTGTGTGTCTAGCCAGGCTCATTCATGGGTTTCTGTGTCAGTTTTTTTTTACATTGCTGTAATTCACAAATGCAGCAACATCTGTGCGATGAGGACCATTCTGAAACACCACAATATTTAATTATTTGAGTAATTTAACTGATAGAGTGAAAAACAAAAAGTAGATTTGGACTAACATGGAGCACAATAAAATGAGCATGTTTTATAATGTAAATTTCCTTTCATTGAGCATAGAAATTGCGGAAGATACCACGAAACAAACTAAATAGCACGTTGACCCTATTATGGCGATATATCGTATTTCAAATGGGTGGTCATATTTTGCGATATATTATCCTTTGACATTGAATCAGTTCATAACAGCAGATGTAAGATGTATTCAGGAAGGTAAATGTAGAACAGCCCAAGCAGAGGCAGCGATTCACAATATAAAGCACATTATCTGGGATTCATCGCTGCTAATCGATGTGAGGAAACGAGTTTTCATTAGCTATAATGAGCCAGTCCTGTTGTAGGGATTCTACTCCTGGACAATTAGCAGACACACGAGGAATTATATGGAAGCTACAGAGATGTGGTTTTAAAAGAAGAATGGTGAGAACACCGTGGACAGATAGAAACAGCAATGAAGATATCGTGAAAGAAGTAAACTCAGAAAGAGAACTGGTTACTTGCATCAGAATGGAACAGTCTGCATTAGCTGGGCATGTTATGAGAAGAGGGAAGCTGGAGTATGTGGTCACAATGGGACGATTGGGGGAGAAGAGAGGTAGGGGAGGCCGAAGTAGAAGATGATGGACATTGTTAGATCATGGTATGGAGGGCATTCATTGGCACCTTTCCGTCTTGACAGACGATAGTTTGGTACATTGTGCTTCAAAAAGGCTTAATAACTACGATCCATGGCGGTGGCGAGTGTGGCTGGTAAGGTCAATTCTTGCTGCAAATGTTTGCCCACAGTAGGTGCATGTGAAAACATGGTCACTTCCACCATTTTGCACCATCTTACGTCTCTCACGCTGTGTGTGTGCTTTATCTGCAATCATTTTCTCCTTTGTCTTTATTCCGTTTCTGATAGTTGGCCTCCATGCAACACGTTCAGCGGCGACGTGCTCCTAATGTGCATTATCAATGCCTGTATCAATCATGTCCCGCTTACACACATCTTCGTATCGTAGTAGAGGCCGACCCTGAGATCTCCTACCCGTCTGTAATTCACCAAAAAAGATGTCCTTTGGTATTCTACCATCATCCATCCTCCTAACGTGTCCTATCCATCTAAGTCTACGAAGACTGAGCATGGAATACACCGTCACACAACCTGATCTTTCCAATACTTCAGTATTTGTGATTTTGTCTTGCCACTTAATACCAAGTATTCTTCGCAGACACCGCATATGAAAGCTGTTTAAACGTTTCTCTTGGCGTGAGTAAGTTGTCCAGATTTCACTGCCATAAAGAAGAGTACTAAGGACACAGGCTTGGTAGACGAGGACTTTTGTTTTGGCAGTAAGCTTCCTGTTCTCCCAGACTCTTTTTGCTAACATGTTCATTGTTGTTGCTGCCTTGCCACTCCTGATGTTGATTTCCTGATCGAGGGATAATTTGCTATTTACCTCTGATCCTAAATATGTAAAATGGTCTACTATCTCCAGTTCGGCGTCGTCAATAAAGATTGATGGTGCACCATGTGCACCTTGTGACATAATCTGTGTCTTCTTTTTGTTAATTGTTAAACCAAATTCAGAACAAGAATTGGAGAATGCAGATAGTAGATGTTGTAATTCTTCCTCAGAGTGGGTCGTAATCGCAGCATCATCCGCAAAAAGCAACTCTCTGATTAGCACCCTGCTAATTTTGGTCTTGGAGGACATCCGTATCAGAAATTACTGGAAACACAAGAGAAGGAAAGCTGTGGACACACATGATCACCACACAGCATGGACTTTAAGAAGTATTTTACAATGTGGAATATTTTTGTTGATAACTTTGTGTATTTGTGATGTAAGTATTTATAGATCGAGAGAAAGTATTCACTGAAGGGCCGAAATTAGTGCTAGAATAATAGAGAAATGCGAGTTTCTCAAGTGCAGTGGTTAGCACGCTTATCTGTCGGACTTATTGTCATGTGTTCGAATTCTAATTGTGATGATAACATTTTCTTTAAATTGACTTGGGCTCCCAGGTCGTGCCTAGCCTAAACTGGGCACCAGGGAGTTTCTGGGAAGTACAATCGGCCGGCGTGATAATGACCTCACCATTCATCCAGTGCCACTCATCTCATCTCATCTTATCTCATTTTGTTCCTCTTGTAGCTTGCGGAGTCGAGGTGAAGTATAAACAGCGGGAGAGTGCCCGATTATGCGCTTCATGTGTCGAGATTCCCATGGACTCTGCTATTCTCTCTGTCCACCATTTACGTAGTCGGCCTCTTCTTCTGCTTCCATTTGGTCTGTACATCATTGCTTGTTGTGGTATACTGTTAGTTGGTAATCTAGTTACATGGCCAAACCATTTGACTTGCTGCCTTCTTATAATATCTAGTGCAGCTATAACCCCCACTTTAGTCCTAATTTCTTCATTTCTGATTTTCTCTCTTCTTGATTCTCAGTAATCTCATTTCTGTTGTTGTGACTTTTCTGTTCTCTTTTTCTGTCATTGTCCAGGTTTGGTAGCATAGAGTTGGTAGAAAGATTGTTTTGTAGAGTGCTTTCTTTGTAACTATTGATACATGTTTGTGCCACTTGTGTGTGAAACGATGTAGCTAGCATACTATACTCATTACGTCATAAAGCGTGGTAAAGAGCCATTTACTTGTAACTTTATACATTGCAAGTCTTTTGTAGAACGTTGCAATCAACCCAGACTCTATCGACTGTTTGAGATTTACTAGGCAATTTCATGTTCAACACTTTGCGGCTGCTGTCTGAAACACAAGTCAATGTTTAATTCCAGGTGTCTGGGTGTGGAACCAACCCACTATGCCGCAGTCAGAAGAGAAAGTTTCAGCGAGTTAAACCTTTTAGCCATGACAACGTCCTTTACTTTTTGAATACAGAAATATAAGGAGGAGAGGCTGGCCGAGTGGCTAGAATGCAGGATTCTCCTTCGGGAAACCCAAGTTAGAATCCTCGGTAGGGTGATTTTTTTTCTGTCGGGGGCAAATAAAAAACCGTAACCTACACAGTTCGCGGCGACTGCACTAGCCAGGCGGCCCTTATTCCTCAGAATCAACACCACCCCCCTCCACACCCCCACTCCCCGCCATACATCCGTAAGGTACTCTACAGGCGATTCAACGGGCAAGACTGCGTTTACCTGCAAAGCGTTGTGGTACGTAATGAGCACGGCAAGGCACGTAGAGCGCCCTGGTCATCCACTGCACCTGTATTCGTCTCCAGTCGTCTTGACTTGTCCTGCCACTGGATTCAGATGGACCCAGGCGAGAGAGTGAGGTCGACGAATTGCGCAACTCTTCCTCACTTTAATCCAATTCATCGCGCAAGTCATTCTTCATTCAGTGAAACAAGGATGTGTCCTGGCACCAACACTGTTCAGCCTCATGTTTTCAGCTATGTTGACGAATGCCTTCGAGAACAACGACATTGGAATAGACATCAACTACCGCATGGATGGAAAGTTATTCAATCTCAGAAGGCTGAAAGCTAAAACCAAAATTAACAGCGACACCGTCAGAGAGCTCCTGTTTGCTGATGATTGCGCTCTATACGCCAACTCAGAGGCGGACATGCAACATAATGTTTCAGCTTTCTCACATGCCTGTGCCAACTTTGGGCTCAATATCAATTTGGAGAAGACTGTAGTTATGTACCAGCCAGCTCCAGGGAATAATCACACTGTGCCGAATATCAAAGTGAATGGTCATAGTCTAAGTGTTGTGGACAAATTCACCTATCTTGGCAGCACTGTGTCACAAGCTGCCACAATTGATGATGAAGTGAATGCAAGAATCTCCAAGGCCAGCGCGGCCTTTGGCAGACTGTACAAGAATGTATGGGACAGAAATGGAATAAGCCTGCAAACAAAGCTGAAAGTCTACAAAGCAGTTGTATTATCCACACTGCTATATGCTTGTGAAACCTGGACTGTTTATCAGCGACACGCTAGGAAATTAAACCACTTCCACACAGTCTGCCTTAGGAAGTTACTGAAGATTAAATGGCAAGACAAGATCCCAGACACTGAAGTCCTAGAAAGAGCGTCCATGCCCAGTATCCACACTCTACTAATGAAGAATCAGATTCGCTGGGCTGGTCACTTGACTCGCATGCCAGATCACAGGCTCCCTAAACGAATTTTTTACGGCGAGTTGCGTTGTGGTAAACGCTCCCAAGGCGGCCAGAGGAAACGCTTTAAAGACACTCTGAAAATCTCACTGAATGCTTTTGGAATTCATCATGACACCTGGGAGACTGCAGCCAGAGACCGAAATTCGTGGCGTAGCATCATTACGCAAGGGTGCAGTCACTTGTGAGGCAACCAGGACTGCAAGAGCTGTGAAGAAAAGACAGAACAGAAAAACCACTGCAGAAAATCCTCCTCCAGAAACGTCAAGCATTCTTTGTCCACATTGTCAAAGAACATTTCGAGCCAAAATAGGCCTTATCAGCCATCTTAGAACTCACGGCTCCATACTTTCAACCCCACTGGATGAAATGAATGGTCATCATCATTCTTGATAGGACAAACAACACTCTACAGGCAGTAAATGACAGTGACAGACATATAGTTTACGGGGAATCCCGAAACAGCATGACAAATTAATGTTGCGACTACAACAGGTAGCAGCGAACCGCCAAACATGGGGAGCCATGACTTCTGCCCTATGCGCCGCCTTGGGCTCAAGAGTAAAGACTAACTATAGTATGTCCAGAAATGAATGCCGTCATTCACGATCAATTATTTTGAAAACTGTCTGTTGCATCGTTATGAAATTTTTCCTGCCGTCTTGTATTTACCCCCACCCAAGGAATATGTCTTTGATAGGTCCAAAAGCAACTTAAATCATCGAAAGCGGCGACATTTCTTTGATGTTTTGGGGAAAATGTAGTGAATTCACGGTAAAAAACTAGTCTTACAGTAAATCACTTTATTTCTGGTAAGGACACAAGTACAAGGCGTAGCCAGATTCGTATGAGAGTGGGTGCAATAAAAAAGTAGCTTAAAAGTCGACATGGTGGACTGCATTGCACCGGGTTTTTATCCCATATGGCCCAGTCTCTTTTCGCAGGGCGGAAAGCGTCACACAAAGCACGAACTCCGTAGCTCCAGCGACAACCCTCGGAAGTCTCTGAAAAAATGCACTCGTGAAATTAAGGAATCGAACATACAACATCCGGAACCCGAGTCAGACGGCTTGACAACTTCACCACGGAGACTCCCGTGAGGGGTGCAATGTAATATTAGTAAAGACAGAGAATTTACAGAGGCATGGGGTAAATAATGTGTAAATTGACAGGAAAGTAGAAGGAATATATTTCTTACCTTTTTTTTCATTTCCTTCTTGTTTCTTCAGCTGCTGGTTAATAATTGTACACAAGTATTCATGTTACTAAGATGCAGTTAGCTTTTTATATTGAGTTGGTGAAAGCTTCCAAATAGCTGTGCGTTAATGTGCGTATGGAGTGACCAGAAATGATACCGCAATTTAGTCATCATGTGTCCATTTTTAAGGATCTGTTCAGCTGTCTGTGTAGTTTGTTCACACGTACACATGGGTGACAGACCCGCTTTGAGTCTTCGTGAAAGATTGTCTACTCTGCTGTTTACTGTTCAGAGACGGAACATGATTACCTGTTTTGCAGTTATGAAAATAGTTGTCAGTGCCTCTGCAGTGGGCTTTCTTCTTAACGACCAAGATGTTGGTCCTCTTTTCATTGTAGTTTATAGATTGATTCGTATGCACGTGTGTTGTCCCCTAATTTGACAACGTGTTTGCTCTCACGTTTCTTGTTATGCCACAATATGTCAATTTCCACCGCAATATTACTCTTTTGTTGGTATTCAATGCGCTTAGTATGTGTGTGTGTGTGTGTGTGTGTGTGTGTGTGTGTGTGTGTGTGTGTGTGTGTGTGTGTGTGTGTGTTTCAATACCAGTTATTTGTCACCGCTGAGGGCTTGCGGAATTGAAAATTCATCACTGTGGAATACAAACTGTTGCCATTGACATTGTTCTGATGCTGTAATGTTTAGGGCCTGCAATTCGTCTGAATGGTTGGGGCAAAATATCCCAATAAGCGTGCACGCGGATTAAGGTCTGCGATCTGCTCTGACCTTAATCTGTGTCGGACGATTCCATCAGGTTAATGACTGCTCTCGGTTGCATAAAATGCAATCCATCCTTTCTCCAATAGTCCTCTTCCTCTTTCAACACATGGTCCTCACATTTTTCCCAGTAATTTTTATCAATATTTATTAGCGCGGACTGGATTAGTATCTTGACGTCAGACATTTTGAATATATATTGTCAGCTGCCACCTGTCCTTTAATTTTATCCAACACAAGTTCCATAGGGTTAAAATGAGAGTGGTACGGCGGAAGTCTCAAGCAACCATGACGATGCTCTTCTATCAACTTGTCGATTTGATATTTCTTGCTTTTTTTTTTTTTTTTTGGCGTCTGTTTTACAAGGGACAACAATTCTAGCTAGAAATACCTTTCTGGAAATGGTATGTTTTCCATTCGGAGCCATATCTTTATTGCTCCTTTGTGCTCGATGCTGTAGGTATTTTGTCTTCTTGGGCAACAACATTGATATCATGCATTGTCCAGAACTTGGTGCAATGAGGTCGACCCTGTCGACATTTAAGCGACTTTTTAAAGCATATTTATAATAGCTCGCCTTATGACATCTTTGTAAAGCTGTCTACAATAACCTTTCTACCTACCGTTTGGTTATTGCGTGGTGGTTTAATTCCAGATCCTTGCACCCATCGACGAAATGACCGTTTACTCAAACCCAATGCATGCACTGTTCTTTTTTCGGAATTTGTAATAGTATAAAACAGTTTCCTGCGATCAGCTTCTATAAAATAAATATGTGTACAACTTCATAGCGATGCTTTGAAGTGTACACACAATTTCGCATTCAATCCCATAGAAAAAATATTCACACATTTTAATGTTAGAGATAAGTGGTAAGATTTTTAAAAAATAATAATAATAATAATCAGGTTTCATGAAATAACGCACAGTTTGACGACACCTCTAAACAGTCCCAGTTTAAACTGCGCGGGTTTCTTGGCATAAGGTCAATCCCGTGAAAAACGTAAAATATTCAACATTGAACGCTGATTCTCTGGCTACACTGTAATACATTTAAATTTATGAACTTCACCTCTGAACCGTAAATTATGTACCGCATATAAACAAACTTTGAAATCTGCTGTACAATCTCCAGAACAAAAATTGTTTTGTTGGGTAGACATAATGATAAGGTTCAATCTCATCATTTTCCTTCAGTTAGTTACTGAGATATGGAATTTTATATTGGGGCAGACAAAAATAAACACACTATAACTAACTAACCGTTGGAATAAAAAAAAATTGGGATTTCACGTATATTACGCCACGGCATACTGAAATGGGACGCCCAGTTTTCTCTCACAGCCTTTCCTTCCCGTACAGTTCTTGGAAATTCTGAAGATTATCTGGTGTCCATTTTGTTAGGCTGGATCAACGCCAGGACGTATTAGTCATGGGGGTGGGGGGAGGGGAGAGAGGGAGAGAGACAGAGAGAGAGAGAGAGAGAGAGAGAGAGAGAGAGAGAGAGAGAGAGAGAGAGAGAGAGAGAGAGAGAGAGAGAGAGAGAGTCTTATCATTGCTGGGGATTGAAGGAAAACTACTGTATTGATAGACAAGGACAATAATTATTGTGCACAGCGGTTTGGAAAACTCCTGCGGGAAAAAATTAATCCATAATCTAGTCGGGGTCAAGATGTAACCAGGGACCTGTCGGCACCAGTAAAGGGAGAAATCTCCCACCAAAGGGCCGTAAACTCGTTAGGGACAGCCAGTCTATTTCAGACACCGAAAAACGGATAAAGGCAAAATGTAACTTTGAAGCTCGATGAAAGAGAGATTCAAACATATACAGACGACCAATAAGTCTGCAGCTTTCATCAACAAACAAGGAAATAAAACTTAGCTGGTAAACAGAAATATCACAGGCACGATTATCTATAATCGACGTGTTTCAATGTAAAAAAAGTGCTCTGTTCGGCATATGAAAATAGGGAAAGGCGGAACTAGATAGGAGTCTACGAGCACAACAAAAATTGAACGAGGCAGGAGGAAATGCAAACGATACAAATGAATTATACTTACACATAGACACATACGCATACATGTTTGTGTGAGTACTATGTCTGTGTGCTTATCACTCGTCTTCGCATCTATTTATTTATCATTTTTGCCTCTCTATCTGTCTTCCGGTTTTCAAGATGGCACGGACGGTCGTGTTGCTGTGTGATCGTTAACTTTTTCGCGTAGGAGATGGATTTATTCATCTCTTGCATGTAATTTGTGTGCCAGGATGAAAAACCAGGAGTTTCTACTCAAGATCTGCGCCGATGCTACGGAATTTCGTGCATTGAGCGAAGCAATCCTTGAGTGAATTTTTCGCAGCGTGTGTGTTTCTATGGTTGTCGGTTTTTCAACATGGCGGAACAACGTGTGTTCTCCGAGCGGTCGGCAGTCAACCTAACAAGGCGACGTGAGCGCCGGGCAGGCCGCAAACGACAAGGCAGGCGTGGTAGTTTAAGGCGTTTTAAACTCAAGTGTGACCGTCTGGGCCTCAGGAATATCCGTGTTCTGTATTGGAACTGCGCCAGCGTAAAACAATGGGGCTCTATTCTATAAAGCCTAATTTACAGGAATGACAATTTAGCGCTCCAGGAGACGAGACTGGGTGATCAGCTACTCCGAATTGCCGGCTTCACATGTTTCTACACCAGACGACATCTGGGAATGGCGATTCTCGTTCGCAACAGCATGGTGGCGTCAGAGCTAGACATGTCCAGTTGGGACAGTGACGATATACAAATACAGGCGGTAAGAGTTCAATCCAGTCTACCATTCGTGCTAATTAATGTTTATGCCCGCAACGCGAGTATGGATTCCCAGAAGTGGCAGTGCTCAAGTGACATGTTAGGTAACAAGAGAAATGTTATTTTCTGTGGCGATTTCAACGCTAAAGCAGAGCATGGGGAAACATTTCCTCCAACACACAGGGGGAGGAGCTCGAGACTGCACTTGAAACCATTGACCTGATTTGTATCAACAGTGGCTGTGTTACCAGGAAAGCAAGCCGTCTAGTGGATGAGGACAGTGCTATTGATCTGGTGCTGGTTTGTCCCTCACTCACTACAGTGTGTAGTTGGGGTGTCCTAGGACACCACGGCAGCGACCACCACCCTTGCAGCATATTGGTGGAGAAAGGCTGAGCCAGGCAGCACAAATTAACGGTCAAGACTTTCCAGTATGATAGTACAGGGCAAGATGTGGTGAGTAAAATAAGACGTGACTAGCCCAGAAAACTTCAGGGCAGGAAAAAAACCTGGGAGCTGCCACCTTGGTGGAATTTCGAGGTGGAGAAAGCTTGGGTGGATAAGCGTAGTGCTGTAAGGAGATGGCAAAATTCCAAGAAGAACAGAGCTGGCCATCCTAGTCCCTGCATGCGCTTAGAAAGAGAGATGCACACAAAAGTAAGCTATTTCCAAAAAAAAACAGGTGAAAAATGGGCAGAGGTGTGTCAAAGAGTAGGCACAGACAAGTCACTGAAATTGTTCTGGCGACTACATGAAAGCATGAGTAGAGTAGTAAAGAATAAGAGCATTCCTGACTTCCAAGGTGCTGACCTCATCTGGCAGAGGACTGACGAGGACAAGGGCAAAGCCCTCTTTGAACGCTATCTAGAGCAGAGCAACCAGACAGACATGGGAGGCCGAAATCTTGCCAAGGAGGTCATCTCAGACAGGTGTAAGACCCAGAACACTTCGGATGAAGACTCAGTGACAGTGAAAGAAATCAAGACTGTGCTTTGACGATCAAAAAACAGCGCTCCAGGGCCTGATGGTATAAGATACGACGACATCAATATGTGTACCGATAACGAGCTAGAGAAACTAGCAGACATGTACAAGAGCAGTATAGGGAGCGTTAGCACCAATGCGGAGTGGTTACACAACTATCTGATTCCCTTGCCGAAGCCTGGCAAAGACCACATAAAAATTCAGGGATATCGAGTTATAACCAAGCAGAATACAATAGGCAAGCTGCTGGAGAAGTTAATTGCCAGGAAAATATCAAGCCAACTAGAGAGGCAATGTGTTTTTCCACCTACCCTGGGTGGGTATCGTCCAAAAAGAGAAACCTGGACCAATGCAGCAGTTTTTGCCCATGATGTTTATGAAGGTTTCCACTCAGGCATTGAAACCTTTGCTGCAGCGATTGATCTTGAGGACGCATACAACAGAGTTCCATTGGATTTTTTAATGCTTCAGCTTCTTGAACTTAAAATAAGTCCATTCCTCCTTAGTTGGATCGCTACAGCCCTCTTCCAACGGAAAGTAGTTTTTAGATGTGGCAGTTGGACTTCGGAACCAACAACAATATATCCTGGCCTACCACAGGGATCACCATTATCTCCGGTACTGTTCAACGCCTACACAGTTAGAATCACCAGTGAGCAGATCACTGGACCTGGTAGGACATTGTAATACGCCGACGATGTTTTAGTGTATCGTCAGGTAAGGAACTACAAAGCGAACTCAATCGCATTAGTACTTGGTGTGTTGAAGCTGGGGCAATGGTCAACCCAACAAAGGCAACAGTGACTTGGTTCTCATTGAATAATCATATTGTCAACACTCCAACACCAACTGTAAAGCTGTCTTCAGAGACGGTGGAAAGAACGCAGGCACTGAATTACCTGGGGATACATTTTGATCGAAGCCTTGCTTATAATGAGCACATAGACCAGGTGAGAACAAATGCCAAGCGGGGTTTGGCTGCGATGCGGATGATGGCGGCAGCAAACTGTGAGCAGCGCTATCTATGTCTTCTATGCGAGGGGCTGATCATGTCTGTCTTTGAGTACGCGATGGCAATCCTGACTCTCAGCCGTAAGCAGATAGAAAGGATGGAAAGGATACAGAATATATATATATATATTAGGGGCGTTCATTTGAAACCTGTCCCAATGATTTTATTACAAAAGCATGAAAGAAACATTAACAGGTGTGATAGAATTAAACAAAGAAGGCGGTGGAGAGATAATACATATACAGACCTACAAGCACTTGGAATCAACGACTGGCAAGAGAAGGTCCACCAGAGAGACGAATGGAGACGGATTGTATCTGCAGCAAAGAACGCTGAAGAAGAAGAAGAAGAAGAAGAAGAAGAAGAAGAAGAAGAAGAAGAAGAAGAAGAAGAAGAAGAAGAAGAAGAAGAAGAAGAAGAAGAAGAAGAAGAAGAGAAGAAGAAGAAGAAGAAGAAGAAGAAGAAGATTAATTTTGAATGAATTATGCATCGTGGGTTGGTCAGAAGAAGTAGTCGTAGGCATTCAGGCCAGCATCCCATTGCTTAGGTAGGCGATGAATGTTGTCTGCAAAAAAGGATCGTGGTTACTCACTGAACCAAGTGTTTACTGCGTTCGTTACATCTGCATCCGTGTGAAATCGTTGCCCCTTGAGAGCTTTTTTTTAGAGGTCCGAACAAATGAAAATCACACGGTGACAAATCAGGACTATAGGCTGGATGTTGCAGAAATTCCCACTTCTTCCTTGCTAATGCTTCCTGCACAATCTTTGCGACATGCGGACGAGCATTATCATGCAACAAAATCACACCGCGAGAAAGCATGCCGGGTCGTTTATTCTTGATGGCTTTTTGCAGCTTGTCTAGTGTTTGCAAGTAGTGGGTAGAGTTTATGTTGACACCAGGTTCTTTAAGGTCGGCCAAGAATAAACCTTCATGGTTTAAAAAAAATGCGCTCAGCATAACCTTACCAGCGGAAACCTGTAATCCAGCATGCTTCCATTGCATACTCTCTCTTTTGCTGCTCGGCTCAAAGTGGTGACACCATGATTCATCGCCTGCCACTATGCGGAAGAGAAATGCATCACCCTCCACTCTGTAACGTAGCAAGTGGTTCAAACACCATCCCATGCGTTCCTCTTTTTGGTGGTCGGTCAACATCCGTGGTACCCACTGTGAACACACCTTCCTATATTTCAGTTTCTTACGAACGACCTTTTGAATTGTTCCAATTGACACATAAATTCTTTCGCTAATGAAAGTATGCTTCGACAACGGTTCATCTGTACTGCTGCATCAATTTTGGCGATGGTTTTTTCTGTTGCAACAATATGCGTTTGACCCGGCCGTCGAAAATCTGTCGTGAAGGGACGTCCTTTCCGAAACATTCGTGCCTATTCTGTCACTGTTGTCTTCGACACACATTTGTTACCGTACGTTACCTGCATTCTTCGATGAATGTCCTTCAAATGAAAGAAACTGAATAACCGCTCTTTGAGCTTCTTTGGATGGATTTTGGATCAACCTGACCATTTTCTCAACGGTCAGAAACAGAACCTATTCATCATGGGACTATAAGCACTTGATCTTTTATTCAATGGTCAGTACTTATCACACGACTATGACATGATCATGTTCAATGTACGCAATTATGCGCGGTGCGGCAGGAATGATCAAATGAACGCCCTGTAGTGTAGTGTATATATATATATATATATATATATATATATATATATATATATATATATATATATATATATATATATATATATATATATATGTCACTGTCATGAAACTGTCATTTACTGCCAATATAGTACCTTGCGGTGTATGGCAGAGGGGTCTTTGAGCCTGAGGAATAAAGGCCGCCTGGCTAGTGCAGTCGCCGCGAAATGCGCGAAATGTGTAGGTTAGGATTTTCTTTTTGCCCCCGACAGAAAAAAGTCCATACCTTACCGAGGGATCGAACCCGGGCCTCCCGAATGAGGGTCCGGCGTTCTAGCCTCTCAGCCAGCTATATATTTAATGCTACTGCACTAAATAACTGACTGTTCCTAGGATAAAGGATGATCAGCCCCTAGACTGTCCTGTAAGACTGTCATGTAAGACTGTTCTGTAAGACTGTCCTGTAGGACTGTCCTGTAGGAGGAATCATCATTACACCGAAGACATGTATGTTTGTGATGAGTGGTGAATGAATGTCTGGCAGGTAATTCAAACTTCAACAGGGTTGGTCATCTGATCTAGGTTCAAAACTTTTAGACCCTTGATGATGACAATCAGTGGTTGCCGACGTCTATTATACTATATGACTACTTGGAATGACATGTATTGTTTTAGCAACCACTAACAGCAAACATCAGTTTCAAAAAACATAACTTTTACAGAGCTATCTTCTTCTTGATAGTAAAATCAAACTGTCACATTCAATATATAGCAACTGACAATCTTCTATCATCATGCAGCAGGAATAATCTTTGGGGATTGGCATGTAGTCACCATGATAATTAATGTACATTGTTTTTTGCAGATCTCAGCTAAATATTATTTGAATAGGCAGAAAATCTAGAAATCTCAAGAAGATCATTAACGTTATGACGTTGTGACATTTTATTGCTAAAACAGTGCAACGCTTTGTCGTTGTGATATTGTTACGTTAAAACATTGTGACCTGTCAAAGAGCCGCATGCAGGCAAATAGAGAAGAGATGAGAGAATTAAGGAAGAAGATCAAGAACGGATAGAGATAACATCCCTATCTAAGAAATAGGGGAGAGAAGGGACAGAACGCAAGAGGGAGAACCGTAAACAGTTCTCCGACTGAACACACGCGTGTCCTAAAAAGGGAACACGCTAATACATAATCAAGAGTTACCCAGGATAGAGTGGGGAAACCAGTATCACGAGAAGTATCCATAAACAGTGGATACTTTAGAAGAGTAACCGAATGACAAGTCACCATAACGCGTGACGCACGAAGGGTCAGCAGCTCGTGGCGGAACACGCCACGAAAGTCAACCAGACTGGGACTTGACAGCTTAGAGGACGGATCGGTGTACTTGCTCTGAATACTGTGTCGTTTACAGGACAGTACAGATAGACTTAGACTTAGAATAATTCAGTGATAATACCATTAGACCATGTCATAACATAGTAATGTCATCATGTATGTATTTCATGTGATTATCAGCTCTCAGAGCTTGTGTATAATCAGCCCAAAATAAATCTATATCCTTTTGTGCGACGTACGAGTTATCATTCGTGTGGTACAAAAGAAGAATCCACGTGTGCCTGTCATAACTAGGTTGCTGACAGGCAGGATTATATTTGGTGTCAGAAGTGTTAGATTTGAACCCACACAAATATCAGGATTATATTTGGTGTCAAGAAGTGGGGCTTGAACCACGTTCAAGCAATTTATTACAACTATTAACCCACATAAATTAAAATTATATTTGATCAAAATTATGTATTAAAATGATATTAATACTTTATTTGATGTGAACATGGAACATGCTGATTCGCGCAAATTACCATCGTACTATTATTGATTTTTTGAGGCCATGAAACTGACCTAATTTAAAATGACGCACCGCGCTCGCCGTGAAGTGTGTTTAGAACAGCGTTAAAGAGCAGGGCGATCATTATTGTGCCTATTTTTGTTTCATTATTTATAAGTAACATGACAAGAGTACCCACAAGAAATATGGTGGGATTATTTTGTTTATTATTATTATTTTCATTATTTTGTGATGAATTGTGGAAGATCATATATTTTTGTGTCATTTATCTAACAAATTTACCCACGAAAGATTACCATGTCAAGAGTACAGTCAGTACAGGCAAGAATAGATTAGTGTCCAGATTACGAGCAGAAAGGATAGTTCACTCAGACATCAGAAAGCGAAGACAAGACGACATTTGACGATTCATTTGACGATTAATTCATACAATCATATCATTTCATATCATCCATACCACATTTGTTGTTTGTCATATCTGAGAGAATATGAGACTAAAATTACTTGCGTTGTTGTATATTGTAACACATGCAATGTATTAATTGTTGTTGCTCTACGAAACAGGAACATCGATCGTAGTAGCGAGCAGATCCATCTTGTGTGTGAGCAAACCTCGATAGTATTACCAAGCATATTCACCGTGTGTGCGAGAAAGAAGGGTGACATCCGAAGTGACCAATTTTTCAGGAAATAAGATGAGTATCTTTGCATATTTTGATAATCTCAATTAAGAAAAGCATCTTATTTTTCCATTGTAATATTAGAAATTGTCAAACATATTGATTGCGAAGTCATACCAATTGTGTGATATTTTGTCATATTTGGTGATAGAAAGTTGTGTATAATACCGTGGTTGTGTGATCTAAATTGCTACAAAGTCAACACTAGGGGAATTTATCCAGGCAGGGAAAGATCTAAATTATAGCGGGGATAAATTAGAACAATGGGCACAACAGAAATACAGGGAAAAAACAAAAGAAAAGCTACAGCAGAGAGAGATGAACGAGCACGTGAGAGACAATATCAAAAAGAAATGTTAGAATTAGAACAGGCCACCAAACAAAAAATAAATAGAGTTAGAACAAGCCAATAACAGAAAGAATTAGAATTAAAGGAAAAGCAAATTGAAGTAGATTCACAGACACAATTACAAATGAAGGAAATGGAGATCGACTCACATGTTCAGATAGCTACCACTAAGCAAAAGAGTCAGGAAGAACAGAACAAATTCAGTAAATATAAAGGGATCATCACGCCCTTCAGCCAAGGCGATTCCATCTCCGCATGGACAGAAAATATAGAGTTCCAGCTTAAATTTCTAAATGTTCCTTTGCGGAACTGGGCGATGATCTACATGAAGAATCTCTCGGGTGAGCTCTTAAAAGTGATTGAATCTATTCCATCAGAGTTAAGGAATAACTACCAATATATACATGATAGAATTATGCAGCATTTTCTACTCGATGCTCCTGGATATCAGATCCACTAATCTCAAATCAAACCAAAACCAGACGAAACGTTTATCGATTACGTATCCAACGTGCAAAGTGTATTCAGTAAATGGCTTAAGGCAGCTAAAATAGGGAAGAGTTACGATAAATTACAAGACTTAATGATCATGGATAAGGTGATATCCACGGTTCCAACTCCCTTCACTAAGTTCCTTCAACAAGCAGACATTGAGTCACTCGAACAGTTGGAAAAACGCGGGTCCACTTATTTCTCTTCAAACAGAGATATTTGTAAAACATCCATAAATGAATCTGAAATTGCGGCTTTTGCAAACAACAAGCCAAAAAGATCTGTCAATCAAAAAAAAACCTTATCAAAGGAAAGATAGGCAAGACCAAAAGCCACCTTTATGTATGTACTGTCATTTAGACCACCAACAATATTCTATGTGTGACAAGAACCAGTCATACCCTGCACATCTTGAAATGATGATCAAAAAGCAGGAAAGTAAAAGGAGTGCATACAAACGGGCAGTTAAATGTTATTTTTGTTCTTCTTACGGACATTACAGTAGTAAATGTTTGGGGCGTCAACGAATGAAAGCCAACAATGCTGTACTGATTGAGACATCTTCCGATAGTGGCAGTGAAACTGAGTGTGAGGTTGAGAATGCATTACCTTTCAATGATTGTGAGAATGTGGCTGCTGTGACAGATATTTTAAACTTTGAAAGATGTGAAACTTGTCAACTATTCCATTCGGGTGGCAAACTCAAATGTGGGCACATTGTCACAGTTTCGACTGAAAATGCGAACGCAGCCATAGCCTCCAGAGGCAATCTAACGTTCCACGATGCACTGGTCAATGATCTTCCATGCCAATGTTTGCTTGATAGTGGAAGTAGTATAATCGGGTTAAGGAAAGAACTAGTTAATCCAGAGGATTATATGGGAGATTTTGTGAAATGCCGTACCTTTTCAGGTAATATTGAAAAGTACCCATTGGCAAAAGCCCGTATAAACACCCCGTTCCTTTCCGGCACATTTATGTGCGCGATTTTACACGACCCGGCTACTGACCTAATTCTTGGCTGCCTACCAGGCTTAAAACACTGCTCTACTGGTGAAATATCAGACTGGAAGGAAACTAACATGCCTAAAGCAGTAACCAAGCCAGAGACACAGATACCCTCGAACCAGAACAGGAGGTGCTACTTCTATTGCCAGATAAACGTAACCTACTGTTAACCTCATGGCAAGGGCCATTCAAAGTGGTACGAAAGATATCAGATGTCGATTATGAAATATCGATAAACCAAAAATCAAAGATATTTCATATCAACATGCTGAAGCCATACTTTTCACGACAAGAAGAACAGATGACAGACGAACAGAATGCATCTACACCAAACAACCAGACGACAGACGTACATAACGCAACTAGACTAGTTAGTATGACAGAAGACGACGACATTGCAGATACATGTAGTCAGCAAACAGAACACGCACTTAGTACCACCACAGTAATGAATCAGACAGAGGACGACGACATGGAACTACCAGTTCCGACAGTAGACAGGACGACGACAATTGATAGCATACGGATAGAACCAAAACTCACAGACGAGCAAAGACGGCAAATAGTAGCTTTAGTAACAGAATACAGGGACATTTTTTCCGACATTCCAGGTAGGACTGACAGGATCGAGCACTACATTATTCTGTCTGATGACACCCCTATCAAATGCCGACCTTATTCCATCCCTTTAAGTTACAGGGAAAAACTCGACAAGGAACTCCTTAGCCTTGAGTCGAGTGGAATAATCCAAAAGTCACAGTCAGAATATTCTATCCCTATTATCCTGGTCATCAAAAAGGACTCAACAATTCGCCTCATGTGTCGATTATAGGAAATTAAATAATGTGACCAAAGTTGATGCAGAGCCAATTCCATCTTGCGAAGACTTGATTCTCAATATGTCAACTTCTAGAATATTTTCCAAACTCGACCTAACGAAGGGATATTGGCTCGTCCCAATGCACAAACTTTCTATACATCTTACTGCGTTCTCAACACCCTTAGGTCTTTATGAGTGGCGATTCCTTCCTTTTGGCCTTCGTAATGCTCCAGCCACTTCTGGTCGACTCACTAGGGACCTTCTTCATGGAGTGACGAATACTGTAACTTATATTGACGATATATGTATCCACACGGCAGACTGGACAACACATCTACAGAAACTGCGACACGTCTTCGATAGATTGAGACTTTGCGATCTTACTGTAAAACCAACAAAAGTTGAGTTGGGTCTGGAAGAAATCGATTTCCTTGGCCATACCATCACAAGAGGCCAACTTAAAACAGATGACAAGATCGTAACCAAAATTTTAAATTTAACAATGCCAAAGACCAAGAAGCAAGTTCGAAGCTTACTTGGTCTGGTAAATTACTACAACAAATTTATACCGAATGTAGCTGAGATTACAAGCGTGTTTTCGAATGTTTTGAAATCATCTGTAAAATTGAATATAAAAGATGCAGACTTAATTAATGCATTATCAAAATTGAAATAAATGTTTAGCGTTGTACCAATCTTACGCTTACCTAATCCAAGCTTTACGTATTTTCTCCGTACAGACGCAAGTGCTATATCCATCGCTGGCGTTCTAGGCCAGTTCTATGAGGGAATCTTTCACCCAATAAATTATGTAAGCCGGAAAATCACACCTGCTGAGTCGAGGTATGGAGTCTCTGAATTAGAAGCTTTAAGCCTCATATATTGTGTGCGTAAACTCCATCGTTTCTTAGCGGGCACCCATTTTGTCATCGAAACTGACAATTCACCTCTTACAGTAATGCAGTCTGAAGTCCACAGGAATAACAGGATCTACAGGTGGTTCTTGATCCTGCAGAATTACTCTTTCACTATTCAACATATAATGGGAAAGATGAACTTGCTGGCGGACACACTTAGCAGACCGTCTCAGATAGAGATACCTGATGTACCTGAGCGGAGCGATTCTACATCACCCCATGCATCGGCACTGTAAATAATCTGTGTCCAGTTATAGGCAATGTGGTGCTCTTACAATTGTGAATCGCCTTAATGTAGCTATTATAAACTGTGTCAGTACGAATAAGAAAGGACAGACACATGTATAGATGTCTACGCCATCAGCATATATTATATGTTACCAGTGAGTAGGACTGTAGTCTAACTATACCCAGGACCAGAGCGTATATCAGACGTTGTTTAATTAACTTTATTTCAATGGGACTCAACAGAGAATGCTACTTCGACAACACACCTGGAAGTAATTAATGCAATTAATGTATAGTTAGAAATGTATGTGATATGCATCATAGCATGTTTTTATAACAGTTGCGTGTATTATCATAACTTTCTTAGTTGCGATAGAACTTATAAAACCATCCCCATAAATTGTTTGTTAGGAAACTAGTAATATTTAGCTATTAAACTTCATCTACAGTAAGTTAGAAATGCATATAGTTAAAATCATTAAACGTATTCTTGAAATTAGTAAACATAACTTTAGATCCATAGTCATTTAACTTATTTTTCATAGATGTAGTTAAATGAAACATTACTTAAAATTTATACCTTCATTTAGAACTTATAACATCTTAGTTAGAAACATACATTAAGGTAACTAACACACTTTACCCCAATTTATTCATTTAGTTAGATTATTTCCCTTAGTTAGCACAGCTCGGCACACTAACGTAGATTAGATTAATTAGACTATTTATTACCCTCAGGATCGGAAAGAAACGATCCTTACAACCATGGAAAGTTTTGTACAGAAATGACCGGTGCAGAAAGACGGCACAGTCATGTGGCTTAAAGTTTTCGTAAACCAAGCCAATCATTTATTGTACACATATTTGTTCATTTCTTTTCTATTCTATAACAATATTTTAATGATATAACGCCTTTTAAAACCAGTGTGTAGTGAAAGTGTAGGTAAAAGAAGTGTGAAAGGGAGTGAAAGTGTGGATAAAAGATGTGAGAAAGAGAATGAGTGATTGAGAGAATAACGAGAAAGTAGAGAGGCATTTTGCGTGCTGTTAACCGCACGACATGAGTTTTCGTAGTTCGTCCGTGTCAATTTATGTAACACACTGTGTTGTTCGTTTTTTTTATCTGTGTAGTTGCCATACTTTCAATAGACTGATATGAAACATATTTTAAGCTTCCTAAATCCGGCGAGTAGTCATAAATCAGCCTTACACACTCGTTTGTGACTACAATAAACCGTTTTATGGCGCTTGAAAGATAACATACACGTAAATTATAGACATACACACATGTTGGTAATTTAAGCACACATTAGTTAAATACAAACACGCAACCAAACAGGAAAACTAACAAATAAAGATGCATAAATCATTACATGCAAAGGGGCATAATAACTTCCATCAAGGGACACTAAAACATTTCGAAACCCGAGTTTAACACTGAAAGATTTCTTCACGAGCGGAAGCTAGATAGGTGAACATTAACACACAAAGCATGTATACAAGTTGGAGTATATATTATATGGAAGCATGAATATTATTCATTTATTGTACTCTTAATAGGGACAATTTGTTTGGGTTGTTAGTTAATTAACAATTTGAGGAGTAGGACTATTAAGTCAATGGCTCTGGTTCACACAACTCCCGAGAAGTATAATGTTAGAATGAGCTAATGCTCTAGCCAACTGTACTAGTGTGGTGTGATAATCAATAGCCAAGTGAGGTGATACAACAGTGTCACAAGGGAAAATAGAGGTTTTGTTCTTGACCCAGAACAGAGTTAGGAAGGTCATGCAGCCTTTGACAAAATTAGACACGCCGAATTTTTTTAGATAACTATTTGTGTTACACCCATAAGTTAAAAGCTTGTGACACAAAACAGACGGGAGGAGAGTCTGTCAAAGAGCCGCATGCAGGCAAATAGAGAATAGTGGAGAGAATTAAGGAAGAAGATCAAGAACGGATAGAGATAACATCCCTATCTAAGAAATAGGGGAGAGAAGGGACAGAACGCAAGAGGGAGAACCGTAAACAGTTCTCCGACTGAACACACGCGTGTCCTAAAAAGGGAACACGCTAATACATGATCAAGAGTTACCCAGGATAGAGTGGGGAAACCAGTATCACGAGAAGTATCCATAAACAGTGGATACTTTAGAAGAGTAACCGAGTGACAAGTCACCATAACGCGTGACGCACGAAGGGTCAGCAGCTCGTGGCGGAACACGCCACGAAAGTCAACCAGACTGGGACTTGACAGCGTAGAGGACGGATCGGTGTACTTGCTCTGAATACTGTGTCGTTTACAGGACAGTACAGATAGACTTAGACTTAGAATAATTCAGTGATAATACCATTAGACCATGTCATAACATAGTAATGTCATCATGTATGTATTTCATGTGATTATCAGCTCTCAGAGCTTGTGTATAATCAGCCCAAAATAAATCTGTATCCTTTTGTGCGACGTACGAGTTATCATTCGTGTGGTACAAAAGAAGAATCCATGTGTGCCTGTCATAACTAGGTTGCTGACATGACCCTTTGTTGTTACAGAGAATACACAACAAAAAGGGGTTACTTTGCCGTATGATATATAAAGAAGATGGTACTTCTGTAGATCACTTTGAAAATACATTACAAAGTGCTCTGTTTACAAAAAATGATCGTATCCATTGACAACGGCAGCAAAGTGAAAACAATGTTGTAGTTGTCACAGAACAAGGCTTTTACGTCACGCCTAATTAATCTTATTAGCGACGTCAGGCACACACACACACACAAAAGGAACAAACTTAATGGTTCCCAATATAGACATAGCGATCAAGATGAAATCGCAATCCTCACAGAATGACATGTAAATTGAATTAAATCCCCTGTAAGAATGAGAAAAGATGACAAGATAACTTCGAGCTGACGTTGTATTAATCTCTTAACAGCCATAGCTCTGCATTTTAAAGTTATTTCCTAACTGATATTTCGTTAAGTTACAATCAAGTAACGAAATATCAGTTAGGAAATAACTTAAAAATGCAGAGCAATGCCTATGTAAGTTAATATATACTACTTGGTGTTCAGTTAGAAATGTTCATAACATGCATTACTACGTTTCCACAGAATAGAAGGAATGCGTTTGGTAACAGGATATCAGGGACCCTGTATTGGTGCATTTCCAGTAGAGGGGTGAAACTGTCATTAGTGTTCGATACAGCGACACGCGAGTGAACAAACTAAAGTCCGCGACACAATCGAACGGTGTATTGTTGTTGCACGACAACACCCGCCCTCATACGTCTGCAGATAAAGAGAATACTACTACTTGCTCTTAAATTTGCGGTCTTGAAACAACGCGCAAACAGCCCAGATTTTACACCATGGAACTTTACTTGTGTGGACCCTTGAAAGAATATTTTCGGGGTCAGAGATTTACATATGATAACGAGGTAATGGAGGCTGTGCATATTTGGTTTAAGATTACATCCAGAATCTTCTTTTCCTAGAAGGCACCAACAAGCTAATGGACAGGTGGATTAAGTGTGATGCCGGGCAAACAGTTATGCTGAGAAAATAGCACACACAATTATTTCTGGTTCACAATATTGTATAACTTTCATGTTACTTAATGATTTCACCTTGTGTGTGTGGGGGGGGGGGGGGGGGGGGAGGTGGGTATGTTGACCTGTAAACATGTAAACCTACATGTAAACCTACCTATATACCTACCTGTAAACCTACGTGCATATCTAACTGTATACCTATCTACCTATATACCCTCCTATAAATACCTGTATATGTACTCGTTACGGTCGAGGTTCGTAATTCCGCTTACCTGCATTCCAAACAAAGCTGCGACCGATTTTGCAGCAGACCATGTCGCGCTGGGTTTTAACTTGTTGGTATGGGAGTTGGTCGTTCAGAAAGCAATGGTAAACTACTGGGCGTAAAATTTGCCAAGACATCAACAACAGCAGTGCTGGTGTTGACAGCGATGTCCTGTAAATAGGATATGAATAAAAAAAAAATTTTGCAAGTATATTAGATAATTTCACTGCCTCCGCTCCGTAATCGCTACGGGAGTGAAAGGCTGGCCAGCCATTCCATGGTGAACTCAGACCTAACAAAGTGATATATCACACTATACATCCACAGTAGGAACGGTATATACTATGACATAGGAAGCTTGCTTTCATTTTAATTTGACCTGGACTCCGGGGATCGACCTAGACTAAAATGAGTACCAGATGATTCCTGGAAAATAAACGCGCCCGGCGTGATACTGACCACATCACCCAACGAGTACTATAAAAGTGCAGGACCAGCACTAACAACCCCGTAGGCTTCAAACAGTGGAAAAGATCCCTTCACTTTTTACTTGTTTGTATTACATAATACTGTAATAACAGATATTGGCAGAAGTGAAACAGTAATCAAAAAGAGAATAGGAATGGCTAAAAGTGTTTCTAACAACACGAAACCAGTATTAACATATAGAACGAACGAACGAACGAACAAACTTTATTTTAAAACTTTAAACTTTATTTTCAAAAAAAAAATCTCTAAAAAATTTTAGAGAGATTAACAGTGCATTAAAAATTTGAATCGTCAAATATTATGTATATTTAACACTACTATATGGCGCGGAAGCCTGGACAATTTACAAGCAATTAAAAAGTGGAATAAGGGACTGGAGATGTCGATTATATACATAAGAATATGTCGTATTTTATGGAAACACAGACAATCAAATACAGGGATTCCAGAAACACTGGGAATGAAAAGAGAGTTGATGAAAGGACTTTTAAAAATGCAAGTGGAAATATTTCGGCCACGTTAAACGGCATAACACTCTTATAAAAAACCATACTGGAAGGTAAGACTGAAGGCAAGAGAACGAGAGGTAAACAACTATACAAGTGGGAAGATAACATCAAGAGATGGACGAACCGCAATCTGACAGAATGTACAGTGAGGACGAGAGACAGACAGTGTTGGAGATCCATTACAGCAAACCTTCATTGTGGAGAGGGCACATGATTGATTAATTACCTAAATGTAATCGATATGTGCAATCAGGGGTTACGTTGTCTGCCTTGGTTCCTGCAGAATTTGTTCTATTCACAGTATCCATTATTTTGTGTTTTGGGTAGTGGATTGGACTTTTAGTATGTTCAGATAAATGCGAGAAACTTAAACTACCCGTGTGCATGTTGAGCATTTTAAAAATCCCTCAGTAGTTTAAAATAGAACAGAGCTGCTTGGAGTTAGTGCACTGAGCCAATTATCCTTGTATGAACTCAAGCAGGAGACTATAGCACTTATGGATATATGGGTGTGCAGTACTAGTGATCCTTTACCAGAACCAAATAAACCAGTGTTTGATGACCTAGCAACCGCAGTATCTATTGTCATGGCAACGGATGCCATCCTTGAATCTATATTTTTTATTTACACGCGATTATCTTATATTTTGAGGTTACGACGACAATATTCTGTGACAACATATTTTAAAATACATTTTCATTTTCAATAATGTCTGAATTTATTTTTGGTATTTTCAATATAGTTTATATTATATTATTTTGAAAAACGCATTCTAAAATGTATCGACATTCATTCGCTAATTGCCATCCGATTTTTTTAAAATCTGTACGGTTGAGAGGATTTGAGCTCTCTTGGGGAATGTATGTGCCAACATTGTGGGAAATGTATGTGCCAACTTGGGGAATTTTTGTGCTAGCTTTGTGGGGAATTACTTCATCGATAAAGATATAATTCAGATTACTCAGTGATAATTACTTGTTGACATGTTTACATTCCTGTTTCGTAAAATAATATTCACTAAGTTGTGCAGTCATGTAATGAGGAGAAAAACACTGGAAAATACCTTGACAATTATCTAATGACAAAATCTTATGCAAGGCTAGAAATATGTTACGAGCATTTACAGCGTCTGTGTTTAAATTCACCAAGGGAATACAGTGTTTTCAATGTGGCGTCACCTGTCTCAATCAACTGTGAAGAGGGTGGGTGGATTACTTCAGCTGAAATGTAACATTGCGATGTAATATTTCAGCCAAGGTATCATTTATTATTTCATATAATCGTCGTCGTCATCATCATCTTCCATTTTTACCGTCAAGCATCGTGGGGTGGCACTGGATTGTGGCATTCCGTGTGAGCGCACAATGTGATGCCGTCAATCCATTTTTGTCTCGAACTCTTCTTGCTCTCGTCGCAGATGATCTTTGATGTAGGGCCAGTATTGGTAGTTGAGGGTGTTGCATTGTAACGAGATGACCAAACCATCTGATCTTCTGTCTTTCAATAAATGTGGCACAAGGTGTTTATCCCACTGTCTGTCTAACATCATTTCTTACTCGGTCTCGGTTAGTTACGTTGGCAGTTCTCCTCAAGTATCTCATCTCGCGGGTGTTGATTTTGCGATTGTTTTATATAAAATAATATATAACTCTGCAGTATACACCTGACGAAAATTGTATGAGTGTTAATCGTTTAGAAAGCAATGGCAAACTACTGAACGTAAACTTGCCAAAAGATCACGAGCAGCCAAAAAATACTGGTGTTGACTGCGACGTCCTATAAAGGATATGCAGCTAACTGTGTACACCTGACGAGATGCAGCGAGATATGCCATGCAAGAAATCGCGCGATATTTTATTAACGGCCTGTGTGTTTAGATTCTTGTTTTATGCATGTTCATATTTTTGTTTATATTGCAAGTCCTTTGCAGGACGTTGAGAGAAACCCCTGGTTAAATGTCTAGAAAGGTCCACGTTCAAAAGTTTGCCTTTGCTTTCTGAAGGACATGTCAACATTTAAGTCCAATTAACCGGTGTACGCAACAGGAAGTTTAAGACCGGGTGCTCCAAGCTTACCTCAATGTTGAAATTACTAAAACAGAAAATTATTATGTGCAGAATACAATTAAAGCTAAGTATTATAATATTAGTGACAGCGTTACGAGAATGAAAGAAAGAGAAGAATTTCTGAATATCGATGACAATTTTGTGACATCCGATGGCATACATTGTGGGGCAGTTAAATGGAGGGATAGAGGCAGGCGGATTGATGTCATTGCACCGGTTCTATCCCATATGGATCGGTCTTCTTTTCGCACTGCGGCCTTCCGAAATCGCCACATTGAGTACGAATTCCGGAGCTACAACGTCAGTTTCCGAAAAATGTGCTCTAGCGGCTGACGGTTGCAAGGAAACCACGACCTACATAGCGTGTAGCAAGCCGCTTAACATTTCGCCACGGAAACTCCCAGTTAAATGGGATCGTGCGAATTATTCGATGATGTTTTGGGTTTTTTTTTTAAAGTGCATATCCACATATATTTACAGAACGTCGCGCTCAAATCCATGTTGATTTGTCTAGGCATTTGTACGTTCGGTAATTTGCCATTGCTTTCTGAACGAGAAGTCGACGTTTCTACACTGGTCAGTTGGACTAACATGTTGACTTACCGTTCTTGACTTGGGGACGTAAAGTACCGCAGAAGTCGGAATGGGTCAACTTGATGGCGAATGACGCTGGTAATTGGAAAAGCTCATCCACACGCAAAAATCAGTCCAGTTCACTAGTAGTAGCACGTGTATGGACTGTGCAAAGCGAACGAACACAAAGTTGAAACGCCTACATAGTCATCAACGAATCGGAAGTTTGAGAACGAGCGCCATTATCCTTTCGTCGACGTTTTGGAGTTAGCGAGCTCTGTTAATGTTTGTGTTAGGACGCCATTTGTTGTTTTGTTAAAGTGATGTGTTGTGTAGAAAACCCACTTTATTAACCAACATGCAGTGGTTTCTAATTTGATACTGTACCGCCTTGCGTTGGTTTCATACAATGATATGAGTGCCGGTTGTTCAGAAATCAGTGGCAAACTACTGGACGTTAACTTGCCAAGAAATCACAAACAGCTGGAGAAAATATTGGTGTTGACTGTGACGTCATATAAAGGTCATACAACCTGATATATGATTGATCTATAATGTGTGCAGGCTGCTTGAACATTTAAGCTCAGCTCACTTCACACATTTTATGTTTCTCCGCCATAGCAAGAACTTGTTGCTGAAATAATATTACAAACAAAATACTGAGCAAATAATACAATAGAAAATGTCTTCAGCTGAAATGTCATTTTATATAAGAACTAACAGTGTGAATTTGGAAGAAGAAAAAAAAGAGTTTCAAATAATTATGTTAGTTGTAACTGTATCCCATAGTATCAAATTCTATTTCTCCATTCCTGCAATAATTACTGTACGACGTCACGCGCGGATAAATGCGTTTTCAAAATTAAAGCGCATTTAATTAACATTGTTTACCAACAGTCTGTTTTTCTGATTAAAAATGTCACGGAGAAAACCACTAAGAAGATGAAACTATCTCACTGGGACACAAAGGAAATACAAGCCTTTGCAAACCGAGATACAGAATCGTCAAAATGTCAGAGAGCACAAAGAATAATAGGAATAGGAATAAATGTTTCACAAGACATGTGGGAATCTACTGCGTATCATATATGCCTGTGCCATGTAGCTGATTACCGGCTCGTCTATTCAGCCACAAGGACAGTTGTAAGCAGGAACATGTAACAACGGAGAATATCAAACAAACCAATGTCCTCGCCATTGTAGTCAGTGTTTATTCTCGAAAGTCATCGCCGCCGTTATACACTTCATTACCAACAGGTGTGGGCTGACATGCGATGATTCTAAAACACTCTATCTAACGTTCAATACTGCAAAATCTCCTACACAATAGTTATCACCACTTACGGCTTGGCTCGACCTTGACTTGACATCGGCGTGTGCGGAGCTCGACTGCCGTTTGCTCGGCGTACAGATTGTCGAGCGTGACAGACTTATATAATCAGCCGCTCAACTTGGGTGACGCACTCTGGCCGCAGGTTGAAGTATCTTTACGACCCTGGAGTGATGCTGAATTGATGTCGCTTGACTTCTGCACTCGCTTTTCACAACCGTCTTGTACAAAGACCCTGGCAAGACTGACCCGGTCTTGCCGTCTGTCCCGTGTGCTACACAACTCATGTCACGTGATACGCAACTCGTTGGAGTCACTTCCCTTTCTTCATCATCATCTGTTGCTCCACCGACTTCTCTTGTATCCATGTTCTTACTCTGTCCGTTTCCCGCTGTCTACCTCATATCGGTCCATGGCACCTGTCAATGGTCATACAGACTTGGTCATCTGGTCGGAGCCAGCGACATCTGCTGTCACAGATGTGGAAACCTCTGAAGGCATAATATCTACTTTCAGCCCAGGAGATGGAGCCTGTACCCGGGTCATTGTCGTTTTCCTTGAGTTGGAACCCTCTACAAACTTTGCTAAAACCTACTTTCGGGAAGGACCGGCAGGGACATATTGGTTGGTGCTCTTTGCTTCCAAACGAGTAGTCTGGTCCAAAATCCAGCAGCGACAGAATTATTTTTATTTAGTCAGATTGTCACGAACTTCTGTGACTTTAGGATGTTTGGTAGGTCAGATTCACACGCTGGTTCAGCCCGTTTTCACAGAATGTTCCATGAATACACGGAAATGACAATCCTCCAAGTGGACTATCAAACATGTATTCATATCGCACAACACCACTTTGTGGGGATGTCCTTATACACTTCTAGACCTGGTACTCTGATGGCGAGTCTACAGATGATCCCACCTCATAACCTGGACAGTCTATTGATGCATAATCCTATCACAGAGAAAACAACTACTAACCAAACAATAGTTAATGTCATTTCTTGTCTATCCCAGCGGCTTGACCACCTCATCCAGTAGAGTGTTATAACGCCAATAACGATTCCTGCTCTATTTCTTCTAGTCTACATCGATGTTTCTTTTCCATTCCGCCATTATCCATACCCCGTTCAGCCGCAGAAGAGAGGTTATATTAGGGTCCACCGCCTGTCTTAGATTAATCATCCCATAACCGAGTCAGTCACAATTCGGATAATAATTTGAAGGTGATTGTTGTCCAAAGAGGGCAGTGGCGTGTTGTAACACAATCGTTCGTCTTTCTTGTTTCCTGTCCGTCCATAGCAACTGTCCAGGAAGCCTGGCCCACACCAAGTGCCTTGTCCTATGCTGTGTTCTCATCTTGCCCTTTCTGTCGTCTCTCAGCCTATCATGTTCACTAACTTGTTTAGTTTAGTTTAGTTTATGGATCAACATCACGGCACACGGGTGTAACTCATAAGTGCTCCGTTCTCCTCCTAACTCAAACCTGAGTCTGGAGAAACTCAGCTCTGTGCACGAACTCCGTAGCACCGGCGAGGTTCCTGAAATACTTTTGGGTAGATTTTTAACTCGAAATTTTGCCCGGGCAGTGCCGTTAGGCTACTCTTTTTCGATTTCCAATTGCCAAGGGATTTTTTACGTGCGCAACACAATACACACGGGCGTCCGATCTCACTACCCAGAGACCAGGGAAATTACTAGAAGTCCTCGAGAAAAAATCCCGGTCATCACCGGGGCTTGAACCCGGAACCTCCAGCACTCGAGGCGGACACCATACCTCGAGACCACGCAGCCCCCCCCCCCCCTACCCCGTCAGGTGGTAACTTGTGTGCGTTCACAAGTCGTACGTCTCAGGCGATCCTTTGTTCAGGCTTATAGTCCATTCATTGGTATCCGTTAGCTATTAATTAGTGTTGTCGCTATCCGTACTTGTTATTAACTGATTCAGTGGCAAACAAAAAGTAGATTTGGACCAAACATGCTACACATTCAAATTAACAAGCCTTATAATGTAAATTTCCGTTCACTGAGCATTGAAATTGCGAAAGATACCGTGAAACAAAACAAACAAACAAACAAAAAACACAATAATCCTAGTATGTCTACAACAATTGACAATCACGTCCACTACTCACAATCTCCCCACCTGCTTTGTGAGACACCTGTTCCTGTTCTTATAATGCACTTCTTGAACTTGGATCTTATCAGATCTTATCAAAGGTGAAGATGGATGTCATCTGAGAAAAACTTGCTCATAAAAACAAGCCAAAAGTCTGTGTAAGATGGGCATTCACTGTTTGGTTTATTCACCAAGGACAACCACAAGGCTTTTTTCTGCTTGTTGGCTTTTTTTTTTTTTTACAAATCTGTCTGACAGCTGGATTCATTCGAAAATTAGTTGCAAGACTTTGTTAAAGGCATACATACAATTAGAGAGAGAAACAAAAAAGACACATAATAGTGAAACTCATACAAAGCGTACAAAGATTTTGTTTCTTACTAAATGTGTTGTTTGTCCATCAAGAATGATGATGACCATTCATTTCATCCAGTGGGGTTGAAAGTATGGAGCCGTGAGTTCTAAGATAGCTGTTTTTCGGTCTTTGGCAGGAGTCTCCCAGGTGTCATGATGAATTCCAAAAGCATTCAGTAAGATTTTCAGTGTCTTTACAGCGTTTTCTCTGGCCGCCTTGGTAGCGTCTACCACAACGCAGCTCGCCGTAAAATAAAAATCGTTTAGGGAGTCTGTGATCTGGCATGCGAGTCAAGTGACCAGCCCAGCGAATCTGATTCTTCATTAATAGATTGTGGATACTGGGCAATGGACGCTCTTTTGGGACTTCTGTGTCTGGGATCTTGTCTTGCCATTTAATCTTTAATAGCTTCCTAATACAGACTGTGTGGAAGTGGTTTGATTTCCTAGCGTGTCGCTGATAAACAGTTCAGGTTTCACAAGCAAATAGAGCTGTGTGGATAATACAACTGCTTTGTAGAGTTTCAGCTTTGTTCGCAGGTTTATTCCATTTCTGTCCCATACATTCTTGAACAGTCTGCCAAAGACCGCGCTGGCCTTGGAGATTCTTGCATTCACTTCGTCATCAATTGTGACAGCTTGTGCCACAGTGCTGCCAAGATAGGTGAATTTGTCCACAACACTTAGTCTATGACCATTTACTTTAATATTCGGCACGGTGTGATTATTCCCTAGAGCTGTCTGGTACATAACTACAGTCTTCTCCAAGTTGATATTGAGCCCAAAGTTGACATAAGAAACATTGTGTTGCATGTCTGCCTCTGAATACTTACTAGATACCGTTCGTTCAACAGTAGAACCTGTTCAGCTAACCGTGCCAGTGATATTGTCATGTCAGCGATTTTACGAGGGTCCCACGCTCGCACTCGTCGCACGCTAACAGAGGAAAAATACTGGCTGGCCACCTATTCCTTCGGGTATTCAGGCCTACAAAATGGCATGGTCCTTTAACATCACTGACCAATAGCATGTTCTTACTGTGAGACATGTCTTCTTAAAGTACACACACACACACACACACACACACACACACACAAAATTAAAATAAAATAAAGCGTTATAGAAAAACAGTTGAGGTCTAATCCATAGTATGACTGTGGTTCTCTTTTTTGGGAAACTAGGGACTGGTATCTCGTGATCATCTGGAGGAACACATGCCTACCCCTCCCCCTCCCCCGCGCCCACCCCCCCCCCCCCCAATAAAAAAAAAACATAACCTAACGTGGTCAGATTATGCAAAGGCGTTACGGACGCGGTTCGTAATTCCGCTTACTAGCGTTCGAAACACAGCTGCGACCGGTTGGCAGCAGACCGTGTCGTCCTGGGTTTTAATATGATGGTATTGGAGCCAGTTGTTCAGAAAGCAAAGGCAAACTACTGAACGTCAACTTGCCACGACATCAACAACAGCAGTGCTGGTGTTGACAACGATGTCCTGTAAATAGGATATACAAAACAATAGTCAGAATATAGCCTCACGTAGCCAAAATATTACATAAAAGGCGTTACCAGGTCCTAAAATTGTTGGAATGTTACCTAATCCTAAAATGCCAACTAGTGCATCTTTACGCACACTAAACACCATTTGTTGTTTTATCCGAGGATGCTAAAATGTATTCAGAATAACTATTTAATGATAATAAGGGCCGAAAAATGCACGACAATGTCCAAGAATTCCGTGCTCAGCCTATCAATAATAAATCACCAACACATCAGCATGGCCGAATGGGTAAGAACGCGTGTCCTTAAACATCCGTTGTGCTGATGCCGAGTTAAGGGGTTCAACCCCTACACCGGACAGTTGGACTAAAATGTTGACCTGTCGTCCTTGACTTGGGGACGTAATTTACAAGTACCTCTGAAGTCGGAGTTGGTTCGCCTGATGGCGAGGGGCACTTTTAATAGGGAAAGCTAATCCACACGTAAAATTCAGTCCATCACTACTATAAATAGTGTGTATGGACTACATTTGAGTTCAAAGCGAGCGAGCGCAAAAAAAGCACCAAGGATAATAATTCAGACTCCAGAAATAAAGCTGCCATAAATAATTCTTACAAGTATTACGGCTGACAATAAAAAGCACTTCCTCAAAGATAAACAAACACAGATTAACGTAAATAGTCAGAATATGAGTAGTATATAAGGTTGCCTATCCCCCCAAAAGGAGCGCACCTATTTTACTAAGGATAAAGAAGGAGGTGCGGGTGGTGCCGGAAGGTGCTGTCGTTTTTTAGTAAGCACAAAGAAGCAAGTGCGGGATATAAATCATGAGTAAATAATCGTCTGTTTTTTGTGATATTACCGCCCCTTTTTGAATAATTTTGTTTTTTAAAATTAAAATTTAATTATTACTGTTATCATGGGTTGTAGTCAGCGGGGCTTAGTGGCATTCATTGTTAAGGGATGGGTGAGTGGCGGTGTAGCTTGGTAAATGCTTCCGAGCACTATCATCATATCTTTTAGAGCTTCAAATGAAAACCTTACAAATGTCAAATGGCCAGTAGTATTGATTTTAATGGGTATGGCTTAGCGAAAGTCGGTGTTAAGGAGTGGGTAGCGGTTACTAGTGAGCCGTAGACGGTCGTAGTGGTTTAAACACTATCATCATAGGGTTACAAATGAAAGCTTTAAAAAGTAAAGATGGCTGATTATGCATGGTTTTAGTGGGTATGACTTTAGTGATATTCATTGTTAAGGGGTGGGATGAGTGGATGTGTAGCTAGAAAAACCCTTCCGAACACTATCATCGGGTTCGAATCCAGTGGAGCGGTCTAGTGGTAGAAGAAATATTGATAGTATTTGTTCACTTAGTTGAGATGTAGAGCTCTGGTGTTATTAACCCGGCTATGTTTAGAAAAGGAGCTGCTGGTGTGCTGGTTGCGGAGTATGTTTAGGTTGTACCCCAGACACCGGGGAAGTCACATGTTCGAATCTCGGTACTTTGTCGTTTGTAAAATTGTCAGTCATCAACATGTGGGTCTCTAGTTTATCATACGGGTCAGGACCGCTTTATCCGCCCGTGTCGCCGCAGCCACAAGTCCCACCACTGATGAAAAACACAGGCATCAAATTTCACCTTTGTACCTAGGCGTCACAAAATATAACATAACTATCAGAATATGATATACCCACAGCCACAACAGGTGTTGCAAAAAATCAATACTTATCTTCATAACGGCTAATCCAGGGGATTATCATCATCGTATTAACCAAATCAGGTTATTGATATTACTGATATCTTCATAACTACAAATAGTTCGCGATATTAATAAAGGTCGATAGAAATGTCGATAGGGGATTAAAAGCTTAACACCTATTGTCGGGATATCCACAGAAATCAATAGCACTTCTCTCGAGTTTTCTCATATGTGGCGGTTGGGGATTATGGGTTAGGTGTATGTGTCCTTATTCAGTTAAAACAGGTGGTATGAGTAGGACATAGCACAAACAGTATCAGCATATACCACTCTGATCTTAAATATCAGTAGTTCGTTTTCTTGTGACATTGAAACGCTTGGGGCTTGAAAACAGATGGTGTACTATGTTATTGGGCGGTTTATATAGATTGACCAATATGTGATACATGTCACCCCTGTCAGTGCATCGTAGCTGTGTTGTGAGTTGTCGCATATTACATCCGGGTGTGAAAATATTCAAACATATTTCATATCAACTCAATAGTCATGTCTCTATATAGCTGCACTGCGAACTTGGCTGAAGTCTACTTTAGGAAGTATTGTATGTTTGTGTATACGCATTTACCACGGCTTATAAATTTGTGTAGTATTACTGGAGAGCGGCCGTTATATATACATTATCAGAGTGTGTTGCCTTACAGGGCTGGTGTGGTGTCTTTGTGTCTGCTACGCTGTATGGTTTGTTCTGTTACCTTGTAGTATTTGAATGGAGTTTCATGTGGTTGTCAAGTTCATTTTTCCCCACTCAGAATCCACACTTCCCAGTGTCATTAGATGGTTTTTAACTTGTCTGCCCATTGTCCTCGCTTCATATTCATACAATAGTATAGGTTCTGTGTAGTGCTTGAACACTCTTTTTCGTCCTTGTAATTGACATCTTTATATTAGTCATTATGTTTTCCACCTTACCAAAGACTATCTTCAACATATCGAATCTTGGTCTATCCTCTTAAAGACAACTACTTCTTGTAGTCTCTTGGCTACATTTTTCCCGTGTCAAGCTTTATGTCTCTGCTCGTCTGTATTAGTGTGTTAGAAGTAAACCAACATCGCACAAGACAGTCATACACTACCACAATGTATACAAAAAGAAGCAATACACATTATCACAGTATATAAATATAGTACTAAATAGGAAGTAGTTGAAAGCATTCAACTGCATTATTACAAGGTAAATTAAATATAGTGATATGTATAAAATATCACACACCCGTGTTACTTTAGCATATAAGTACAAATCACAAGGGTATGAATACGTTTGTGTATTAGTTACATACAAATGGACCATACAACATACCGGCAAGTCCGCTACGGGACCTAAATCGTGTGAAGTTATGTCTGTAACCAACATAAATGTGTGTGTGGTAATAACTACGATGTCTCACCATGTATCTGACCTGTTTGCATACCACTACAAACCTTCGTTCACTTGTGGTATACAACCAATCAGGGTAATTGTCTTAGAATTGACCCACATTTTATGTTAGACAAGCACTGATTGGCTATTCACTTGTGGTCTACAACCAATCAGGGTAATTGTCTTAGAATTGGTAAACATTTTATGTTAGACAAGCATTGATTGGCTGGCAACTATACGGTGGGCGGGGCTTACTATATGTAACATATATCCAACTCACTACCTCTCACTCACTTTGTGATGTACACAAGAACGACGAAAGATTCGGTCTTCAGTTGTGTGGTTATTCAATGACAATTTGCCTTCACGTTTAGAAAGTTTGCCATTTACCGTTTTGTCTCAGTATCCACGGACTATCAGCCATATACGGACCTACAGCTTTAGCGGCTTCTTTCTTCCAGTTTTTGGACATTCACAACTGCCTTGTAAGAATTGTCAGCCAGATTCTTACCCAGGCGCATCCGAAGTGTAAGCAACCTCATTATTCTGCAATAGTTTACAACGTTATCTGCAAAGGGGTCATCGGCGCCTGAAACAAAGACGAGGAAAAAAGTGTTCGGAATTGAAACGTTTACTAGTGAATAATACATCTTGTTGTTTGAGTATTTGACTTACCTATCTAGCCAACATCGTGTTATCTACCTTTGGTGAAAGATAGAAACTAAATATATTCAAAGCTATATTCACCAGCTCGCTGTGAACGTGTGTCAAGTCGACTGTTGCTTGTCTCAGTATCAAGTCGCTAGTGAACATGCCTAAAAATACAAAGATGTCAACTAGGCAATCATCTGAGAACCACTTATGTGCAACTTGTGGGAAAGGTTTCACTGAAAGGCGCAGTCTGCTTCGCCATACTCGGACCAGTCACAGTACCAAGGAGCAAGTGTAATCGTGTCACACTTGTGGTCATAATTTTAACAGAAAAGACAATCTACAACGCCACATTACAAAGGAACACACTACACCAGGAGTATCTCCCAGTGTAATACCAGCCGCCGCTTCAACATCCGCTTCAGCAACACTACGTAAGATACATGCAGCTACTAATAGTGATGTGTCATTCAGCAAGAAGAAGACTAAACAAGATGAAAACTCCTATCCAGTCAGTGACACACAACCCACGTATGAAGCGGCTTCTTTACACACTCTTCCAGATGATATTAGACAAGTATACACCGACAACTGGAGTAGTATCAAAACACATCACAAGATAAACAAATATATGTATGTCTATACATTTTATATTAGCCCACACACAATCCACCCTAAAGACTGAGCATCTACCTTGAACAAGATATTTATTATTCAAAAGAGCATATTCAAAATCAACTTTAGTTATCACATAGTCCTTAGGCACAGCGAAACAGACGCTCTTCGATTTTTTCACGCATCTTCCATTAATGGTTCTGTCTTAGAACTTCCACAAATAATCAAACATAGACAAAACTTTGACGATTTTATCAAAACAGTACACGAACACGACGTTCTTACCTGTACTATGCAACAACGTCCAAATACCAAATACACTACAGAGACGATTCCAGCTATATGTTTTTATCTCTATCATATCCCAGAATTCCGACTTGTTTAATAAATAACCACCCTTTTGTGACCCACGTTAGGCACCACTTACATGATCATACTAGTTATAACATCCCATATTTAACCAACTATTTTATATACTGACATTATGCTTGTTCATTTTTTTGGTAAAATTTACTGGAAATACTGTAAAATACACAGTTTTATGTATTATAAGTGCGTTCACTTGTTGGTTTTAAGTGTTGATGGTACATATGGGTGTTATGTGGTGAGCGGGTGTTACATGTTGATGGCCAAGTCAAGAAATATCTCATCCAAACTTATAAATATATCGACCAAGTAGGAAAATTTGTTAGCCAAAGGTGAAAATTTCGGCCAAGTAAAGAAATATCTCATCTAAACTTATAATATATCCACCAAGTAGGAAAATGTGTTAGACAAAGGTGAACAATTTCGGCCAAGTAAAGAAATAACTCATCCAACTTATAAAAAGTAGGAAAAATTTGTTAGCCAAAAAGAAAAGTATTGGCCAAGTTACGAAATATCTCAACCATACTTATGAAAAGGAGGAAAATAAGGTTAACCTTATGGGAAAAATATTGGCCAAGTGAAGAAATATCTCATCCATTCTTATAAAAATTAGGAAATTGTGTTAACCTAATGAGAAAAATATCGCCCAAGTGAAGACAAATTTACACAAAACTTATAAAACTTAGGAAAATGTGTTAACCTAATGAGAAAAATATTGATCAATTAAAGAAAATTTACACCAAACTTACGAAAAGTAGGAAAACTTGTTAGCCAAATGGGAAAAATAGTAGCCAAGTAAAGAAATATTGCATGCAAGCTTTTTAAAATGTATGAAAATTTGTTAGCCAAAGGTGAAAACTGTTGACAAGTAAAGAAACTTCTCGACCAAACTCATAAAATGTAGGAAACTTTGTTAACTAAATGTGAAAAAATATTGTCCAAGTAAAGACATGTTTCAACTAGTCTTATAAATATGTCGCCCAAACTTATGAACATTAGGAATATGTGTTAACCAAATGGGAAAAAATATTGACCAAGTGAAGAAATATCTCAACCATACTTATGAAAAGGAGAAAAATGTGTTAACCTAACGGGAAAAACATTGGCGAAGTGAAGAAATATCTCAGCCATTCTTATATAAATTAGGAAAATACGTTAACCTAATGAGAACAATATTGCCCAAGTGAAGAAATAATTTACTCAACACTTATAAACCTTAGGAAAATGTGTTAACCTAAGGAGAATAATATTGGCCAAGTAAAGGCAAATTTACACCAAACGTATGAAAAGTAGGAAAATTTGTTAACCAAAGGGGAAAAAATATGGGCTAAACTATGAAATATGTTGACTCAAGTAAGAAAATGTGTTAGCCAAAGGGGGGAAAATGTTGGCCAAAACATGAAACATCTTAACCAAACTTATAAATATCTCGTGTAAACTTATACATAAGTAGGGAAAAAAATATTGCTTCTGTAGTTATGTCAAAAGTGTCTTGAACTTTTATCTGAAAAGACATGTCATACTACATAATCACCAACGTCAGCATGTTCCTCCTTTTGCATTATCGAAAGCTTCAACTTACCATTCTAGAGTATCTGTTAAAGAAACACTTATAAAATCTACTCACGCATCGATCCACACTCTTGGTTCTTTCTTTTTTTACCATAAAATATCTCTGTCTTTCGTAAATGTCTTCACATCCTTTCCATGTCACACCATCGAGAACTCCAAACCTCCATTGTACACGAGCTCTAATGAAACAGCCATAACAACATTTATGGCAATGATATCATCTGAGTAGTCGTCAGCAAAGATCCTTTTCCCAGGGCTGACATCTTCAACTTGCTATACCACAATGTCTGCTACACTAACCTTTCATTGTTCCATCTCTCAACAATACAGAGGATATTCTAGAATTCTAACTAAAATAACATGTCCACCGCTATCACACTTTGTCATTTCACAGCTGCAATAGCGACAAGTCTGCAACCAACGCTGTCTGTTATAAAGTCGACCTTTCTTAAAACCACGTCTGCCTTAATTAGCCCTTGAATACCCTCTACCACATCTTCTAACCGACTTTCAACGTTTCATACCAAATAACATTAACACTCTCTTTGATTACAGAACAGCCAATTTTCTGCTAACTGGGCAGGTTTCCCAGTCTAATGGAGATAAATCATCTGTCCCCCTAACATACTAGGCGGTATTCTAGACAATGAATATGGTCATCAACCATCACCCCTAAGAAGAACTTGAAAACAATATCAGAGATTGGGTTCCTGAGACAAATGAGTTGCATTCCTTGGACTACCAGAGTAACTAACGCTGATCGCCTATAAAAGCCAAAGGAAAATAGAGCATTATAAACATCAAACACAACAAACTCTTTCTTATTAACCCTATCCCTAACTCTAACTATACATCATCTAACCCTAACACTAACCCTAACCCACACCCTAACGCAAAACTTAAGCCTAACTATACAGCAAACACAACAAACTATGTCTTAAGAGACATAGATACAAACCAGTGTTAGAAATGGAAAAAGTTATAATTTAATTAACATTTAAAACTAATAAATCGCAATTGTATTGCGCAAGATGTAAGATCGATATACGTCATATACCTAACTTATACCTATACTTAGGCTATATCTGTATATTAAGTGGATCACGCAATAAAATTGCGATTTATTAGTTTTAAATTTTAATTGTGGTATAGCAAGATGAAGATGTCAGCCCTGGGAAAAGGATCTTTGCTGACGACTACTCAGATGATATCGAAACTTCCCAGGTGGAGCCACAGATTGCATTGCCATAAATGTTGTTATGGCTGTTTCATTAGAGCTCGTGTACAATGGAGGTTTTGCGTTCTTGGTGGTGTGACATAGAAGGGTTGTGAAGACATCTACGAAAGACAGAGATATTTTATGGTAAAAAAAGAAAGAACCAAGAGTGTGGAACGATGCGTGAGTAGATTTTATAAGTGTTTCTTTAACAGATACTCTAGAATGGTAAGTTGAAGCTTTCGATAATGCAAAAGGAGGAACATGCTGACGTTGGTGATTATGTAGTGTGACATGTCTTTTCAGATAAAAGTTCAAGACACTTTTGACATAACTACAGAAGCAATATTTTTTTTCCTACTTATTTATAAGTTTACACGAGATATTTATAAGTTTGGTTAAGATGTTTCATGTTTTGGCCAACATTTTTCCCCCTTTGGCTAACACATTTTCTTACTTGGGTCAACATATTTCATAGTTTAGCCCATAATTTTTCCCCTTTGGTTAACAAATTTTCCTACTTTTCATACGTTTGGTGTAAATTTGTCTCTACTTGGTCAATATTTTTCTCCTTAGGTTAACACATTTTAATAAGTTTTATAAGTTTTGTGTAGCATTTTTCTTCACTTGGGCAATATTTTTCTCATTAGGTTAACATATTTTCCTAATTTTTATAAGAATGGCTGAGATATTTCTTCACTTCGCCAATGTTTTTCCCGTTAGGTTAACACATTTTTCTCCTTTTCATAAGTATGGTTGAGATATTTCTTCACTTGGTCAATATTTTTCCCATTTGGTTAACACATATTCCTAGTGTTCATAAGTTTGGGCGACATATTTATAAGACTAGTTGAAACATGTCTTTACTTGGACAATATTTTTTCACATTTAGTTAACAAAGTTTCCTACTTTTTATGAGTTTGGTCGAGAAGTTTCTTTACTTGTCAACAGTTTTCACCTTTGGCTAACAAATTTTCATACATTTTAAAAGTTTGCATGCAATATTTCTTTACTTGGCTACTATTTTTCCCATTTGGCTAACAAGTTTTCCTACTTTTCGTAAGTTTGGTGTAAATTTTTCTTTACTTGGTCAATATTTTTCTCATTAGGTTAACACATTTTCCTAAGTTTTATAAGTTTTGTGTAAATTTTTCTTCACTTGGGCGATATTTTTCTCCTTAGGTTAACACAATTTCCTAATTTTTATAAGAATAGGATGAGATATTTCTTCACTTGGCCAATATTTATCCCATAAGGATAACACATTTTCCTCCTTTTCATAAGTATGGTTGAGATATTTCGTAACTTGGCCAATACTTTTCTCTTTGGCTAACACATTTTTCCTACTTTTCATAAGTTAGGATGAGTTATTTCTTTACTTGGCCGAAATTGTTCACCTTTGGCTAACACATGTTCCTACTTGGTGGATATATTTATAAGTTTGGATGAGATATTTCTTTACTTGGCCGAAATTGTTAACCTTTGGCTAACAAATTTTCCTACTTGGTCGATATATTTATAAATTTGGATGAGATATTTCTTGACTTGGCCATCAACATGTAACACCCGCTCACCACATGACACCCATATGTACCATCAACACTTAAAACCAACAAGTGAACGCACTTATAATACATAAAACTGTTTATTTTACAGTATTTCCAGTAAATTTTACCAAAAAAATGAACAAGCATAATGTCAGTATATAAAATGGTTGGTTAAATATGGGATGTTATAACTAGTATGATCATGTACAGTGGTGCCTAACGTGGGTCATAAAAGGGTGGTTATTTATTAAACAAGTCGGAATTCTGGGATATGATAGAGATAAAAACATATAGCTGGAATCGTCTCTGTAGTGTATTTGGTATTTGGACGTTGTTGCATAGTACAGGTAAGAACGTCGTGTTCGTGTACTGTTTTGATAAAACGTCAAAGTTTTGTCTATTTTTGATTATTTGTGGAAGTTCTAAGACAGAAGCATTATTGGAAGATGCGTGAAAAAATCGAAGAGCGTCTGTTTCGCTGTGCCTAAGGACTATGTGATAACTAAAGTTGATTTTGAATATGCTCTTTTGAATAATAAATATCTTGTTCAAGGTAGATGCCCAGTCTTTAGGGTGGATTGTGTGTGGGCTAATATAAAATGTATATACAGACATATATTTGTTTATCTTGTGATGTGTTTTGATACTACTCCAGTTGTTGGTGTATACTTGTCTAATATCATCTAGAAGAGTGTGTAAAGAAGCCGCTTCATCCGTGGGTTGTGTGTCACTGACTGGATAGGAGTTTTCATCTTGTTTAGTCTTCTTCTTGCTGAATGGCACATCACTATTAGTAGCTGCATGTATCTTACGTAGTGTTGCTGAAGCGGATGTTGAAGTTGGGTGATACTCCTGGTGTAGTGTGTTCCTTTGTAATGTGGCGTTGTAGATTGTCTTTTCTGTTAAAATTATGACCACAAGTGTGACACGGTTACACTTGCTCCTTGGTACTGTGACTGGTCCGAGTATGGCGAAGCAGACTTCGCCTTTCAGTGAAACCTTTCCCACAAGTTGCACATAAGTGGTTCTCAGATGATTGCCTAGTTGACATCTTTGTATTTTTAGGCATGTTCACTAGTGACTTCATACTGATACAAGCAACAGTCGACTTGACACACGTTCACAGCGAGCTGGTGAATATAGCTTTGAATATATTTAGTTTCTATCTTTCACCAAAGGTAGATAACACGTGTTGGCTAGATAGGTAAGTCAAATACTCAAACAACAAGATGTATTATTCACTAGTAAACCTGTTTCAATTCCGAACACTTTTTTCCTCGTCTTTGTTTCAGACGCCGATGACCCCTTTGCATATAACATTGTAAACTATTGCAGAATAATGAGGTTGCTTACACTTCGGATGATTCTGGGTACGAATCTGGCTGACAATTCTTACAAGGCAGTTGTGAATGTCCAAAAACTGGAAGAAAGAGCCGCTAAAGCTGTAGTTCAGTATATGGCTGATAGTCCGTGGATACTGAGACAAAACGGTAAATGGCAAACATTTCTAAACTGTGAAGGCAAATTGTCATTGAATAACCACACAAGCTGAAGACCGAATCTTTCGTCGTTCTTGTGTACATCACAAAGTGAGTGAGAGGTAGTGAGTTAGGATATATATTACATATAGTAAGCCCCGCCCACCGTATAGTTGCCAGCCTATCAATGCTTGTCTAACATAAAATGTTTACCAATTCTAAGACAATTACCCTGATTGGTTGTAGACCACAAGTGAACAGCCAATCAATGCTTGTCTAACATAAAATGTGGGTCAATTCTAAGACAATTACCCTGATTGGTTGTATACCACAAGTGAACGAAGATTTGTAGTGGTATGCAAACAGGTCAGATACATGGTGAAAGACAGACATCGTAGTTATTACCACACACACATTTCTGTTGGTTACAGACATAACTTCACACGATTTAGGTCCCGTAGCGGACTTGTCGGTATGTTGTATGGTCCATTTGTATGTAACTAATACACAATCGTATTCATACCCTTGTGATTTGTACTTATATGCTAAAGTAACACGGGTGTGTGATATTTTATACATATCACTATATTTAATTTACCTTGTAATAATGCAGTTGAATGCTTTTAACTACTTCCTATTTAGTACTATATTTATATACTGTGATAATGTGTATTGCTTCTTTTTGTATACATTGTGGTAGTGTATGACTGTCTTGTGCGATGTTGGTTTACTTCTAACACACTAATACAGACGAGCAGAGACATAAAGCTTGACACGGGAAAAATATAGCCAAGAGACTACAAGAAGTAGTTTTCTTTAAGAGGATAGACCAAGATTCGATATGTTGAAGATAGTCTTTGGTAAGGTGGAAAACATAATGACTAATATAAAGATGTCAATTACAATGAGAAAAAGAGTGTTCAGGAACTACACAGAACCTATACTATTGTATGAATATGAAGCGAGGACAATGGGCAGACAAGTTAAAAACCATCTAATGACACTGGGAGTGTGGATTCTGAGTGGGGAAAAAATGAACTTGACAACCACATGAAACTCCTATTCAAATACTACAAGGCAACAGAACAAACCATACAGCGTAGCAGACACAAAGACACCACACCAGCCCTGTAAGGCAACACACTCTGATAATGTATATATAACGGCCGCTCTCCAGTAATACTACACAAATTTATAAGCCGTGGTAAATGTGCATACACAAACATACAATACTTCCTAAAGTAGACTCTAGCCAAGTTCGCAGTGCAGCTATATAGAGACATGACTATTGAGTTGATATGAAATATGTTCGAATATTTTCACACCCGGATTTAATAGACGACAACTCACAACACAGCTACGATGCACTGACAGGGGTGACATGTATCACATATTGTTCAATCTATATAAACCGCCCAATAATATAGTACACCATCTGTTTTCAAGACCCAAGCGTTTTCATTGTCACAAGAAAACGAACTACTGATATTTAAGATCAGAGTGGTATATGCTGATACTGTTTGTGCTATTTCCTACTCATACCACCTGTTTTAACTGAATAAGGACACATACACCTAACCCATAATCCCCAACCGCCACATATGAGAAAACTCGAGAGAAGTGCTATTGATTTCTGTGGATATCCCGACAATAGGTGTTAAGCTTTTAATCCCCTATCAACATTTCTATCGACCTTTATTAATATCGCGAACTATTTGCAGTTATGAAGATATCAGTAATATCAATAACCTGACTTGGTTATTACGATGATGATAATCCCCTGGATTAGCCGTTATGAAGATACGTATTGATTTTTTGCAACACCTGTTGTGGCTGTGGGTATATCATATTCTGATAGTTATGTTATATTTTGTGACGCCTAGGTACAAGGGTGAAATTTGATGCCTGTGTTTTTCATCAGTGGTGGGACTTGTGGCTGCGGCGACACGGGCGGATAAAGCGGTCCTGACCCGTATGATAAACTAGAGACCCACATGTTGATGACTGGCAATTTTACAAACGACAAAGTACCGAGATTCGAACCTGTGACTTCCCCGGTGTCTGGGGTACAACCTAAACATACTCCGCAACCAGCACACCGCAGCTCCTTTTCTAAACATAGCCGGGTTAATAACACCAGAGCTCTCCATCACAACTAAGTAACAAAAACATCATTATTTCTTCTACCACTAGACCTCCCCACTGGGATTCGAACCCGATGATAGTGTTCGGAAGGGTTTTTCTAGCTACCCATCCACTCATCCCACCCCTTAACAACGAATATCACTAAGCCATACCCACTACAACCAGTTCTAACCACCATCTTTACTTTTTAAAGCTTTCATTTGTAACCCTATGATGATAGTGTTTAAACCACTACGACCGTCTACGGCTCACTAGTAACCGCTACCCACTCCTTAACACCGACTTTCGCTAAGCCATACCCATTAAAATCAATACTACTGGCCATTTGACGTTTGTAAGGTTTTCATTTGAAGCTCTAAAAAGATATGATGATAGTGCTCGGAAGCATTTACCTAGCTACACCGCCACTCACCCATCCCTTAACAACGAATGCCACTAAGTCCCGCCGACTACAACCCATGATAACAGTAATCATTAAATTTTAATTTTTTTTTTAAATTATTCAAAAAGGGGCGATAATATCACAAAACAGACGATTATTTACTCATGTGTTATGTCCCGCACTTGCTTCTTTGCGCTTACTAAAAAAACGACAGCACCTACCGGCACCACCCACACCTCCTTCTTTATCCTTAGTAAAATAGGTGCGCTCCTTCTTTTGGGGGGATAGGCAACCTTATATACTACTAATATGGCCTAAAGTAGTCAAAATATTGCCTAAAAGATGTGAATAAGCCCTAAAAATGTTTGAATTTTACCTAATCCTAAATTGCTGAACTGTGTATATTTATGCACACTAAACACCATTTAATGTTTCTATCCGAGCATGCTAAAATATATTTAAAATAACTATTTAATGATAATAAGAGCCCAACAAATGCACGGCAATGTCCAAAACTTCCGCGCTCATCTTATTAATAATAAAGCAGCAAGGATAATATTTCAGACTCCAGAAATAAAGCTGCCATAAAGTAATCCTTATATGTCTTACGATTGACAATAAAAAGCACTTCTTCACACATAAACAAAAACAGATTAACCTAAAAAGTAGCTTGAGAGCTCGACAAACGAAAGATATACACAATTAAGCTTTTGGATTAACGTTTTAAATCAACGAAACATAGCTATATTTGTGTCATATTCCTTGTTTATATCAGCGAAATCATTTGTGTAATGTCGGACGTAAAATCAGGTGAGGTTTATCATAACCACCATCATCAAGTGCCATCCCAGCTGGCGTGGACGTTCTTGGTTCTCCACTGATCGCGGTCTTTGGTGTTTTGGATCCACTCTGCTGATGATATTCCTCCATGCCAACGTCTCAATTCATCCAGCATTATTTCTCTTGGTCGGCCTATGTTTCTCTTCTCGTTGATCTTTCCACTTGTCACTATATAAAAAAACTCTCCAGTACACTAAAAGTACTGGAGAGTTTTGGCCATCATCCATTCATCCATCATCTGCCATGCCGATAAGCGTGGGCGGTCATGTTTTGCCATCTCACTCGATCACCAGAGTCGTAGATCAGCTCCTTATTTCTGTCTCGACCATGCTACATGGCCAGGCCATCCAGGTATTTACTTCTCTGTCTTCCCCTTGGTCTCTTCCCTTCGATCTTGCAAACCTGGGTGCAATCAAATCGAACCTGGTGACCTTAGTACTTCTATTACTATTCTTGCTCGATTTCATAGTTCCCTCTCTATGCCAGCCAACCTGGCCATTCATTTCCATGTACATCGACATGGCCTGGGCAGGAGAGCCACTTCATTTTGTTACTTGTTTGCTCACATTCACGTTCAGTTTTTTTTTTTTTTTAAGTATCTATGGCATCTTTATGAAATGTTTCCTGTCGTCGTATATGTATTCCCATCCAAGGAGTATGTCTTTGATGGGTCCAAAGGCAACTGAAATAATTGAAAGCGGCGACATTTCTTTGATGTTTTGACGAAAATGTATTCAATTCACGCTAACAAACTTGTTTTACAGTAATGCACATCACTTCGAGTAACACTTCAGTTCCACTCTGCGACGTCTTTTGCATAAGGAAATTCCAGTGTACCACTGAGAATTTTCATTATTGACCACTGATGTTTCCATGTAAAGATGTTAAGATGTAATTAATCAGTAAATTATATACCACATATAAACAAACATTGAGATCTGCTGTGAAATCTCCAGAACAAAAGCATTTTTGTTGAATGAAGATAATTATATGAGGAGCGGCAGGCCGAGTGGCTAGAACGCCGGACCCTCCTTCGGGAGACCCGGGTTCGATCCCTCGGTAAGGTGTGGGATTATTTTCTGTCTGGGGCAAAAAGGACATTCCAACCTTAACAGTTCGCGGCGACTGCACTAGCCAGGCGGCCTTTATTCCTCAGGCTCAAAGACCCCACTGCCATACACCGTAAGGTACTATATTGGCAGTAGATGAAAGTTTTCGACAGAAGATAATTATAAGGTTATATGCTAAATCACATCATTTTCCCTCAGTTGGTTATACTGGGTTATGGATTTTTATACGGGGGCAAATATTTGGGAACGAACAATAGTAAAGCTTTCCGCCCACTTCTGGTCTTTTGGTGATTCATCAATATATCCTCAGCCACGAGTTATGTGGGCTTGTTTATCCTGTATCGTATTCCCTCCCCCCCCCCCCCCCCCACCTTCCCACGCGTTCATCCAATAGACACACCTTGGAATCGCATTACCAGATGTGCCAGTTATATCAACTGATGGGTGTGATGTAATCAGAGTCTACGGCAATGTATGGTTTCTATCTCCAACAATGTAATACACTTGCGGGAATGAAGGACATGATGACACTAGGAACTAAAAACACAGACTTGGTCTCAATAGTAGACAAACAGAAGTAATGGCAAGAGCAAAGAAGCACGCAAGACTGCATGTTTACAGACAATGGGTGTAATCTGTGGCATGTCATTGATTTCATATTATCGGGCATCGTGGTAACAGCAGTAGAAATGTGCGTTGCAGAGTTGAAATACAGAATAACACAAGTTAAAATAAACCCCGCCGACATAAAGGTCATTGTATCTTTCTCTTTGAAGGTAAAAAAGAAAGTTCTTTAGAATAAATCATGACGTTCAGAAGTGAACAATGAGCAATCAGTAGATTAGTGAGACATCAGCTAGACTACAGGCTATAGGGATGTGGTTCTATAGAAGATTTCTGAGAACGCCACAGACAGTGAATCTAGTAATGAAAACATTTGGAACTAAACCAACTTGAGAAGAGAATTGATTGCTTGTGTCAGAAGTAAAGTGAGTAAAAGTAAAGGAGAGAATTCTGGGCACGAGAATTGTACCTTATTAAGTATATATATACCCAAGTATTCTCTCAGTAACGACTGTCTCCTGTCTCCAGTATCAACACTAATAGTGCGATAGTTATAGCAATACGGAATCAACAATAAAAGTCCAAAAGTTATCTTAGCAATATGCCATCAACAATAATAGTCCAATAGTTCTCCTGGATATACAGCATCAACACTAACAGCCTAATAATTCTCCTAGCAATACAGATTCAACACCAATATCACGCTAGGTCTGCTAGTAATACAACATCAACACTAATAGTCCAATAGTTATCCTAGCAATAGCCCAATAGTTATCCTAGCAATAGTCCAATAGTTCTCTCAGTGAGAATGTGCTGAATATTTTCAGTCCGTGCAGTGAAATACTATCTGTATCGGATAAGATTGTCACGTCACCCAAACCAACCAACGCCACATGGTATGGATTATAAGAAAAAGAGTTACAAATACCAAACAATATTTGCTGAATTAACTCGAATTCGCCACATCTGGCGTCTGTATAGTCTCGGACTGAAATAGTACTCGTATAATTTTGACTAGAAATGGAAATGACTATTTTTCTGTGAAACCCCCGCCATAAGCTGGACTTGTCTTCTTTATACAGACACTGGTGTGTGCTTATTTCACATGATATAAACCAAACATGTCTTAGTTCAGAGAAAAACAGAAAACATTTTCCGACAAGTACAGCCAAACAAAGCTGGTCAGAACTCACGAAACATAAATATTGCCCCTCAAGGGATGGCAGAAATGTCTTCTCCTTTCAACAATATAGTTGACTTTGTCTGAGATGAGGTCAGAAGATCATGGCAGAAGGATTATCAGCAAACACTAAGCGGGATGCATATTCTGATACTCGGCCAGCAATGTAGTTGTGTCTTTTGTAAAGGAAATGAGGGAGCGAAGGTAGGGTTGTGGTTTGACGCTCGCCAGCCGGTCCGCCGGTCATGGATTCGATTCCCATCAGGATGGATAGGTATTTTGTTAACTGACCCCAGCTTCCAGGTCAATCCAGCCTAGAAGTGTACCACGAATATCTTGGGAAGTGAAGTCCGCCGGTGGGATAGTGACCACATTACTCAGCAAGCGTCGATAGGTCAATCCAGCCTAGAAGTGTACCACGAATATCTTGGGAAGTGAAGTCCGCCGGTGGGATACTGACCACATTACTCAGCAAGCGTCGATAGGTCAATCCAGCCTAGATGTGTACCACGAATATCTTGGGAAGTGAAGTCCGCCGGTGGGATACTGACCACATTACTCGGCAAGCGTCGATAGGTCAATCCAGCCTAGAAGTGTACCACGAATATCTTGGGAAGTGAAGTCTGCCGGTGGGATACTGACCACATTACTCAGCAAGCGTCGATAGGTCAATCCAGCCTAGAAGTGTACCACGAATATCTTGGGAAGTGAAGTCCGCCGGTGGGATACTGACCACATTACTCAGCAAGCGTCGATAGGTCAATCCAGCCTAGAAGTGTACCACGAATATCTTGGGAAGTGAAGTCCGCCGGTGGGATACTGACCACATTACTCAGCAAGCGTCGATAGGTCTTACAACCTACGGCTCTAGCACCACATACCAGATACGCTTCAAGGTGTGTACAAGAGTCTTTCACTTTTTTTTAAATCTCTTAATATATTTAACAGGCACTATGGCGAAAGGTATTCGTAATCTCGCATACCGCGTTCGAAACACAGCTGCGGGCGATTTGGAGGCAGACCTCCGTGCGTTGCTTTTCATACAATTGTGTGAGTGCCACTCGTTCAGACAGCAGTGGCAATAGACTGCACGTAAACATGGCAAGAAATCACAAACAGCCAACAAATGTTGAGGTTACTGCGACATCCTTAAAGGATATGCAGCAAACTTGTTACATTTAGATTGTACCCCTCGGTGAGAGTATATAACAGGTACTATATTTACATTAGTTATTTACATTAAGTTAGACTAAGTTTTGATGTTACATATAACAGGTCTATTGGACAGTTTAGTGCGTTTAGGGAATAGTCTGTTTATTTAACTAATACATTTTAGCACTTAAAACTATGGCTGCAATGGACATAGAGCAGAGAATGCTTTTCACACTATACCAGCACTTGATCCTCTCAGTAATTGATTATGGATTAGGTCTGCTCACTGTCTCAGAGAGTCAGCTGGTGAAGTTAGAGCGCATACAGAACCAAGCTATGCGGGTCATTCTGGGATGCACTAGAGACACCCCAGTAGTGTGTATGCGTTACATCCTTGGTCTGCCGACTGTTGCTGGTAGGCTCAAGGTGATGCAGGCGAAGGCATACCTCAGAGTAGCTGCAGACACAGACCACCCACTGCATGAGGCGCTGGACGCAGTTAAGGGTCAGCGACTGATAAGAGGGAAATCATGGATGGCTCAGGCGGAGGATACGATCAGACAAGGTGTGCCCCCTGGAGAACATTAGGCGTGGAGAGGAGTGGGTCAGAGTGCCAGCGGAGCAGTCAGACTTGTGCAGAGTTATAATCACATTAAGCCGGGAGTGCAGGGAGTGGCCAGCAGGGGCCACAGAAGTGGAAATCCAGCAACTAATTCAGGACAATGCTCACTCGAGTGATGTGATTATCTACACAGATGGTTCGGTGTCAAAAGGTGAGAGAAGTGGCTGGGGGTTCATAGCCAAAGCTAATGGTCGATGTTTGGGGCAGGAGAGCCTGGCATATGATACCACAACATCCAGCTTAAGAATGGAAGTGGAGGCAGTCACTGCGGCTCTCCGCTGGATGGAGAATACGGCACACATACACATCGTGATTGTAACTGACTCAGAAAGCATGCTGACGAGGGTGAGGACGGACATACTTTGTGCGGAGTGGCTTGCTTCGTTTCGGGGGTCACGGGTGACAAGCATCGCCTGGATCTTTTCTCCGGGGCATGCTGGTGTGCTGGGAAATGAACAGGCAGACAGATTGGCTGGCTCTGCAGAACTTGGTGGAGTATTGATACATGACAAGGCAGACGTGGTTGCGGCCTTGTGGGAGCACGTGCACACCTCGGAGGAGCAAATGGATTACCATGGTCTGGCAAGAATGAGACAACGAGGAGTGACGAAGGGATCTGGCCAACGCTCAGAGGAAAGGCGAGACGGACTTATAATCAGATTGCCACTGGTACTATTAGTGTTGGAACTCTTCGCTGGCTGCTGAGGATGGGGACGGAGCACTTATGCGAATGCCCCGAATGCTGTGATGTCGATTCCTAAATCAATCAATCAATCAATCAATCATACATTTTAGTTGGGCAGTGCAATGAAGATGTAATTTATGCATCAATTATGTATTTTAATTGGCCATTTCTGTAAAGACTGGATTTGTATAATAAATGGTACATTTTTCTTTTGGGTACATAAACAGAGGTTTGGATTAAGAGACGTAAACAGTATTCACATCCTGCAGAAACAGTATCAACCCAACTTCAACCATGATTACAACATGGCGGACGGGCATCAGAGAAAAGAGAAATAAATAGAGCACTGAGAAAAGGACAAATACTGAAATGTTAGCTCAAACAACAACCGAAGTATCGACGATCCGGCACTGAGATGGACCAAGAAAATGTCTTAATTTTTCGTGAGAAATCCATGAAATGTTTTCAAGACACATCTGCCGATGGAGGTGATAATAGAATCGTCAGTCAATATACGATCTAGCACTACTTCTTATATTCCATGTCGTGTGGTTTTGGTGATCATGTTTGTCCACAGCCCTCTGTCTTGTGGGTTGCAAATCATGTCTAATACTGATGTTCCTCCATGCCATGTTGTCAGACTGTCCTGCATCTGCTCTCGTGGTCTCATACTGCCTCTCTTCCCCTTCATCTTTCCTCTTGTGACGATATACTCCCGTTTTTTTGTTTTTTTCCTTCTCATCGTCTGGCTCAAATTATTCATATTGGGAAGATGAAAAACTAAAACAATTAACATAAATATGTGTACACTTTCTTTGTTAAATATGTATATGAAAGCAAAAGACGGTTAAACAATGAAATGAAATCTCATGACTAACAAATGAATTAAGGTAGGTCAATAAATTTCTAAAGATATGGATATTCAATAATGTTAGTTCAACATTGTTAAATCATGAAATCGACATTCACGTGCTTAAAACCAGCAAAACAAAAATAAATAAACAAATGTTAGGATAATTGGAAAAGTAGACGAAACCACGGATAGCGTTCCAAATGTGTTTATTTTCAGCCGTCCGAAGTTATCTTGGAGTCACAAAGAGCACTTGAATACAGAAATAAACATTTAAAACAATCCAAATTCTGGTGTAAATACTACTACTACTACTACTACTACTACTACTACTACTACTACTACTACTACTACTACTACTACTACTACTACTACTACTACTACTACTACTACTACTACTACTACTACTACTACTACTGCTGCTGCTGCAGCTGCAGCTGCTGCTGCTGCTAATACTACTACTACTACTACTACTACTACTGCTACTACTGCTGCTGCTGCTGCTACTACTACTACTACTACTACTACTACTACTACTGCTGCTGCTGCTGCAGCTGCAGCTGCTGCTGCTGCTACTACTACTACTACTACTACTACTGCTACTACTGCTGCTGCTGCTACTACTATTACTACTACTACTACTACTGCTACTGCTACTACTACTACTACTACTACTGCATCTACTTGTAATGTTAAATCAAAACAAGACAAAATAGAAAAAAAAGACTAAAGACAAAATGTCATGGCAGGGCAGACCAGGCCCTAAGCCTTGGTTGGCGGCTAGTCTAGGATCAAAGCCCCGACAGGCGGACAGTTAGAGCATTGCTTTGCTGATCCGGCAGCTTCTGCAGCTTGTCTTGTTCCAGATGTAGAGGTGTTACCTTTCCTCTGGAGTGAACTAGGCAGGCCGAGAGAGTGATCACGATGCATGGGCAACACATGATCTCTATATTTTAGCCCAGGCTTTGTGCTATTGAGAGGCAATAACTCCATCCCTGGTCTTAACTGGTCTCGGAATAAAAGCGAGAGGCAACTGTTACAGGTTATAAGTCCCTGTCAATTGGCCACGCGTTGCCTCTTACGGTGGGAGACTACTACAGGTGTCACTGATCAGCTACCGCCCGCCTCAAGCTGGGCAGCCTCCGGCCAATTGGGTGCTGATCCGCCACAGCCTGCCTGCTTCAATGGGTGCTTGGGGCTAGGACAAAATCTGTATCGCAGGCTGTAAAACCAATGCACCACGTACTAATAAAAAGAAAAATAGACACCTCAAGCTACGGCTTGCAACCTGGAACGTGAGAACCATGTGTCCAAAATTTTCCATCGACTTGATCAATACTGACGATACGATATGAGAAAGACGGCTGTGAATGATGCCGAACTCAATCGTCTTAACATTGATATTGCTGGCCTGCAGGAGACTCGCCTCGCTGAGGAAGGGTCACTAAGGGAAAACAATTACACCTTTTTTGGGAAGGGTAGAGGGCAGGCAGTAAAAAGACAACAAGGTGTGGGCTTTGCAGTGAAGAATTCGCTACTGGGAATGATTGAAATTCCAGCAGGAGGAAATGAAAGATTATCCCTGCGCTTGGCAACCTCTTGTGAGTTTACCACCATTATTACTGCATATGCACCGACACTAGATTCCTCTGATGATTGAAGGATTCGTTCTATGAGGAGTTAAGAGTCCGTGATCAAGGCAGTTCCAAAATCTGACTACATTTATATGCTCTGTGATTTCAATGCTCGTGTGGGCAAGGAATCGAGTTCATGGCCAGTGTGCCTTGGAAAATACAACATCGGTCGCATGAATGAAAATGGGCAAAGGCTGCTGGAGCATTGCGCCAGAAATGAACTATGTATTACAAACTCCTTTTTTAAAACAAAAGAGATGCACAAGGTCACATGGAAACATCTAAGATCCGGCCATTGGCACCACCTGGACTTCATCATCACACGGGGACACCATCTGAACCATATATCATTGACTCGAAGTTACCACAGTGCTGACTGTGATACGGATCATTCTTTGGTTGTTGCAAGGGTTAGACTGAGACCAAAGAGAATCTACACAGCTAAACACAAATCTAGTCCAAGGATTAATACTATTAACACTCACGATCCTGAAAAGTGCTTTCATTTTCAACAGCAACTTGAAGATGCTTTCATTGATACACCAGAAAAGTGTACAGTCATTGAAAAGTGGGGTCAATTTAAGGAATCTCTTTAGAAAACTGCCGTAGGGGTTTACGGCACTGTGGATCATAAGAGTCAGGACTGGTTTGCGGCAAACAGTGAGACTCTGCAGCCCTTGATTGATAAGAAGAAGATAGTTCTCTTAAGAAACAAGGAAAGACCAACGCGTAACACTCTGAGTGAGCTAAGGCAAGCTAGAAAGGATGTGCAAAAGGCTGCCACGCAGTGTGCAAATGATTATTGGATCACGTTATGTGAGTCCATTCAAATCGCAAGTGATAAGGGAAACATAAGAAGCATGTGTGGACGAATAAAGAAAGCCTGTGGTCCAATGATCAAAAGAAGTGCACCATTGAAAACCTTGACTGCAGATATCGTCACTGATAAAAAACAGCAGATGGACAGATGGGTAGAGCACTATTTGGAGCTTTACTCAAGTGAGACCAAACTAGCGGATGATGCCCTCAACGCCATAGAGGCTCTACCAACTCTTGACCACCTGGACACACTTCCCACCATAACAGAAGTTAAGTGTGCTATAAATGAACTTACATCTTGCAAGGCTCCAGGTAAGGATGGGATTCCAATAGAAGTAATCAGGAGTGGGCAAGACACACTCACTCTACAGATCCACCAGATAATAGAGCTGTGCTGGAAAGAAGGACAAGTCCCACAGTATTTCAAAGATTCAAGCATCATAACACTGTACAAGAACAAAGGCGATCGGAGCGACTGCAACAACTATAGTGGTATCTCACTTCTGTGTATTGTTGGAAAAGTATTTGCCAGAATTGTTCTGCGCAGATTTCAAGTCCTCTGAGATCAAGTCTACCCCGAATCACAGTGTGGCTTTCGACAGAACCGGTCTACCATTGATATTATATTCTCATTGCGACAAATGCAAGAAAAATGCCGTGAACAGAATCACCCACTGTTTATTGCCTTCATCGGCCTCACAAAGGCATTTGATCTGGTCAGTCGTGAGGGTCTGTTCAAGGCACTAAAGATGATTGGCTGCCCACCGACTCTTCTGTCCATTGTGGAATCGTTCCACACAGGCATGAAGGGTATAATCAAGTTTGATGGTGCAACTTCTGAAGAGTTTGAAATCAATAGTGGAGTTAAGCAAGGTTGTGTACTAGCTCCCACCCTCTTTGGAATATACTTTTCACTTCTACTGAAATATGCCTTTCGTGATCAGGATGGTGGTATATACATTCACTCACGCTCAGATGGCGGCCTCTACAATGCTCAGAGATTGAAGGCCAAGACCAAAATTAGGAGGGTACTGATCAGAGAGTTGCTTTTTGCAGATGATGCCGCAGTTACGACGCTGAGGAAGAATTGCAATGTCTACTATCTGCATTCTCCAATGCTTATTATGAATTTGGTTTAACAATTGGCACAAAGAAGACACAGATTATGTCACAAGGTGCACATGGGGTACCATCAATCTTTATTGACGACGCCGAACTAGAGATGGTAAACCATTTTACATATCTGGGATCAGTGGTAAATAGCAAATTATCTCTAGATCAGGACATCGACATCCGGATTGGTAAGGCAGCAACAACAATGAACAGGTTAATAAAAAGAGTCTGGGAGAACAGGAAGCTTACTGCCAAAACAAAAGTCCTTGTCTATCACGCCTGTGTCCTTAGTACTCTTCTTTATGGCAGTGAAGCCTGGACAACTTACTCACACCAAGATAAACGTTTAAATAGCTTTCATATGCGGTATCTGCGAAGAATTCTTGGTATTAAGTGGCAAGACAAAATCACAAATACTGAAGTATTGGAAAGATCAGGTTGTGTGACGGTTTATTCCATGCCATGAACGTGTTGCATGGAGAGCAAACATCAGAAATGGAATAAAGACAAAGGAGAAAATTATTGCCGATAAGTCACACACCGAGCGTGTGAGACATAAGATGGTGCATGATGGTGGAAATGACCATGTGTTCACATGCACCCACTGTGAACGGAAATTTACAGCGCGAATTGGCCTTATCAGTCACATTCGCTACCGCCATACGTAAAAGTTATTATGCCTTTTTAAAGCAGAAACTATCGTCTGTTAAGACGGCAAGGTGCCAATGAATGTTAAATCATGTTGCTCTTACTGGTACTGGTACTACTACTACTTCTACTATTAGTACTACTAGCACTACTACTGCAGTACTACTACTACTACTACTATTACTACTACTACTACTACTACTACTACTACTACTACTACTACTACTACTACTACAACTTCTACTACTACTACTACTACTACTACTACTACTACGACTACTACTACTATTACTGCTGCTGCTGCTGCTACTACTACTACTACTACTACTACTACTACTACTACTACTACTACTACTACTACTACTACTACCACCACAACTAATACTACTACTATTACGTCTTCTTATTCTTCTTCATCTTCTTTTCATTCGTTATTGCTCTAGTAATGCATACTCACAATGGTCGCATTTCATGATGTTGAGACTCTCAAGAGCGGGAGGCAGAGGCAGACCAAGATAAATGATACTAGATGGATTGAGACGGTGGCAAGAAGGAATATAAACAGCGGAGTTGATCCAGAAAACCAATGACCGAGATCTGTGGAGAGTCATGAACTTCTACGCTAGCCGGTATGGCACTTTATGATGATGATGATGAGACTCCCAAATAGTTTCGTCTAGCTAACCTTCGAGCATATCCGATTTTTTATTTTTTTTAAAGAAAGAATGGTAAGTATTATACAAGGCTTCTTTCTAGATTTTAACGATAATGGAAGTGAACCATCTCAGTTGTTGAAACTAAACACATGTCACAACTGTAATTTCTATGTTTTCTGAACAAGGTTTTCTGTGTAATTTTCCCCTACAGTATTGTCATTTGCAGTTATTCCAGTAGCTGCTAGTTTGTCTCACGCAGCGAAGCACTAGTACAAAAGGATGGGATGACGCTGACGAGAAATTTTATTCTCACTTGAATAAAAATCCGTCCGTTTAGAATTATGTTTATATTAACTCTTAGCATCATCATCTTAAAGTAACTAGCCTTGTGCAGAAAGTCGCTGCCACTATAATCATCATGGTGTGCTAGCCGAAAAGCGTGGGCGGTCATGTCTCACATTTATAATTTACATGTCAGAGAAATGAGATGTATTACATCGTCACATGGAAACATTAGTGTTTTCAATCCATCCACCCATCATGTGCCATGCCGGTAAGCGTGGGCGGTCATGTTTTGCCATGTCACTCGATCACCAGAGTCGTGGGTCAGCTCCGTGTTTCTGTCTCGACCATGCCACGAGGCCAGTGTTTTCAATACTGAATATATTATGTGGTGCACGGGTATTTCCTTATGAGAAGCACGTCACGTGATAGAAGGGAAGTGTTCAGAGGTGACGTCAATAATAATTGTAAGGCAAGTCATTGAATTCGATTGAATTTTCTATAAGTTGTCCAAAAGCAAAACTGGCATCTGTGCATCCTTTGTTTTTCCTAAATCCAAGTTGTGTTTCGCTTAACTGTGGTTCTATAATAGTTCGTAATCTTTTCTCAAGAATTTTCCAAATATTTTCCCTGTATGACTCAACAGTGAAATGCCTCTGTATTGTGTGCAGTCGAATGAATTTAACATGCATAATAATAAACATGCCGGTCTCCGTGGCAAATGCGTTAAGGACACGGTTCGTAATCCTGCTTACCTGCGATCTAAACACAGCTGCAACCGATTTGGCAACCGACCGTGTCGCACTGGGTTTAAACGTGTTGGTATGGAAGCCGGTCTCTCAGAAAGCAATGGCAAACTACTGAACGTAAACTTGCCAAGACATTAACAACAGTAGTGCTGATGTTGACAGCGATGTCTAGTAAATTGGATATGGAAAAAAAAATTTAAACATATACTTAATCTTTGACTGGTGTTTGGTGAGAAGGACATCATGTTCTTAAGATTGTTATAAATATTGTCAGTTTCAATCCTAATTCTAGACATGAAGTAGACTGGAGTCTCTTGACAATAAAGTGCTTAAAATCTAAAGAGAAGACTTCACCTAAAATAAAAGGCCGAATTCCAGATTGGCATTATTTACTGTGTCTAATCATAGCTGCTAACATCCCAATATGCCTCACCCTAGATGTACTGTCCCAGCGCAGA